>VZSF01000503.1:1545514-1567448 GCA_013398295.1 Chionis minor
AAAAAAAAAAAAAAAAAAAAGGCAAATGTTAGACTGAAGTCCAACCTAGGAAATCTGTGTATTATTCAGAAATATCACTCGAAAAAATCATGGAAACCAGGGCCTCCCATCGTATAATCAACTTCAGACCATGAAGAGCTACAATTAACCCCACACATTAAAGGCAGAGCTGATGTGCTGAGTCAGGGACTTAGAGTCAATACACTGTCAGAGCATAACAGCAGATATATCAGAATGGTGTTTCTACGAAGAATAAGCTACTGTTCTACTTGTAACTGTAAGTGAAAGGATTTCAATACATTTTTGTTCGAACCTTAGCAAAGCAGGTAATTTTCCAAATGTGCAAAGGAAACTAGACGGCAATTTTTCCACACATTTTGAACAACGAAATGTAAGGTTTATTTACAAGAGAAAATTGATGTATTGGAATAATTTCCATGGATTCCTAAGCATCTGTTACCCAGTTCAGTAACACTGCAGTTCATGAGCAGCATTTGCTAACAGAAAACTAAAGCAGTAATGTGATACTTGTAAGTAACTGTGTGTGCGTACATGTGTTAAGTGAATAAAACATCTTGTAAGGTATCTGTTAATTGATGTGCTTCCTTTAGTACCATTTTAATTAAGACTTGGAACAGAAGAGAGTATGTGGTTAGGGAGGGAAGCTATTGCCTTCCCTTATTTGGGTGAACAAATGTTTCTTTCACGTCATTTCAGTACACTGTGGGAAATAAAAATGAAAATAAACAAAAAATGGTAAGTTACAAGCAGTAGAGGAGAAAGGCCCAGAGAATTAAGTTTAGTAACCTTGATCAGGCAAATATGCTGGGCTGGTGAATAGATTATGCGTTCCTGAAACCTTTTGGTGTATGCCCTGGCTCCCTGGGTATGGGGGAAAAGGATGGGCAGTGCTGAAACCGACAGGTGGGGACAAGGGACCCCCAGACCTGCTGCTTCTACGGCTTCGAACGGAGAGTTTTGGGTACGCTTAGTAACTGCCACCACTGCACGGGGCTGCCGTGGCAGCAGCAATCAGTGCCCCATAAAGCCTAACTCTCCCACCACACAACTGCCGTGGCCAGCCTGCCTCTGTACAGGCAAATGGGGCTGCTGCCACCATTTTGCCACCCCAAGGAGTTGCTGGTTTTGCCCATTCCCACAACCAGCTTTTCCAGCTCCGCCTGCAGCATCAGCAGCTCCTGAATTTGGGCCAAGCTGCAACAGTACTGTTTGGAAATAATCAGTGAAGGAGAACTAAATGAAAGGGAAGCATTTTAGAGCCATTCAGTCAAAACACAAAAGACACCTCTAGCTCCACTAATTCTTGATCAAGGATGCAGCCCAGGCAGTCCACAACCAGCACAATAGGCATCTGCGCTTGCCTGTTTGTCTGTCCAGCACATGTTACGCCTGCCCATGCTGAGCATCCCAAGATCTCCCTGAGCTCGCTGACATTCCCTTGAATGGATAACAGTGGGAAAGACTTTGGAGTCAGGGTTTGGACACATGCCCCAATTATGTCATGCTGGACCTCCAGTGTCCTCATGGCAGATGCACAGCAACAAAATGATGCTTGTGAATGGAGTTATTCAGAAGTGGAGACAGTTGTAGACACAAGAAGTGAGCTAAGAGGTGCACACGCAGCATGCATTTCTAAAGACACAGCGATGCGGCATTGGCTTTAGTGACAATGCATGTGCCACAGCAACAGTGGGATCATTCAGGTCAAGCCCTGCTGCCAGCTGCATCAGTGCAAGTCGAGACTAACTGCAGGAGTCACACAGCTTGGTGCAGCACTCGCTCACATGGTAATAAATCAGGCAAAAATCCCCTGGACTCAGTACAACTGCATGGGTAGAAGAGAAGTGCCTGTGGGAGGAGTCCTGTAAATCAGACCTCACTGATATACATCTGCTCCGAGTGGTGCGAGGAAAAGAAGAGTCTGATTCAGCTCCTCCCAAACAGAAAGGATGGTAAATGTCACAATAGTCAAAACCAGCTGCAACCTGAATCTTTCTTGGCCTCATTCATGCTTATAAGTGAAAAATCAGATCAGTTTAGTCAAGAGTATTTTTCTGTTTCTTATAACTGCTCTCAATCTAACACAAAAGACTACTAAAAATGCTCTGACTCACCAACCAAATATGGAAAAACACAAGCAAAGTACCTACTTAGCAAAACTGATATAGGAGGTTGTTTATGCTATGCAAATAGGGCTTATAGAGGCTTCAAACTTCTGGAAATCGCACTCATTACACACAGGGAATATTAGAATAGCCAGCCTAGGTCTGACTGAAGTCTGTCTTCTCCAATAGCCTCTTTGCCACAGGGGCTAATAGCAAGCATCTAGATGAAGTCTAAGCATTGCAAGCGTGTGCCAGTGCTCTCCTAGAAGAACCTACTGCTCTACAGCAAATTTGTGCTTAGCGTCACTAAGCCAAAAATGGTCCTGTTGAATTTAGTATCTTCTGATGTACTTTCCTTTCAGTCAGAAGTGCTAGATTTCCATAGGTACTATATATTTATACATAAAAAACCCACAAAGGCCTTTGCCCTCCCTGACACTACATCAGTGAATTTTCATGGTCACTACTAACAGCATGAAAGCAATTCACATACTCCTAAGAAGGCACATCCACTCTTTACAGAGAGGGGAAATGAGACATGGAGCAGCCCAAGTGCTGCGCCAAAGGCCAGTGCAGAATCAGCAAAGCAGAGAATACAGACAATGCTTTCCAAGTTCAACGTGGGTGAGCTAATTACTAAAACATCATTCTTCTTTCCTGCTGCCTCCAACAGAAATGCTGGTTTTGGAATAGTTAGGTTTTAAGTATTTCACCTTATTGAATATATATGGTCTTGATTCTCATATTTCAGGCTTTAAGCCCTAGAAGAACACTAGGCTTTCACTCACAACTGCATCAAACAGGAACCTCAGCAAAGTCAGTGACATTACGCTGGGGTTAAACACTGTGTGGATTAATAAAAAGCCCAAATGCTTCACAGGCAAACCGGCACAGTGCACATATTCCGTCTTCTGCATTCAGTTAAAAAATGTGCCGTCCCAGCCCCATAACCCACGCGGTGCTCGCTAGACACATTTCATTTGCATCCCTCACACCACTGCTGATGGCAGTCTGTCCTGACGCAGACAATCCACAAGGCCTTTCCTTTACAGATCAGATTCTACTCAGTGCTATCAGAAATCTTTCTGAGTCAATGAGCAATTAAAATAATTACCTTTAATCATATTCTTCAATTACTCCACAGTACTGAGGGAGGACTCACAGAGCTGGGACCAGATGCAAACATATTCTGTTGTGATTAAAACTGGCTGAAATGCTCCAATGAATATAAAACACTGACTGTTCACCCCTTTTGGCAACAACCCCTGTATGTTTTAAGCTGCTTGATATTTAAACTCATTACTGTGACATCAGGGAAGGAATGGAAACATGTGGTGAGGGGACACGGGCTCCTGCGGAGACCCCTTCAAAGGAGCTGCCACCTTGAAATGCATACAAAACACAAAACAGCTACTTACAAGAAAAGACTGCTGCGTATTCGCAGGGTGAGCAGTTCTAACAGCAACTGTCAAAGCAACCCTGAAGGCTGGGCAGGTGGATCGGTGAATCTGCCTCTCATATGTGGGGTATCTCTGACAGCTCTGGGACCTTGCTATTCCAATCCAGGTCCCTCTTCAGGAGGCTATTGGCATCTTTTTGCTCCTGACCTCAGGTCTCAAAAGGCTACAGATTCCTGGCTGTTTCCTTTGGGACTGTCCCTGCTGGAGGCTTCTGCTCCTTCCTGCCAAAGGGATGTGGTGCCCAAAGTAGAGTTCGAGAGGCTCTGAGGGATTCTGGTGTGAGGAACTGACTAGATCTGTTTGGTACGAGACTGGGGACAGTGGCAGGTTAACAGGGACTTGGCTGGGGATGCCTGGGAAATTGCTTTTTCAAATAAGCAAACTGATGATATAAAGGAGAACTAAACATAACAGAGAACTACCCGATGTTGCGAAGGGGGAAAAAGTGATTGCACAGGAAAAGGCAGGCTACGTGAACTTATAACTGCCTCAAATCATTGCTTTAGCGGAGTCAGGAACAGCAGAAAAAGCAGAGTGCTGACAACAGTCAGTATTTAACAGGAAGTTTTGCGTTGATACTCTACTTGAGACACTAGATCTTCAACTCACATGGCTGTGGCAACCCCCACTTTAAATTAAAATACCTTGCTCTTGAGGCTATAGAGAGCAGTTAGAAGGTCTGATCTCTGCTACATCCTAAAGACTCAGAAACATCCTAAAGACTCAGAAAGTGAGAGATCAATAGTACTAATTAAGAAAACCAAAAAAATCTCCATACTGACAGGATTATTTTGAGCATGCTTACAGGTTTTTGAACTCTCAGGTTTATGAAAACAAGCTCAGTCAACAACAGGCCCATACCTGCTTGCTACCATAGAGGCAGTTCCTTCCCTGTGACGTGCACCAAGTCCAAGAAGTTCCTGGCTTATGCAGGGCAAAAGTCTAGCCCTGCATCTCCTCTCAAAATTACTCCAAGATGTCGTGCAGAAGAGCTCACTGCATGTTGCTGGGAACTCATGTGCAAGTGATTTCCACTAGAGACTGGCAGAGGCGCGTTACAGGTGTAGAGTAAATGTGAAGCATGCATTGGCATTTCATAGAATTTAAACATAAATACCATTTCAATTACTAGGCAGTGCCAATAGTAATGAGTTTTCCCATCTCCATTCCTTTCCCCACCACTATATTGAGACCTCTCTTAAACTTACCCGAAAGATCACTGCCTTAGTCCTGCGTCCCCTGCATAGAAATGATTCCTACAGTCGGTTTCCCTGAGTACTATCGTCCAGATACCAATGCGGCACACTCATAAATGATTTAGATCTAATTCACAACATTTTCCAAATAATGTTAGTAAGACAATAATTCAAGTCTAGTTCCCGTTAAATAGCCTGAGCTACACATACAAGAAGGTGCAAATGGAAAAGTATTTTCAAGCTCACTTGATAAAACATCGCCAAAACAAACTTTTCATTCTGTTCTACCACCTGCCAGGCTTTTCTAACAAGATGATGAAAGCAGGCAACCTTCTACACAGAGTTCAAACATTAAGATCAAATTTTGGCACCCTTGCTCCCTGCTTTTCCTGAACTAGACTGAAAGACGCTCAGATCAGATATTCATGAGAGGAAGAGCAAAAGACCTTATTTGGCATATCAGCACCAGCCTCATCCCTGGTCTGTGCCAAGATAGAGCAGCCTGCAGCTTGGTGCACCAGCACACTCACCAGCCTTGGCTCTTTGCTCGTTGTTGCAGCTTGAAGCTTGAGCCACAACAGCACTATGGCCCAGCAACACGCATGAAAATCGAGCAGCCTCGGTGTGTATGTTGAAGCCTTCTTCTAAAGGGTGTAGACTTGTGCAGCGTAGTCCCTTAGGTACACTGCATTGAAGGGCTTAGGCATACTTTGCATTCAGAGTCACGCACAGCTATGACTGATTTTAATTTCTCCATTGAGCTTAATGGGAACAAGATGAAGCTGTGGCTGGACCCGCTGTATGAGCCATAAATGCCTTCCCACCATGACTAAGTAAAATAAAAAAATTCATCTCACGTCCTTGATTACTCAGTAAGTAGAGACCGACCGGTCATTGGCCTAGAAGCCCGTGCTTTTTCGTGCATCCTTCTTGGGAGGATGATGCTATTGATCTGAAATGGGCCGAGGCTTAGAGCTTGTGGGGGAACGCAGCAAAGGGCGGCTGTGAGTGCTGCGTGGCTTCTCTGCAGCAGGAGCCAGGAAACCACACAAGGGTCAGGGTGCATCCAGAAGCTGTACCTAGCCCCAAACCAAAGAACGGCTGCTAGTTCTCTGCTCCCTAGCCTTCCTACTGACTTATTTATTATCTCCTCCTGCGTAATTTGTCATAATCTCTGACTCGTCAGGCCAATTAATCATGCTTCAGAAAAAATGAGATTTCTCACAAGGAGATTATCTGTCTCTGACAAACAAGGGATAATTCAATTAGCTTCCTTTTCTAAACATTTATTAACTGGTTTTGGTAAATTAGTCCTTTTTGTAATTTAGCTATAATTTAGGAAGATTTAATATGTCATTAGGCACACCGAATTCTGTGTTAATATAACATTATGGCTGAGATTTTAATTGCCCCAGAGTCAGGAACTGTATACATAAATGGCTTGATTCCCACATGGAAGCGTCTGATAGGAAGTACACAGGGTCCCACAGAAATTCTCCTTAAAATCCCTTCTTCTGTGAGTTAAGCACATGCTTAAGGACTCTGGAGGCTTTCTCTCATTGGGTAAGAACTCTAAGAATTCAATGAGAAAAAGAAATATTTATATATTTATTTGCAGGACTTCTACATGCTACAAAAATTTATAGTATACATGGATTTAAGTCTCCTCACAGTTCTTGAAGTTCCTATTTTCCATACTGCAATTTCCTGGGAAAATCCTAGTATCTTACAGTAGTACCTGACTGTGGCCCGTCAGATGAGAATTCCTTCTCAGTTTCATTCTGGATTATGCCCTTTAGTCCCTTTTGGACACTGCCAATTGATACTAATGTAATGGCATTAAAGAAGTTAATGCAACTTCATACTAAGAGTAAAAAACCAGCCTCCATCCTGGGGGGAAATCAAGAGAAAATCAAAGCAATTGAGTTGTGTGGATGTTAAAAGGCATAAGAGGAGAAGCAAATACAGTTTAAAGCAATGTTAACTACTTTATCATAGCAGGGCCATATATCCTTTGCCTAAACTGAAAGCGAAGACCCAGTTTAAGCAGACTAATCCCTACATACTGCTGGCTGCAGCCTGACTATAGTGTGGATTCAGAGCATCATAACTGGTCACTGGAACAGCTGAACTCTAGGTATTTCCTGGAACACCGGGTGGTAACCTGCCCACGGTAGAGCCTTTCAGACTTCGTGTTTGACAGCATGGATCCACCATGAAGTGCTGGCGTTTTGGGAATCTTTTCTTTCAGAGACTTTTGGAGCTCAGGCCAAGTCAGCCTCCTCCCACCAACGTTTGAAGAGAGTGGCAAGTTTCTGTCAGGACTTGACAGAAAGCCAGAAGACTCCAAGACAGTTACATTCCAGTACACTTCATGAAGATAAGCAGCTGGGAAAAGACCTTATTAGTGCTCTCCATAGTGTGGAAACTAGTGCCTAAGAAGACACAAAACCCCACTAGAAGCTTTTCCCAAGGCTGGGGCATTCTCTAGATCTCTCTTTACAGATTACCTGACACCTAATAATAGCCATAGCCTTATTTAGCTAATAAGTCAACCAAACACATAAGAGAAATCTGTTGGGAAGCAGATTTCATTAGTTCTGCTGCTCACAAGACATATCTGCTTACATTTGAAATACACATCTCACAGCAGAAGTAGTAGGAAAACAGCCACAATTTAAGGCAAGCCAGTTGAGCCCATCAGACTGGCACAGCCAACTCATGCCAAATCTGTGGTAAATCACATTTAAGAAAATGGAAAGTTTTTTATCACAGTCTGTCTTGAAAACACTTATCATTAGCACAAACAGAGAGCTTATACCGCTGGCAAAAAGCCAGATGTTGTAACCACTCTGCCGTTACACCTTCACTCAGGGAAAATAAGAACTCCCCTTAATTTTATTTTATGGTTAAAATACTCCAGAACTCATTAGATGCCATGCTGTTCACTAGTTTAAAGCCATAAATTCATATTTGAAATAAATTATATAAAACTGAGGCTTTTTCATGAATTATTTCAAGTGGTAATAGGAGGCATGATTCTCCACTCAGCTATACACCAACAAAGACCGGGAGTAACTTGGTGGAATTACTGCAGGAAAAAGCAGGGCAGGCAGGAGGAGAGCACAGACCATGTATTTTTTGATTTTAAATATTCCTATATTTAACTACAGCCCTAAACTCAATAATTATTACCATTAAGGGATTTATCAGGCAAGGATTGCTCTGGAGAAAGCCCAACTGACCTCAGTGGGAATTTTGCCCGAGTAAACTTCCCATTGGAGTATGCAAGACTGTTCATATGCTCACACTCATGAGCATTAGCAGAGCCCAGACCATATCTGAAAGTTATTTCATTAGCTCTCAAAGGTGTCATTAGAAACAAAAGTGAAGCTTTAAAATACTATTGGGGTAGGTTCCCTCTGTCCCTTTTTCATCTTTACAGTGTCCATTAACACTCTGCAAGCAGCTGGGAGGAATTCACAGCCCTGGGCTGCAGGGTGCATCAAGCTCTCTTCATTTTTCTCCTTCTCAATGCTATCGCAGGGCATAGAAAAGAGGGGTGGAAAGGTAAATGTTCTGGGAAAAAAGGAGTGCTCACAGCATGTGTAGAGCTGTGATTTTAAAAAGTGTCGGTAGGAGATACATAGAAGGAAACATTCAGCTTGATGGAGGTTCATGCAAAGCAAGGCTGACACGTTCAGATATCACAGTTACAGTCTGTCAGACTCCCAGGCTTGGCGTTAGCTCAGGACAAAGTATGGTAGTGGGGGAGAATCAAACCAGAAAACTGTTCTGCAGGAATGAGTAATGGAGGGGGGCAACTCCTGACTAGTGAAAAAACCCTTAGGGAAGACCCGCACAGTTTCTATAGCTACAAGCAATGAATGCTATCAGAAGAATACTGGGCAGAAAGTCAATTTATTTCTGATAAAAGTTGGATCTCTAACAGTTGAGGTTTTTAATGTTTTTCAATTAAGACAGCCAAGAAGTTCACAATGAAAATGGACTGCGGAAACTTAAGGAGGACTGCGTTCCATACAAAAATGGAACAAGATTTGTTAATACAAGGGGAATGGAAAGTATAAAATGCAAAACAGTTTGTAACAGATCTAAGACCTGAGATATGAACATTTTTTCTGGAAGGGGGAGAAAGGGAGTTGGGGAGGATGGCAATTGACTAACAAGGTCCTTGATAAGAGAACAGCTCTTCACTGGTATTAAGACACAGACACGCACACATGGAAGTCAGAGACGGGATCATGAAAGACCCAGAAATAAACTCTGGCAAAACATTTGGAATCTGCCAAGCAGAGGAAGTGACCCAGACTTGACTGAAGCTCAGAGTGCAGGCTGCTCTGATTCTGTGGCCATGATAGTATACAAAACCCACTGTAAATAAAGAAATCAAGACAGGACCCGCACATGGAACTCAGATTCCAAACCAACAGTACAAGTCTTGGCATGCAAGCCAAAACCATGCCCAGAGTTTAAAACTATGCAAGAACCATAATTCTTTACAAGATGACAAGCAAGGCCTGGCAAGTTCAGTGATGGTAACACCAACATTGCTACTTCTGGGGAAGTCTGCACAGCATGGCTACAAAACATGATTTGGCTACCAGCTGTGGGATGCTTACTAACTTTGTCTCTGATGCGCAAGACAATGTAATGCCAGGAACAGTCAAATTAGCATTACACTGAGGATAAAATAGGTCAAAGGCAAAGCGCATTAAATAAGAAATAGACATATGGACAGTTAACAAAACAGAAACAAGACAATTGTCTAAGACTGGGTGAAGAAGGAAAATCTTATCGCTGATCTTAACGTGGTAAGTCTGATCAAGACAGAGCAATCCTCAGGGAAGGAGTGACCAAAACACCTGAAGAATGCTCTAGGGACACCTTTGAGGAAATAAGGAAGCCCTCAAAGAGTGCTGAACAGCACCAAAAGGTCACAAGACACAGGCCCCAGGAAAGAGGGAGCCACATGCCCCCTGAAGAGGAGGCAAGATTAGGCCTGTTTCTCTGGGAAGGCAGGGAAGAAGTATCAGTCCAGTTCTTGAACATCTGTTCTGATTGCTGTAGGGGGAAAATCAGACAATTCATGGAAAGACAGAAAGTCCCTGACAACAAATGCTGATATAAGCGAAATCAAAATTTGGCCCAGGGTATTACGATTTTTTAATTTAAATTTTAAATGTGCTTTTGCACATTTTATTAATCTACAGAATATGCAGCATTTAAAAATGGAAATATAGCTAGAAAGAACTACAGATGCTAGTAATTAGTGGCACATTACTCACATTTCATTGAAAAACAGATGTGTGTATTATTTTAATTATAATGACTAATATAACATATGCCTTTGACATATATATAAGCATAATGTTTTCTGTGAGTCAGTGCTTTAAGTATGGTTTTGATTTTATTTACTTTCCTAAGTTCAGCGTTGGAGAAGGAAAGTATATTTGCTACATGCTAAAAGATCAAAAGAAGCAGAGAAAGTCTCTGTGTATTATTGGAAACCTGTGTTTTGACGGTATGCATTTGCAACTGGTAAGTGGAATGTTATGATCTCTAGCTTCACTCAAATTACTTCTCTTTAATGATAATATTTCCTTACCCTGAGGCTATACCACAAACAATTATGGAACATTTTGGAACCTGCATTGTGTACTATTACTTTTAAAAGATAGTATCCTGCTTCCCTTTTTTCCCTTCAATCTTTTTGTCTTCAGAGAAATGTCCAAATACTCTCCTTTTTGAAAATTACTTGCATATGCCACGGCTTGTATTATAGTCATTTAGCACCATGGTCAATCACTGTATGGCTAGCTTTTCAGTCAAATTCTTGACTGCCTCTGCACTGACAGTCAGAGAGGAGTCTGTATAAAAAGCATAATAAATCAGACTTCAAGAGCAGAGTCACCAGTAGACATTCAACAAGGTACTAATATAACTTATGTGCCATTCAGGCAGAATTTAGATGCTTTCACCCATCTATGCTATTTAATTTTAGAGGTTACCTAGGTTCAGATACAAGCTTTTCTAAAAGATCAGCATGGTGCCTATTGCAAATCCCCGACAGGAGCTAAGTCCTCCTCCTTTCCATTTGTGTCTCTCCATAGCCACTCAGGCACACACAAACCTTTGATCCCCTCCACCAGCCTGGTTAAGTCAACCCCAAGTATGGGATGCCCAGTTTATACCTTCAGCAATAACTCTCCCAACTGGAAAGCCTTTGCTCAACCTCTGCTGTAGACAACACATATTTTGATAAAATTGCTGCTCCATGTAACAGCACTGCTTTTCTAAATATAATCCCACAGATCCTTTAAATGCAACAGAGGGGTATTGACTATGCCTTCCTCTGACCAAGGGAGGATTATTTTGGAGAACCTGAAGCGCTTCATCTAAAAATGATGCACTGATCTTAGTATTACAAGTTTCACCCTCTGACATCCTCCCACTTTCCATTTTTTCTTGACAGATCCCAAAAATAAATAGCAGATGAAGTAGTGTCACGGACCATCTTCTCAAGGATGTAGTAAATCACCATGGTGGCAAATTAGTAAATGACACCCCTCTTTCCTAGCTGCTGCCCAACAAATCCCAAAGTGACAGGAAAAGCCCCCATCCTGCTGCAACTCCTGAGATTCAGCAGAGCCACGAAGCCCTGGATAACTGGCCTATCAGTATAAGCTGGCTTGTGTCAGCTCTGTTGCTGCTCTCAGCATTGCTGTTGTAAACTTTGCTGGCAGTTTCCCTGAAGTTTTTCATATCTAACCTTTTTAAAATTTCATATTTTATTGTTCGAGTTGCCATACCACCTTTGCCATTGCACTCAGACATTGCTTATCGGCACTCTCCATTAGCAACCTCCACCAACACCCTCCACTCCTACTATTGATAACCTTTGACAGACTTTAACCATCGGAGTAGAAACATTCTATGCATAGGCTTTCACCAAGACTTGGGTTTTTTTTTTTTTCAAACTAAGCAAATAGTAGTCACCCATTTGAAAAATTAAACAATGGGGAGCTTTGCCAACATCTGACCTAAAATCAACACAATGAACTTTTAATACCTTCACAGGTGGGAAAAATAATTTGGTGTGCTTCCAGGGGACAATCAAAGCTGTCTTGCCCGAGTCATAGAGTATCATTCATGCAGGTTTTCTGTCATTTAGAAAGTGCAGAGGAAAAACCCTTTTTGTACTTGCCCAGAGGAATTTCATGGATGCTTACTTGTAATTCTGCCCACGTCCCTGCTGCCCTGCACAGACTATTGTTCCACGTAGCCATGGAGCCAGCAAATCAGACTGGACACAGCCAAAAGGGACCTGGCTGCTACTTCACAACATCAAAATCACTAATTTTAATGGGTCAGGACCTCCCCTCTTCCATCAAACAGTGCAAATAATTTGGTGCCTTTCTAAGGCCTGCTATTGAAGCAGTCGTATGCTTCCTGCTTTGGCAAGTGACAAGGAACTTTATCTATTGCCTTCTCATGTAAGGAGAGGAATGCAGGGGAAAAAAGATCAGATTCTTTGTTTTAAGTAAGCAGTACAATTTTGAGAGTTTATGCAAGGTAATGTTTCAGACAGAAGAAATACAAGCTAATTTTTTCATATGGCAACTCTATATCTTATCCACACGGACACAACACTGCTAAGAAAAATGTCTATGTTTGGTTAAAGGATGCATCCAAGCATACGGTATGTACGGTATGCAAGATGTGGCTTCTCTCATATTCTCTGCAAAGAATCATTTAACAAATGGCACCTGAACTTCTGTACTTTAAAAAAGAACAGATAAAGCATTTCTTTTGCCCCTTATTTTACCTTTAAAGAAAAGAAGATGAACACCACACAATATTCAGCACCTGACAGCTACGCGAAGGAGGTGCCTTTAACTTGCTACAGTATCAGCCTGTTTTTCACTTAAAGGCAGATACTATACATCCTCATTTACAACATGAAAGAGGATATATCCTAAAATATTTAATATTTGAAGGACATGAAAGTCAAATATGTTGTTTATTCACAGCTGTGCCAAAAAATCTTCAGAGAGATCATCTTAGAAAAACAAGTGAGGTAACTTTTTAAGCAGTTCATGGACCTGCTGGATATTTGGATGGATATTTGTTCATTATTTTACTGCTCAGCAGGAAACATAACCACTTGTCTCATCCATAACTCCTCCTGAAGCTCAGAAGTCCAAGCCTGACCACTACTCAACCCTATATAACATACAAAATTTGACTGGAGCTTACTGATTAAACTGTCTCTGGTAAAGATCATTACTGAGAGAATTCCTTAAGAAACAGCAGGTTTTTACTTCTGTTTTTAAGTTTAAAGAACCTTTTTTAAAGTTAACGGCTGCCAAAGTGTAACAACACCATTCCTGACAACAGAGCAAAAGGCAAGCAGTTTCTTCCAGGAACATTCCTGAGGTTAGGGAAGGATTCCCTGCTTTTCTGACAACAAACTGTGCTGTGTGTATGTGTGTGGGTACTTTGTTTCCAGCCTGGAACATTTTAAAAAAATGTAAAACACAGAGACGCAGGATTTATTATCTGAACTTAAGAAAAGCAGAAACAGAAGAAAGTCTTGGGGGACATGGTAGAAAAGGGAGATAAGAGGGCAAGATGCTATCTGTGTCTGAATAGGACAAAGTACGTCAGAGACAAAATGTTGTTATTCCTTGGGAAGAGCTCAAAAGTCTTTTCTGTGGTCTGTTCAAGGATTTAGTATTTCTGCTAAGAGAGACAACATAAAGAGAGCATAAAACAGTATCAAAGAATATAAGGATAGAAGATCTCTTCCAACACCTAGTCCAACATCCTTCTGAAAAGCTGATCAGCTATACTTAGACCATTTCTGACAAATACTTATCTAATCTATATTTTAAAATCTCTCATAATGAGGGCTCCTCACCTCCCTATTCCAGCCCTTAACTAATCTCATGGCTAGAAAGCTTTTTCTAATATCTAATCTCGCTTCCTGCAATTTAGATCTGCAGTTTCTCTTTCTGCTATCAGTGGACGTGGATAGTTGTTTATTCCCTCTCTTTGCAAGAGCCTTACGATACCTGGAGATTTATTACGCATCCCAGGTCTCACTGAGCAATCCCAGCTTTTCAGTGTTTCCTCACAGGTCATGCTTTCTAGAGCTGTTGATCCTCCTTGTTGGCTGTCCTCTGGGCTTTCTTCAGTTGGTGCATATGTTTTTTCAAGCCTGTAATTGCTTTCCAGCTGTGAACTTCAGCTCTTTCCAAAGGTGAGTTAGCAATTTCTAAAGTGCAGATAGTAATCGGGTTCCACTTGTTAGATAACAGAATTATTATGAGCTTCACAGTCAATTTTCCAAACAAACTTCCTGGAAAAGGCAGATTTGAAATGTATCATAGCTCTGCAGGTAGGAATACAGTAGGTAGGAATAGGTAGGTAGATGAGTGGACAGTGAGGTGTGTTGAGAACTGGCTGTATGGCAGAGCTCAGAGGGTTGTGATCAGTGGCGCAGAGTGCAGTTGGAGGCCTGTAACTAGCAGTGTTACCCAGGGGTCAATACGGGGTCCAGTCTTGCTCAATATATTCATCAACATCCTGGATGAGGGGACAGAGTGTACCCTCAGCAAGTTTGCTGATGATACAAAATTGGGAGGAGTGGCTGACACACCGTAAGGCTGTGCTGCTGTACAGCGAGACATGGACAAGCTGGAGAGTTGGGTGGAGAGGAACCTAATGAAATTCAACATGGGCAAGTGTGGGGTCTTGCACCTGGGAAGGAATAACCCCATACACCAGTACAGGTTGGGGCTGACCTGCTGGAAAGCAGCTCTGCAGAGAGGGACCCGGGAGTCCTGGTGGATAAGTTGACCATGTGGCAGCAATGTGCCCTTGTGGCCCAGAAGGCCGATGGTCTCCTGGGTTGCATTAAAGAGAGCATGGTCAAGGAATGTGGTGGAGTCTCCGGCTCTGGAGATATTCAAAACCTGCCTGGGTGCCATTCTGTGCAACCTGCTCTAGGTGGACCTGCTATAGCAGGGTGTTGCATGAGATAATCTCCAGAGGTCCCTTCCAACCCCTACATTCTATGATTCTATGATCCTCACCCCCTACTCTGCCCTGGAGTACTGTGTCCAGTTCTGGGCTCCCCAGTTCAAGACAGACAGGGAACTGCTGGAGAGAGTCCAGCAGAGGGCTGCAAAAATGATCAAGGGACTGGAGCATCTCTCTTACGAGGAAAAGCTGAGAGACCTGGGTCTGTTTAGCCTGGAGAAGAGAATGCTGAGAGGGGATCTCATCAATGCCTATAACTATCTAATGAGCAGGTGTCAAGAGGATGGGGCCAGGCTCTTCAGTGGTGCCCGGCGATAGGACAAGGGGCAACGGGCACAAACTGGAACACAAGAAATTCCATCTGATCACAAGGAAAAACTTCTTTACTTTAGGAGTGACAGAGCACTGGAACAGGCTGCCCAGAGAAGTTGTGGAGTCTCCTTCTCTGGAGATATTCAAAACCTGCCTAGATGCGTTCCTGTCCAACCAGCTCTAGGTGAACCTGCTTTGGCTGGGGGGTTGGACTAGATGATCTCCAAAGGTCCTTCCAACCCCTACCATTCTGTGATTCTGTAATAAGGAATGCAAAGGAATAGGAGCGATATTTGAGCAGTTTTGATTCCACCTCTTCACCTTAATTCACCTCCATCCAAAACCTGCATTCCACAACCACTCATTTCACTGTTTGGACACTACCTCCATCTTTCTCCTCAGTCCATGTGGCCGGGTAAGGGCAGATCAGAAATGCCAGGTACAGGCAAAGGGCGCATTTCTTGTGATATTTCCGGCCTGAAAAGAAGCAGGTAGGCCTAAGGAATTTATGTGGAAGCTTTTATTCTTAAGACACATCCAGACTAAATTTGCTAATTCGGGAAATTGGTTGAAGAAATGTTTGAAAACTTAAGACAATAAATTCAAACATAACCAGAGAAATGCTAGACATGTACATTATACCTTCTGATACTAGTTCACTGCTTTTGTCGTGGGACTTCTCATATGTAGTGCTAGTTGACAGCAGCAGCTGAGTGTCCCTATGCAGGTTCAGTGATTCTTTCATGATCAGCTTCACCTCAGAAGGTTTTCCCTCTGTAACACCAGGCTTTAATCCTGTCAGGGCCACATCCAGTACCATGGGAGCCACAGACGCACCCTGACCAGGGAGGAGGGATATGCTGGCAAACTTCTGTCTCTTCAGCCCAGAATGAAATAATAATGGAGCACAGTCTGGTTGGGCCAAATCAGTGAGGGTCTGAGAAACAACATCTTGCTGAGACAGCGAGTGCTGCAAACCATACGAAGCTGGAAAAGGCTCCTGGGAACACAGTATTGTGTGTTTGCCCTGCCCATACTACACTTATTTAGGCATTTGCTATCAGCCACAGTCAGAAAGAGAGCACTGAGCTAGATGGACCATTGTGCTTTCCTGGTAGAGTCATTCTTACATATCCTGTTGACTAAGAAACAGTGGGACATCTCTTAAACTGGAGAATTAGAGGCAAATTATGGACACAAAGTTTTAAATATGCTGCCAGCACAGGGTGTGTGGAAAGCACAGACCAAATTCCATGAGGCAGGAGGCTTGATAGATCAACCATGTCCCTGCAGCCTTCAGGAGAGGCTTGCGCTTCCTCAGACTTGGTCACACCACTTGTCTGGGGAAGCAGGCACGCCAATACAGGGGATAGCATGGTGCATTGTCAGGGCAGCTCCCCGTGACTGCGTGGTTCTGGAGTCAATGCCCAATCTGAGCCGGGCAGAGCGGGATCAGCGCACTCACAGCGGGTAGCTCAGAGCAAAGTACTGTCAGTGATGTTTTTCCTGGGACAGACACCTAATGAGAATGCACAGCCAGAGCATAGTAATGCACTGAAAAGTCTTTGAAATCCATCTGAGCATGACATTTGCTCACCTTCTGCCAGAAATAAGGACAGCTAAAAGCGACATTTTAATATCTTTGGAGAACATAACTGGAAGTCCAATGGACTTTTTTAGTGGTCCTCAAATGACACTATATGAAGCTGAGACAATGTCTTTTTGCATGACAATGCACACTACATATAGTAAGACTTAATGAGGTTTCAACATCCTGCACACACCTAAGGATGCAGAAAGTACACACAACAGCTGGCTCTAAACACTCTTGCAAAACATCCACAAATCTCATGTTTTCAGAATTAGCGGTGCCCTGCAAATTGGAATAATCAAACTTGAAGGAAGAGCTAAGAAAAAGGTAATAAATCCTCTGTGCTTTTACGCAGTTCCAAACATAATCATGGAAGTAGTAACAAAAGCAAGTTTCCTGAACTAAAAAAAAAAAAAAAAAAAAAAAAAGGGAGAAAAAAAAGAAAAAGTGCTCCCATTGAAGAAAGAGAAAATGGAAAAAACACATTACAGCATCAATAGTAAAGATTTCATCTATCCTGGAAAGTGTAGCTGCACCACACAAAACATCAGATCCCATCCAGATACATCAGTATCACTCATAACCCTGAAAGAAAAAGGAAAAGATAATGGAGGAAGGACACCTTACACTGGGGCAAAGCAAAATTTCTGTACCAACATCACCCTATCTAGCAGCTTGCCAATCAGTCAGAAATAAATTGCGACAAATAAACGAGCATCAAAACCCCAAACACAGTGTAAACATTGCTTAACAACCGGAGACCTAAAAAGCATGATGCTTACATTTTTCGAAGCTCTTAAGTAGTGTCTGTCCCGTTGACATGGAACTGGATCCACAAAGGAGTGTTTCCCACCCACCAGTCCACAGAATAGCCATGGAAAAATACAGGGATAGAGTTTTTAATCCTAAGCCATGTTGTTCAGAAGCTCTGTACTGTTACAGTTCAAAGTTAATTTGGCCCATTAAAAGGATGGGAAAGTTTGGATACAGATCCAAACTCCCTCCATGCTTGGCAACACTGAATCAGTTTGGATTTTATCCATCTCTAATCGTTCGTAATTGGGATTCCTTGGGCCATGGGAGCTACCAGCTGCTGGATTCTGAAGAAGATCTGGCTGTAACTCACGTCTCCATGATAAGGTTCAGGCAGGTAGCATCTTTGCATGCTGCCTGTATAAGGTGTGGGAGGATGATAAACTCTGTGCTGATCAGTCCAGGTAAATAAGAGAAGTTCAGAGACACAGTTTATTGCTCTCCTACATCACTCAGAATAAGCATAAGTCTCCTTAACAACAAGTGTGGTATGAAAGCAGGCAATCAGCTCACCCCAGTCCGTCTACACATGATGAGAGCTGCAGCCTCGGGGAGACATTTCTCCCAGTGCCAGGGCACAGCCAAAGCAGCCCTGTGTGAGTCACAGTGGGTGCTACTGTATCCCAATGCTACACTGCAGTATTGCTACGAGGGCAAGCCACAATTCTGCTCACAGGGGTCCTGCAGAAATTTTTGGAGACAGATTTCGGGATGTGAGTAGGAACTTTCAATAGAAGACAACAGGTTAAGAATAGCAGCCAGGAAGGGAGGACGGGACAGCAAAAGCCTGCTGTTATGTCTCCTGGTAGATGTGACTTTGCAGAGAGGCAAAGGAGATGTGCACAGCAGGTCTCACCCAGAGTGGCTGAGGCTGATGATTTCAGTTACACTGCCTCCAGGGAGCGAGGGGCTCCAAGCTCCGTGCAAAAAGGCAGTCTGAGCTGTGTCAGCTGCACCGGAGTGCTGAGTAGGCACTTTCCGCATCAGAGCAGACCCGTTCCAGCAGGAAACGAGGCCACGTAGGTGCTGCCAAAGCTGGGAAAGCCATATCCTGCGGGTCAGAAGCGCTGCTCGCATGCATCAGCACACTCCCAGACAAGCTAAGGGCTTACTGAGCTGTGTGCCTGGCCTGTGGGGGAAAAAAAAGGAATTGTACTGCACTTTCATTTGGCCTCTGGGAGTTTTGGTGCATGGGTAAACTGTGACAGCACCAGGTACGAGGCATCAACAAGCTTGAGTGAACGTTTTACAAAAGCAGAAACATGTCAGCTGCTACAAAGAATTGAATGGATGAAAGATTTTAACAGTGAAATAATGCAAAACATGTAATTCCAACCTTTCATGCAGGTTGCCCCAGTTCCATTAGCAAACCCTCCCAATCCAGGCACAAAGGAAGGTTACAGATCACGCAACTGCAGCCCAGAGGTTGGAACCGATTTGTATAAAATCATCCAATAAGTCAGCAGCAAATTTGAGAAGATGGGAAGTCAGCGGTCCGTGTTTCTCCACAGCTCAGTAGCCTGACTAGTCTGGCCCATGAGTATATCCAAAGAGACTGGCAAAATGTAAGTTTATTTAGGTATGTTAGGTGCTGAGTTGCCTAACAAATGCTAATGGTGATGCATGTTAGTGGCAAGGGAGAGATCTGTGCATAGAAGTTTATGGGCCCTGTTCCTAGCTGTGCAAAGAAAAACTCTCCCTTGGTAAAAATCCTTAAAAGCCAGCATCACCTGAGCTTATTTATGCAATGACAAGTATAAAAGACATTCAGTCTAAACCATTTTACTTTCTGAAATTTAACAGAAATATCCCTTTAAGAATAAGGAGCACTTTTCATGTTCTTATCTTAATGAAGATCTTTCAGTGGGGAAAATATGAACTAAGTAATTTGACACGAAAGAGAGAACCCACAACACACAGTAAACTATCAAAGGGGCAAAGACCACAAGCTGCAAAACAGAAAGAATATGTTTTCAGTAAACTGGCAGGCACACAAGGCTGAAGAAGCCCAGATGTCCTTCTGACTCATCTTCTATCTATCTCCTATCACAGGCAAATACATATGAAGCCTTTTCACCAATTGATCAACCCAGCTCTGTCCCAAAGCTCATTAGGATGCAATTAAAGGAACTGTTAGTCCCATTGGTAACTGTGATGGGCTGATAAACAATGACAAACATTGATACCGATTCTTATAGTTCATCTTTAAGTTCCGTAGGGTCCAGGTGCTCACACAAGAGCTTGGGCAGTCCTTATTGATATCTTTACATCAGTATTGTACACACCATTAAAAGATCAGTAGACTGAAGGAACTTATGAGAGACATGGAGTAAGACATGATTTAGTCTAGCAGAATTATATGAGAAGGTCTAAAATGTCCATCGAGCCTAACATCTTTTCTCCAACAATGGCAAGCAGCAAATGTCTTGGAAAAGAGCATGCAAAAATCAGTTATCCCTGGTTTCCCTCTCAATCAGCAGTCCAAGGACTTACTGAGATAGATATTCCATCAGGACCATCAAATTAAATAATTGCTGGTACAGTGTTTTGTGAATTTGTCTGTTTGTTTTTGAATTAGCTTATCTCTTTGATAGGATTTCCCTTTGCTATGTTAAAGGAGTAAACTTGAATCTACAAATCTTAATTAGCTCCCCAGGCAGTACAACTTTTAACAACTCCCTCTCTTTCCTGTCTGCTGATTGTTCTGTGCATAATCCAGACCTGGCATTCTCTTGTGAGGAGTGTTTGCTGTAGGGACACAGAAGTCTGTCCCTGAAGTAAACAAATTGCATGATATTAAAGGCAGTGTTCAGTCTCATAAGGATCAGACAAAGCACACACTAAATTTTCTGTGATGCTTAAAAGCAGGCATGTATTATCCTGCCGAAGTGATTACTAGGAGAGGGGTGGAGTAGCTAAATCTGTACTAATTGCCCTATCCAGGTAAGCAGGAATGCCAAACTGTTTGTGTCATCCACACTTTATGCAACATGAATACTAAAATCAGGCATAACCCGGGATACCTGCAGGTAGAAGGATACCTGCCCATGTCTCTGGAGATTTGTGGGCTTTCAAATGATAAACACTTTCAAACGGAGCAAAGGGGAAGGACAGGAGTAGACTGCCAGGTGCCGACTTCCCTTGTCCTTTTTGGCCTAGAAGTATAGTACCATTTGGCAAAACAAGCACAGTAACCTTGGGGTGATGCACCTTAAGCTGCTATATCAATTAATTTAGGACCTTTTTAGAGAGGGGGTGAATGTCAGCGGTCAATAGTTGTGCTGCCACAGAAGAGGGTAAAATCCTCCCAGCATCAGAACACAGTGTGGAATATTACACACAGGCTGGATATTAGGAAAAATTTCTTTACCAAAAGGGTTATCAGGCATTGGAACAGGCTGCCCAGGGAGGTGGTGGAATCGCCGTCCCTGGAGGTATTTAAAAGACGGGTAGACGTGGTGCTGAGGGACATGGTTTAGGGGTGGTTTTGGCATAGGTTTATGGTTGGACTTGATGATCTTGAAGGTCTCTTCCAACCCAAGTGATTCTATGATTCTATGTCCTAGCACAGGTGTCCAAACAGCCTAAAGCACCCACCCCATGCTTGCTGAAGAGCTAGTCCTGCCTGCCAGCCCTCATTGTCCCCAGGCTGCCACCAGCAGAACCCACAGAAAGGGAGACAGCCATTAACTAGAAGTGTCTGGAAACAGTGGTCCTGTTCTAGTTAAGGAGTGGGATGAGGGGAATGGGCACGACTGCTTGCAAAATTTCAAACACCTCCAGGAAAGCAGAGGGGAGGCATAACACAACCTTCCCATCCCACCACCCTGCCCCACCACCCCTGGCTGCCAGGCTCTCTCACCCGCTCGCAAAGAGGCTTTCTGTGCTCAGCAAAGGGACCCTCCTGCCTACCATCGCCACAGACCCCTGTCCTTCGGGCAGGGGGTCTGTGCACAGGGGGATCACAGAGGCTACAGATGGAGCAGCCCTGTCGAGCCCTGGCCACCCCAGAGGACTGAGCTCGGTGCGGGGAAAAGAAAGGGAAAGAAGGCGAGAAAAAGAGGAGGAGAGTTGAATAGGGGGCAGGACGGTGGGAAGAGCAGAGAAGTAGGGAGGGAAGGAAGAAAGCGGAAAAAAAGGAGGAGAAAGGGGAGGAGATGAAAGGCAAGGGGAGAAGGGAGGCGGCGAGAGGCCGGGCGGGAGAGGAGGGAGGCAGCTCGGCAGAGAGAGAAGGGACGGGACCCGGCGCCCCGCGGGCCATGCGCCTCCTGGCCACGGCGCTGGCCGCCCTGCTGGCCACGGCCCCGGCCCCAGGTAAGCGGCACCGCAGGCGCGCAGCGGCCGGCGCCCGGCCCCGGCAGCCCCTTCCCG
>VZSF01000503.1:1567470-1977788 GCA_013398295.1 Chionis minor
CGCCCCAGGCTGGTCCCTCACCCAGCTCTGCCGCCGGCTGCCCGGGCTCCCCGCAGCAGCGCTTCGGCACCGCGACCTGACCCGCAGCGCTGCCGCCACAAAAATACCCTTCCCGGGCAGAAGTTTATGGAAATGCGTCCTCGGCCACCTTCTGTTCCAGGCGGGACAACGCGCAGCTGCACCGAGGAACTGCAGGCAAAGTTGAGGCAAAGGGAGCCTAGATCCTACGGGCACCCGGTGGAAACGGGACCCGTAGATCCTTTGTAAAAGTCGTCCTCCGCTCAAGACCCCCTGCCTCTGAACCGGAGGTGCACTGGCCGGCGTCGTGCCCGAAAGCTGCAAAATGGACACAGAGTCCGGACCTGAACGTCGAGGCGCAGCGAGGGTTAGGGAGCGGGAAAGCCCTGCTCATTCAAGGTTAACAAAAGAGCTGGATTTGGCTCTTCAACTCAAAAAGGCAGGAATGGTGGAGGCAGAAGTTTGGTTCAAGTCCCTCTTTTGTCACTGCAGAAGCTTTCTCAGAGAAGGAGCCTCTGGCTCGTGAAACTCGCAGACAGATCTGTCCAACTGAAACAGCTGGTTGCTTTTTGTGATCTTGCTAGCCAGCTCCTCATTATTTTCATTTAAAGAAAGAGCTTTGCTTCTCCCTGGCTTATCTGCTCTTCTTACTTTTTAATTGTAGAGAAGTCAAAATAAACCAGGCTTTGACCATAGCATTGTTTCACAGAACAAACTACAACAGGGGTAAAAGCCATCCCATGTGCTTGTGGTCATGCAAATCCGAGATCGGAAGGTAACTACCCTGATGACACTCTCCTCTCTCGTCCCTTAGCTGTCAGCTGGGGCTGAGGGAAAAAAGTCCTCTCTGGCCTGAAGGGTGGGTTGTAGATTCCACCCGTCGGTCTCCCTGGAGGAAGGAAGACAGGCCTATACATACCGCTAAGCTTGGATTGTGAGCAGTAGCGCGCAGGAGCAACTCTACTGCTGAAACTGCTCACCAAACATAAGGACCCAGCAGTGACTGTGGGTCCCCTGCTGCTGTTCCAGCACAGAGAGAGGGGACAGCCCTGGCACAGACAGGCTTCTGGGCGCTAAAAGTACGATTTGTTACTTCTGACAGTGCTGTGAAAGTGTTTCTACGTAATATGGCCGACAACAAAGTCCAAACCTAGCTAATACTTGGAGTCAAACCGGTGTAAGCAGAAGTCGACTATCTTCAAAATAGGATTTTTCAAAACAGAGTTTAGTCAGCAGTAACCTTCCCTGGCTCCCAACGGGTTAGTGAGACATGCAGGTGGAGGGTATGAAAGAAACAAACAGCTACAACACCGGGATGGGGGCAACCAAGTGAGCTGTTTGCAAAAAGTAGAGACGTGTTTGATGATTAAGCACACTGCAAAGGAATCCTCAAGTCTTTGACTCCCTCTCCTCCCCTCTTCTATAAATAGTTTCCCTTTCCAAGCAGAAACAAGACTAAAACTCTGTGATGAGCTCCACCTGAGCGGCTACATCATGCTATACTGGGAAGGCGGGAGAAGAAAGACAGCGATTCCTCACTTCAAGCAGCAATCTGGAGTCTAGAAATTCAGTGCTCTGTTGGCAGACAAGCCCGCTCTCAAGTTGTGGAGGAGTCTCCTGCTTTGGCAAGGAGCCCATTACAAGGGTAAACCTCGTGTTGGGGCTGATCCAACGCTTGCTAAAGACAGGAGGAACATTTCTACCACTGTCTGGGAGCCCCGAATGAGGCTTTTCCTTTCCACATAAGAGGTAAATGACCTCTTTCCTCCTAAATCCACCTCTGTTCCTGCTCCAATGGCATTGGGAGGAGACAGTCAAATGGATACTGTTTTTTCTTTTTATATACAGCATCACCTGACCCTTTTCAACATAACGTGTGATGAGATCACGGTAAAAGCACCAGGAAATTTCCAAAACTCTCCCCATTGCTGCATTTGTTCAGCCACACCAATAAGAGCCACAGAAGAAAGATAAGGAGATGGGTTCCCGCTGATCAGACAACATGAAGGATGCAAAATTTGATATTTCCTTATAAAAAGGCATGTCCCCAGAGGAAAAGTAGAAGCCTTAGGTATAAAATGTCAATGTTTGTATGAGCATAAATGGCTAGAAAGGGATCGGAAACCCCATGTACAATGCTGCTTTATCTTCTTGCAGAGGCTTCCATCATCACCACATCTGAGTTCCTCTGTATTTTCTCTTGGGTACTTTTTGGCACCATGTTCTGCCTAGTTTCAAATTAAGCAATGATTCTTTTGCCTTTTATTTTGGGACTCTATTCCACAATTAATCCTAGCCAGCTTTTTCAAACAAGAAGTTCACATGTCAGAAAAATGACATAATTGTTTTTCTTTACAGTTTTCACAGCATGTTCATAATTTCACTACCAAAAGTTTGTGCTTTTCATTTTCCCAATAAATTATTTATTAAACATTTATAGCTTAAGTAATTGTGAAAACACCCAAAAAGTGCTGAAATTCTTAAACTTATTCCTTATTTACTGAGCAGCAAAATCTTCAAAATTTAATCTCATTTCGATGGCAGATGCAGCCATCTTATCTTCACGTCTGCCTGTAAAGCACCAAGGTGAGGTAACTCCAGCAAGTAATAACTGAAGTTTCACGCCTGGACAGCTTTTGGTGGTATTCAGCCTTAATTATAAACTTCAACATCCTGTTCTACTTGTGTACTTTCTACAGTTCAAAATAATCTATTGCTTTGGCACTTACATGAATTGCACTCACAAATATCACACACAGATAATTATATCAGTGATCTAGGCCATGCTTAGCTGTAGTTTCTTAAATAAATTAAAAAACCCTTTTCTTTCTACAACTTGTTTTCCCTTCATAAGTAAAAAATAATATCTACTTGGAAAAAATACACCATTCAATACACGTTTCTACTGAAAAGACACCAAATCATTACTATACTATTGATTTTCAGAGGGTTCTTCTCAAACAGCTGCGATGTAACTTCTTTAATTTTGTGGATTTACTTTAAGTACAGTGATACAATTCACCACTCCATTTCACGGCTTCACTGGGGCCATAAAACCAGCGTCTCTGCCTCCAACACTCCTTCAGAAATAGAATGGAAATACTTGACTTGCTTATTTTGAAGATAAATGTATGTTTGTGTTTCAGGAGCTGATGTCAGACAAGAGCCTCTGCCAAAATGCTCATCCCTTTTGTTAAAATGTTCCTAGCTGATGTGCTAGAAGTGTCCAGAAATGGGGGNTCCCAGAGTTGCAATTCTCATTAGTATTTAAGTACAGTATATTCACATAACAGGAAGCTTAATATTCACATTTTAGAGGACATTTCATGCTTTGCAGAGTGCATTTCAGGGGGTGCTTGCTCACTGTTGAAATATGGCTCTCTCTCTAGTGGATGCCATCAGACCAGTAGATTACACATTACAAGTCATTTAGGGAACAAATCGCCGCAATATACCATTGGTCAAAAATAGTTCAATCTCTGATATGGCTAATAAGAACATTCTTAATGTACATTAGGAAGGAAATAAAATGAGTGTTGATTCCCATGCCTCAGGAAACCAGTCCAGCATAAATCAGTTGGGTCAGGAAAGAAAAATCTTCCTCTAATGAACAGCTATGGACTTCTTTCAACCTTCACCTATACTGCCCACGGTTAGAACTAAAGCAGAAAGACAAACAACTGGTGTAAGCTAGGTTCATGCTGGAGAACAGAAAAACAGGAGTCGGAAATGAATGGAGCAATGGAATAACAATTTGTCCCAATATAATCTCATGTCATATTTTGTCATGCAAAAAATGTCATATTAAATTGTATTTGTAGTCAGAAGGACTAATCTGACCAATTTAACACAGACTTAAGATGACCATTTGATTAGGACAAGAATATTACTTAAAACAGAAGCCATGAGGAACTGTAAAGTGAGGAGCTGGTTACAGGCATATAGGGAAGTTATCAGTCTTTCAATCATTATCTAGAGAACAGTATCATGTAAAGTTTTCACAAATGATGTCTGAAAGAAGTAGACAGACACATGTGTGTTGAAATTATGTGACGTTATCAGGTTAGCGTAAGATTAGGATAGCATGTAGGAAAAACTCAAGTAACAAAAGTGGAGCAGAACTTAGTAGAGCAAAGTCAAATACTTGGGTATTAGTAAAGATTTCTTTGATATACTAGGAACTGAACTACAAATGACAAAAAGGAGAATGCCCCGAGTATGTTCTTTAATTATAAACTGACATATGATCACACGTAAAAATATCATGAAAAAGGACAACATAATTCTGAGATGTACCAGGTAAGGTGTATCCCCATTAAATCTGGGAAGTACCATGACTATTTCACAGGACATTGGAGAGCTTCTTTCCAGACACTGCCTATAATTCCAGTCACCCATATTAAAAGAAATTAAAATGATTACAATCAAGCCCAAAATTTAAACTGGAACCAATGCAGAGAAGGGCTACTAAGGTGAATAGGGAAGTGGAGACACTACTTTACTAGAGGAGACTAACAGAGCTTGTCTTCTTTAGCTCAATAAATTGCAGGCTGAGGCACCGGATAATTGCTTTCTATAGGGAGTCAG
Source organism: Chionis minor (assembly GCA_013398295.1). NCBI lineage: Eukaryota > Metazoa > Chordata > Aves > Charadriiformes > Chionidae > Chionis > Chionis minor. Next base: position 1,572,076 of record VZSF01000503.1, read on the forward strand.
GAAGCAAGTACTAGAGAAGAAAACGCTATTTAAACTTAAAGTTGGCACAGGAACAAATGGGCATAAATTGGCTATTGAAACAATTTAGCCTGGCTATCCTAAGAAGGATGCAAGTTGTTGGAAGAGTTGGTCATGGAACAGCTTTCCAAAAGACATTCCTGGATCTTTTCCCAAGCTGGTTTTAGATTAACGCTTGTTCAGACTCGTGAAAGATTATGTGATGTTGGGCCTATGACAGCAGCAAGGTGTCCACTTCAGCCCAATCTTATTAATTAGCAACAGCAAGAATACTACAGCAGACTTGCTGAAAGAGGGCCTCATACCATCATTAACATTCACAGAGAGACAGTAGATGTCAGGTTCTAAAATCTCATTAAATTGCTGCACGCTGAACGGATGCCATCAGTTTACCTGCAGCAGACTTGCACGCTGGGACAGATTATGGTGCTGTTGTGCCGATATGGAGGATTCTCACCATCTTTTCTTTCCTTTGCAGATGTTTGTGAGGCTTTAAATGTGACAGTCTCTCCAGGACCAACAGTGCGATACTCCGAGGGAGATAATGCTACTCTCTACTGCCACATTTCTCAAAAGAGAAAGACAGACAATTTGCTGGCTGTGCGGTGGGTCTTTGCTGCATCACCTACCCAGGAGTATCTGATGATCAAAATGACAAAGTTTGGGTCTGTCCAGTATTATGGAAATTATACTCATCATTTCCACAAGCAAAGACTTCATCTTCTTAAAGAGAAACAGGGAACTATGTACAAATTTCTTATTCTAAGCCTCCAGCAAACAGATCAAGGACATTATATATGCAAAGTCCAGGAAATTGGCAAACACAGGAATAAGTGGACAGCATGGTCAAATGGCACAGCAGCTACTGAAATAAGAGGTAAGAGACTACTGATTTCAATTCTATCTTTTTTCTTGTGCCATGATCCCTTTTTTGCTTTTCTTGCAAGTTCACCCATAAGAAATTTGAAGTTAGGTTATTTTGAAGTGTTATCTGTGGATATGAGAAGAAAACCTAATACTCAACTTCTTTACCTACACATTACAATTTAAATGTTATTCAGCCCACAATAAAACATAAAGAAGTGAGAAGATTGGTAGATTTGTAAAAGATAGTCTATTTCCTTTGCCTTTTACCAGAACAGCAGTAATTAAAATTTCTTTACATTCAGCTACAGGTCTCTACAACTTCTCTAGTAGTAATAAACAAATGCTATTACTATTTAAATACAAAGAGACAGAAACAGAGATAAATTAACTTATTTTCTGAAGAATATGCAGAGGGTCAGCAAGAAATAGAAGCATTATATTTTAGATCTATGTTTTGCCTCCTTCTTGGTGTTTTCATTGCTCTTAGTTCTAATCTAGCAGCAGTTGGTAAGTAGCATTTCTAATACACTTCTGTACTTTTGATTATATCACTTGGAGCCAGAAAGCAGAGCTAGAAAAGCAGTGCCCAGCCTGCCAGTATTAAACTTCAGATAAAGAAATGACCAGCAACAAGTGAGGGTTTTGACCCAAGTTGAAAACAGGCCTTCTCTTTGGGATGGGTCAGCTGAAATCTAACGCCACCACCCCCACACTTTCAGAGGTGGGTGAAACTGGCTTTTAGAGAACAGATTCCGTTGAAGAGGCGGTTGAGCTCAACAATTGTGCCATTAGTACTAACTGACAAACTAGTCCCCTGCTTGTGGCTTTATAAACAGAAAAGTTGATTTCCCACAGGATCAACTCTAAAGACAATGACAAAAATCAAGCGTGACTGCTTGGTCTATGGGAATGGAAATTCAAGAAGTTCATCCAGCAATTACAGAAAAACTGTGGAAGTTTATGAAAGTTCCTGCCATTGCTGTTGGTGCTAAATTTACTGTTGTGTTTAGACTGCAAAGGTTATTCCTGTAGCTGGGAAACTAATCCCACTTACCCAATTTATGTTTTGGGGAAAGTGGCCCTAGCTCTCCTCTGAAACCAGTTTTGCTCTGAGGAAACTTCACTACAGGTCTTTTTGAGATAGATTCAAACATGTTTACATAGTCTTAATCTAAAACCCATTCTGTCAATGCCAGCTTCACCGTTGTCATTCAGATTTCACTATCACTTCTGGATTGTACACACACCAGGGAGACAAATGTAACAGTAAAAACTAGTCTTTGTGAGTGTACGATCTCCTGTGGATACCTCTCAAGTATCAGAAGCTTTCATTTTGGTCTATCAGAAGTATGAGAACAAAGATGTGAAAAACACAATATAACAGGAGATAAAGAGCAGCTTCACACTTACCAGCAATGTTTAAGTCTGCCTTGAGAAATCATGGCATTAACAAGATGTAATTAGCTGATTATTATTAGCAACCATGAAAGACACTAACAATCCAAAGCTGGAGTTCTGTTTAAATTAGCAGCAAACGCCATGGATCAATTTTAAACAACAGCAAGAAAATCCTAGTCTAAACTATTTGGCTGTATTGGGTATGCAAAACTTGTCTGGAAAGCCTCTAAGACATTCATATGGGACTTCCTCTGTTTCCTGGTTGCAGACAGAAATATAAATAATGACAGAGGAGGACCCAAGTCCAAAGTAGAACTGCAACCCATTACCTGTCTCCACCAGGGAAAAGCCCACCCCTCCAGCACCCAGACCCCAGCTGTGTGCATCAGCCATGCTTCTTTTGCACAGAAGACCAGGGAAGCAGAACTTGAAAACTTCCCCAAAGTTCATTAGACTCCTAAATACAAACCACCAGAGCAATCAGTATTGTGGGTCAGAAATGTAATCCTGCAGCCAGGTGTCATCTGCAATCTGTAACCTGGTATCCTAAAGAAACCAAAGCCTGCATGATCACAGTATCAACTAGCCAGCACCCTTTTGCACCATGGGCTGATTTTAATGAGATAACAGTCTTAAAGATATTAAGGTTGTACAAGTAACAAGAAATTGGCTGGGGGGGAGGGAGAAAAGATCTGCATGAGTTTCCTCACTGAAGGAAAGCTGTGAGAACAAAAAAGGTAATTATTGTTCTTGAGCTGCCATGCGCCTATTTGCCTTTCACATCTCAGTCAGTAATCGGGTCTCCTGGACATACCACAGGAGGAGGTGGCTTAAGTTTGTTGCGGAGAGGGGAGCCATTAGGGTATGTGACACAGAATTCATTAGCTTCACAGCTCCAAGAACAGTCTCTTGTTTGATTTTTATTGCTGTTTTTACTCTTCTGTTTTTGAATGGGAAGGAATAAAAACACTAGAGCCCAACATCTCCTGAACTCAGACATCTTAGTCTCTGGAGGGCATTAGGTTTTACAAGCACTGACCCCATGTTGGGTGGCTGGAGCCAAGACACAGAGGTTAGTTTTGTAACCACACAAGGATGTGAAATGAAACTTTACTGCATGCATGATTTAGCCCTGCAGACCTCAGGCATTAACTTGCTTCATGCTCAGCAGTCTTGTGTTCGGCTAGGAATTGGATCTCCTCCTCCTCTCCCTATCTCTTCCTCCTTCATCCCTCTAGATTTGGCTGAAAGGAGAGATTCAGCCACTGTCAAGAAGGAACTGGCAAACAGGAGCACGGCTCACCCCAACTGCCTCAGTCTCTCACCTTTGGGAAGGGGCAAAGCTGGTGACTGGTGTGGGGAAGGGAAGCCAAGGCTCTGGTCTCATCCTACAAAGAACAAGTGGTTCAAATGCTGTGCTGGGGGAGAAGAGGAAGAGAGGCTGAGAGTAACTACCAGGTGTTGTTGCTTCCAACAGCACCTTGAATGGATGGCCAGGGCTGGAGCCTGCAGGCCTACAAGCAGGGCTAGGAGGCCACCATACAATCCAAAAGCCTCTTTGAGCATAGACAACACCATTTTCCAATGCTTTGGGGAAGAAATTCTGAGGATAATTTGAGGGATGGGAGCTAGAGAGCGCCAGGTCTGGTGTCAAGACACAGAGAGAAGCCGTGAGGAAGGAAAACACTGTTTCAGCTGGGCATTTAAACTATATTGACCCTTCCCCTCAAATCCTCTGCACTGAGGACCAGGTAGCTGTCTCCAAGAATAGTACACTGAAAGATGGAGTGGATAACAAGTAATGTGTTTTTTGCATGAAGGACTCACAAAATACACCAGTAGATGCACCCAAGCAGTGCGGAACAAGTAGCAGGCTTACAGGAGAAAAAGCAAACAAGAAAAAAAAGAGAGAGAAAATCAGATGGAGAATCCTTTTTAGGGTTTTCCTGTGGTAATGTCATTTCATAGGTCAGCATTTTAAAGAGTATTTTCTCATTCACTGAATGGTGGAATTTCTTAAATGCCTGTAGTGAAACACATGAATTCATCAGGAGTGTTTGGAAAGGGAATGACATGTTCCAGGTAAATGGCAGCAGAAGAAAATGCAATATATATTATTGCCAGACCACCTGTCATACACCTCCTCACAAAAAGCCACTCTGCATCTTCCATAGCTGCTCAGGCTATTGCTAACTATACCACAGGAACTTCTCATTGCTCTTCCTAGCTAAAGCGTGGGGTTTAGATTATTTAGTTATTGCAAAGAAGGAACACTAACTTTTTGGTCCAGCCCTTAAATACTGGGTTTTTTTCCCTGATTTTTAGTATGATTTGTGAATACATAATCAGAGGGGGATTTGAGACTCGTGACTTCATCTTTCTTACACTGTCTGGTCAGCTGAATTGTTTCTCTCTGCTTCAGACGTAACCCAAAGCAGAGCAGGAAACCAATGACAAGGGAGGAAGGCAGGCTCACCTGCAGACTAAAGACACCGACAATACGCCCCGTAGGAATCTGAGGCAGACACTATTAACAGCACCACATCCCCCCTCCCAAATGAGTATTTCTTCTAATTCTAAATCCAGATTAAAGATACTAAAAGACATCTGAAAAATGACATATCTTTAAATGCCGTAGCAACTCTTTTACTGCTAAAAGCCTCTTTATTGGAAACAAAGGACGGCCTTAGCTAGCATTTGGCTAATGCACTGTGAGCGTAAAGGACTTGCTACACATGGGAGGGATGGCAACTCTTTTCAAAGCAGTGATAAAGACTCCAATTTCTCCAATGGTAACATTTGGGCTTTTCAAGGAAATTTTCTTCCAAACACATTTTGTATTTTATATTATGATCAGTTACACTTTTTATTGCAAAGGGATTTACTTTTATTATAGTTAGATCCAGGATGCAACAAAAGGAGCAATACAAATCGCCTGAAGCATTTGGATACTTAAATTGCAGTGCTCAATTGTACTGCTCACTGTATCAAATAAGGTACCAGTATTCAAATAAATCACAGTCGCTGTCTTATCTAATATTTTGTTCCAGTTAATGTGTGCAGTTATGCCCGAATTCAAAATAGTATCTTTATGCTAAAGCACCAGGCAAATTTCTTGCAACTTTGTACATCAAGTGGTTGCAGAAATAGCGTTTAGGTCCCTTTTTTTTGCTCACTTAGGAAGAGAAGGTCACTGTGTAAGGCAGAAATTTCCAGAGCGAATGCACAAGGATCATTCTGCATCTTCAAAATCTGACTTGCTCTTGAAGCAGAAAAAACTTGTGGCAGTTCAATACATAGCCTTTGTCAGACACCAAGCATAGCACTATTCAAAGCAAAAGACCCCATCAGATTACAGCTGGGTCTGTAGTATCTCCTGCTATTAGCTTATATTCAGATTTTGTTATTTGCTAGCATGTTTGCAGGTGTGAGTTTGTATAGGCCATTAAGAAGTTGCAAATGCATTTTCTTGCAACACATAAATTCATCCAGATAAACACATTGGAGCTGTAGAAAAACAATTGAATAACAGACTACAGTTCCTTAACGTGTAATGATAGCAAGTAAAAATTTAGCCACATATCTGGCTTCTCCTTTAGGGACAGAATAAATTTCTTCAGAAAAGGAGCCTCATCTGATGGGGATGGAGTCCTCATAGTCTTCTGTTCATAGACTCCTGTCAACTACAGCAACTTCGTAGTGTTATCAGAAGACCCATCTGAAACTGGAACTGTTGCAGTTTGTCCCTTTAGGTGTAGTGAATACACGACATCAAATAGGATTTATTAAAAGGCTACTGTTAAATCTTGGTAGTAAAACCAAGAGAAATCCATGTCCTGATGTTGCCAAGAAGTGTCTCCTAGTCCAGCCGTGCAACATCTTCCCTCTAAGCTAAGGTGAACCTTTTTCCCTTCACCCATCTTCTTATCAAAGACATCTGTTCTTTTCCTGGGCTTACGTAGTCAATGTTGGCCTAAAATCAAGTTAGTGATCTCCATTATAGTGCAGAATACACCAGAAAACGGTTTATTTGGGGGAAGGAAAAAAAAAAGACATCAGAAAAAGGGTTCTCCCATTGCCTTCCTATCAGAAAACTCAAAGTAGTGAGTATTCTTCTCAGAACAATATACAGCACCTCTGAACCATCATTTACAGTTGGGTAATCCCTCAAGCTCACTATGCAAGGTACTGTATATCTCTTAAGGAAGAGCAATATACATTCCAAATGGTTTACAATCCAAGAGAATAGACTATATGTAGGAGGACAAACAGAAAATTAGGCAGTCTGTCTGGCATGGACAACACAAACAAGTAGAGATCACAACAATCTGTCTTTTTTAGGAAGTTTATGTGTCAGAGTTTCCCATAGAACAGAGTCTGAGTTCTATTAAATATGTCACCTGTGGCATTTTCTAATGGTAGAATTTTATAAGATACAGGAATGAAAGATTATTCCCCCCCTAAAAAAAAGGAAAAAAAACCCCAGAACAAAAGCCCTTTTTTTCAGGGAAGGTGTTCTAAAATACTTGCCAAAAATCTACACATGTAATGGCTTCATGTAACAAATGAGTAGATTTGTTAAAATATTCAGGATGTACTTCACATGGTTCATCACAACTGAACAGAAGATTTCATTAGTCCTAAAAGCAGTTCCATATCCACTGAGTTAGCTCTACACCTCACATCCCTACAGGGCACTCCTTAATGAATTCCCCTTCCAGTAAGATGCTTGTTCTTTAGTGATTTGCCACTTGAACCGCTCTTGGATGTTCAGACCTCATTGGCAATCTGGAGGACATCGCCAGACACCATTGCTAGCAGAAGAAAAATCATGGATTAACATAAGTGAGATCATTTAATCTGATGTCATCAAAAAATGTCAGCACGCATAAACAATCTGGCTGAGGAGAGCAGAGAGGGTTTTGACTAGTGATCCAGCAGTCAGAGCATTTGGATTCTAGTGCTAGGGTGTACAGCTGTTACGATGCTGACATTCATCAATTCTCCCAGAGCTTTGTAGTCTGTTCCTTCTTCTGAAACAGACAGGACAATTCTGTGCAAAACCCGCAGCTATTTTCCCTCTTAATTGCATTCGTTGCAATTCATTCAGTCAGCCCTTTTTCTAGGTTATAAAGGTGAGCTGGTACAACTTGTGGTCACGCAGTCTTTCTTCTCAGGAAAAACCCCCACCCACAGGCAGGGGAATTACACCAGCTGAGAAATTCAGCTGTTCTGTGCTCAACGGTCAATGGCCATTGATGCAGCAGTGACAGAGCAGCGTACAGTAGTTAAAATGTTTGGCCCAGTCTGTTCCTACATCTAGGTCAAGGACAGCAAGAGTTCTGCTTTCCAGCTCAGATATTTGGACACGCTTCAGAAAGTCCATACAATTCATGGGTGAAAGGTTTTTTCAGGCAGGTATCATATCCATGTATATTTAAGAGGTGCGGCATAGAAACCAACTTTTGAGGGAAATGAGAAGAAAAAGAACTCATGAGCAGTGCTCTCCCTTGGGGTCTCTCAATGTATTATTTGGGTGCTGTTGTAGGAATTTTGCAGGGCAGTTCAAACTGCCAAGGGAAATCCACAAGACTTTTGGAAGGAAAGCAAGTTGGACAAATCAGGAGCCTACAGCATCAGTCCTGAAGCTGGGGAAATGCTGTTATGTTGGCAGAGATTACTTCAGCGTCAATCATTGCTAGAACAACTTCCCTGTTTTTTAAAAAAAGCTCTGCCTAATGTGGCCGTCTCCAAGTCATTCTCAGAAAGCCTTCAGAGCTGTGTCCTTCAGTAAAGCTACTGCTCTTCCACACTTTTATTTTTCCTTAACCTCTAAGACTTACAAATAGACTACAGTGTTAAAAATCCTTCTTAATATATAACTATAAGGGAAAATAAATTCCCATTCTCTTGAGCAAAAGTTGTTCCTCTCCTCTCTAGTGGCCTGTTTTGTGACAGAAAAATAAACTGCAACCCTAGACATGCGAGTTCTGGGTAACTGAGAACACAGGGTCAGAATAAAATCAGCTACGTATAGCACTATTGGCAGCTTTTTCCCCCTGGGATACTCCCCACAAAGCCACTACAAAACTGACGTGCACATGGCCACCCGAAGGCCTAGGCTCTTCTGAAGTGTGTTTCAGTTATCTTGCTGTTCTTTCCCGCATTTAACTTTCAATTGAAGAGCCACACATTGCATCTTCCCAGAATAATATGACACCAGGGAGTCAGTCTCAAGCCATATGGCACTCATGGGGGGTACTAAGCCAGATGAGCTTTGCTGGAAGACATTTTTATAATTCTGGTTTATAACTGAAGTGTTCCACTGAAAGGTAATTACCCTGTGAGATACAGCAAGATCTTGGTGCCCTGAAGTCTAAGGCAGAACTACATTTTCTTCAAGAGGTCCCAACTTTTTAATGCCACACATTTTCAGTTCTTGTCATCTTTGTGTTTTGCTTTTTTTTTTTCCACAGTGATTTCATCAAAATCATCTGATGATCCCAGTTTCAAGAAAAACCATGAAGCTTGGAAGTTTTTTGAAGGTAAAGATGCATCCAACTGCTACGAGTTCCATACAAGATGTTAGTTTAGTCCAATGCTACAGGACAATTAAAGTATCCCAATCAGGACTAGTTCCTGGGCAAACTCAAGCCTTCCCTAAGAAACCATCCTACAGAGTGCGAGGGGTGCTGGAGAAAACAGGCTCCAACTTCCGACTGTCATGTATTTGCTGTGGTCAATGGGAAAATAACCTATGCCTGGCTAACCACACAATGCAAGCGCAGACCCTTATCCAGGAAGGTGCTGAGCATGTCTGAAGAGGTACCAAGCACTGTACACTTCCAGTAGCCATAGAAACTGCTCACCAAACATGGTCTGCACTGCAAGAGCAGCTTAAAGCTCCCTTGAGTTTCAAGGCAGGCAGTATTTTCTGTGTAGATTAGAGGACAACTGTTGCAGGAGACTGAAATTTGCATGCAGTTGGGATTCCCTCCTCCACCTCCTGCCCCAATCCGGAGCACCAGTGCAGTGCCAGCACAGCATTTGCAGCTGCTGCACTGCCTGACAGGCAGGAGTGCTTGCTTGCAGGCTGACCGTGATTCTATGGGCAGCCTTGCTGTTTAAACCGCAATTTACAAATTATACTGTTTTACTGCGTAAGGGGAGTGAAGCACAGAACTGCAGGTCGGGGGTCTAGTTGCAGCAATGCTATTTTCTGCAAGAACACTTGACCTCTGAGGCTTGGTTTCCTCTCTGTGAAGCAGGAAAGAAGCCAATATCCCTCCCTAAGGACGTTTCAAGACATTAATGAGAAGAGCATCCTTAAAGTACTCTATTTAGAGTTCTAGTAAAAGCAGAAATAAGTCATCAAAGATTTCTCTTTCTCAACAAAATACTCCATCTTGATCTGCCATAGTACAACTCCTGTCATCTCCACTGGAAAAGTGTTATGGCACCTGAATGAGAGCCATGAAGGGAGACTGAGGCTACAGATTGAAAAATAAAATAAAATAAAATGTCAAGCCAGTGCTGCCAGCAGAAGAAACAATCATAGACTTTCTTCCTCCTTCCTCAACCATTCAGCCCCGCTACGTTTCTTGGGGTTTTTGTTGTTGTTTTGTTTTTGCCCTCCATTTAAAAACAAAAAGAAAAGAAAAAAGTACAGCTGTTTGAACTGGGAAATAATCCAACTGAAGTCCTTTTGTTTTCCAGTTGTGCCACAAAAAAAAAAAAAAAGCCCTTCCCTCCCTCCTGAAAGTAATCCCCCTCTTAGGTGTAGTTATAATACCTGTCTACATTTATGAAGACTTCAGCCAAATTTTAAACTGAGCAGGGTACTATGTGAAGTTTTCAAGAGGGTTAAAGTACTTCCAAACTATTGCCCTGAATCTTTTGGGCTGGGGTCTATTTAGATCGTGTAGATGTAAGTTGTTTCCATCCTGTAAGTATGAAGCATACAGCTCCAACACTGACCATCATCTATGCTTGGCTTTCAGATCTGTATGTGTATGCAGTATTTGTGTGCTCAATAGGAATCGTCAGCGTCCTCCTGTTTACACTTGTCATTCTCTGTCAGTCACTGCTGAACAAGAGGAGATCCACAGGTGAGTGAAATGTCATTCTGCAAGGCCCTGCCAGAGAGGGAGAGGGGGGAGAAGGAAAATGCAAAAAAAGCAGAAAGAGCTGGGAAGAGAAATATCTCCTTGCCTTGATTTTAATTAAAAATAAAGTTTTAAAAAAAACCAGTAGAAAAAAACATTCTGCAAGTAAAACAAGAACAAAGGCATTTTTCTCCCTCTGAATAGCTATTTCACTTTAAATTTACTTTGGAGTTTTCAAAATCTTTCAGCTTTGCATAAAAATAAATTGAAGGTTGTTGGAACTTCTTTCAAAGAAGACCAAGTGCTGGTCACATATAGCTAGCATTTCGCATGAGTGATATTTCTGCTGACTTTTAGAGGGGTTTCAAAGAAGTCTTGCTCTGTTCTGTTTTCTTCTCCCTGATTAGCTGTCAATATTCTTGGGAATACGGGGGTTGGTATTAGCACTCTCTCATTTGTAGCGTTTGAAACAAATGCATCATTTCATCATTCAGAACTGCCTTTTCACAATAATCTTTCAAGATCAAGGATTACTGTTTCATTCTTCCCTTCCCCGGAGAGGGTTTCTCAAAGAGGCTACATGTGAATGAAAGCAGCCCCATTGTAATCAAAAGTGCTCTTTCAGATCTGTGGCATACCAGTGCAGGTTCTACTGTCATTTCAGTTTAAGAGTGGTTTATTTGGAGATCTCACACAAGCTGTGACGTTGAGATACCAGAATGCTTAGCACCCACGTTAGAGGAGACCATAAGGACTATCTCTGAACAGAAGCTTTCAAAAAGTGTTTGGTTAGTGATTTGTCCTGTTAATGACAGGAGAGAATTGTGACTTTGCTGCCTCTTCAGCACTACGCACATACCACGAAGGAACGAGTGACTCAGATACACAAGGGAGAAGACATGTAAACCAAAAATAGATGTATACAGAAGTCCTTGCCTGACCACAAACACATTTCAAGCTGTGGCTCCGTCTTCCCAGTAGTATGCTCAGTAGAGTAACTCTGATTCTAACTGAGCCCAACAACTCTGCTTGCCAAGAGGAAAGAGCAGGATCAAGGTTATTCTTCCTACCCTGTTAAGTGATGACAAAGGTTTTGTGCCAAGGAAGTACCCACACTGAAGTATGTTGGTCATGGTGAGTCACCCTGAAGCCACAAGCACTAGACACACTGATGTATCCCGGTTTTTCTTTACAGACAGTGAACTAGATTTTGCTTCTGGTTTTGGTGATTTACACTGGTGTATGCATACAAGCAGCTTGCAGAAAAGGTCTCTTTACATTGAACCAACACCAGGTAAATACAGGAATAATAATACAGAATAATTATATATGACAAAAAAAGTAATTTCTTCTGAGCTGCTAAATCCTTTCTTCACTACCTTAATATCTGAATAATCGCAGGCTTCAACAAATTTTTATTTAGATTTTAAACATTATCCAGTAAGCATTAAACTTATGGATTCAATGGAAATGTAACAGAATAGAGCTTAGCAGATGGGCACCCAGTATACAACAGGTAAAATTTTCAGGCAAGGCTTTCACTTAGGTCCACTTGATCAGAGGATTTTCCAGAGACACATTAATTGGCTCAGCATTCAGTAAAGCATCAGAAAACTAAATTTCTGAAGCAGTGGTGGAAGAAGCATCAGTGTCAGCCATAGTCCCCACCGACCTCATATTGCTTTTTCTCCACAAGGCTGCCAGGCCACGGCAGCAAGCTCAGCCCTGAAGCTCTGCCCCAGGGAGCAGCAGTTCCCTGGGAGGTGCTTTCTCCACTCAGCTATACGGGCACAGGGCACAAACAGCCCCCCTCATTCCTCAACACTCTTCTGCCCGCTCCAGAGGCACCTCCCAGGGGTTAAGGTCTGGCCACGAGATACCCATCCTGTCAACCACCAGCAGCGTGCCCTCTTTCGGACTGATAGAGAAAGGCAATCTCCTCAAAAAGCATTATCTTACCTCCTCTCCATCCTCGGCATGCTGCGTCTCCATCCTGGGCTGGAGTAGGCAGATCTTAGCATTCACGTGAAAAGAGCCTGAAGTCATCACGAAGTCTGTCCTTCCTTCGAGAAGGGAGGAAAGACAAGGACAGCAAAGCACTCCCGCCTCGGCATCACCCCTGGCCTCCAGGCAGGCTCCAGGCACGGCCTCCTTCCACCTTCCGTGAGGTGGCTGCAGCATCCTCTTCCTCAGAGGTCCTTCAGGAGAAACCTGGCTCTGCTCTTCCCCTTGAGACCAGGTCAGGGGCCCAGGACAACCAAAACTGTCTCCTTACCTCACCTTGCTGGGCCCATTTCCACCTGGGCTTCTCCCTGAACCTCTGGTCACCCTGTCACAGGGGCACCAACAGCTCCCACCGCTCCAGCCCCAGCACCATAAAGGGGATAATCTAATCGACCCTAACCTAATTTACCTTAATTTAACCTGCCCCGCCCCACCCCACCTCCACATAAAGGGGGTGGAGGCAGAGACCCAGGCAAGCACAGGGAGGGAAAACTCTGCCCAGGCCTCTAAAAGAATAACCCAGCCTGGGACAAAGAGCAACTTGTACCTGAACCAAATATTGGGATTTGTGGTAGATGAAGCTGGAGATGATCCCTTTGGAGCGTCTGTCTGCTATCTGAGCGGATCCTGGCTCACCTCAGGGCTTTTGCAGGGGGTGGGTAATACTGAATTGGATTGCTACTGTGCCTGGGGCCGGCCCACAGCACAGGGCAGCTCTGGGATGCTGTGGAAGCAGCAATGGCTGCAGCTGGCAGCCCCTCTGTGGTTTCGGTAGAAGCCTGTGCCTGTTTTCTACAGGAGCGGTTGCTGTTCCCAATCCCTGATTCAAAGGCTTTGGAGTAGTTACTGTAGGACAAAACAAAATAATACATACCTAGAGATGCTCAAAAGCATGTCAATGGTGTACGTGAGCATTCCCTCGCGCCCGAAGGGTCAGGTCTGCTGTCCACCTGTACATCTACAAAGGTCAGACAGACAGATGGAGGCAGGGCCTTGGCTGGCTTAGACATGGCCACTGTGTTAGCCCCAGATCCTAGTGCTCCCAGCTCCCATTTCCTTAGGACTAAAATGCACCCCCTGTGTAAGCTTCCTTAGAATGGGAGAATTTAGGTAAGGCCAAATATAGCAACTTTCCTGTAGAGAAGGGCTTAATCATGTAAGTGCACTGTTGTCTGGTTTTCATGGCCTTTTAAAGAACAGATAACATGAAGGGAAGGGGGGTGTTTATGTTGTATTCAACTTCACATCATGGCCCGGGGATGCACCCTTTTTTCCTTCCGAGAAATAAGTTGGCAGTAGGTCAACCAGAAGAGCCAGAGCCTCTTCTCCTGCCTGCGTGTCTCCGTGCTCAGCACGTGGCACAGCTTGGGCAGAGCTCAGAAGCCACTAAGCCACAAAAGAGCATCTTAATAACTCTGGCTCCTAAAAGGCTGCAGGGAGGGGAGCCCTCGCTCGGGACTATGGATTCAAAGCAATACGAAGCAGAAGGATTTCTACAGCTCACACGCACAGCTGTCAGAGACGGGATAGTGGCTGGACTAGACGTCTGATCTGATCCCAGGAGGCAATCCCTTTATGCCTGAGCCCACATTCTAGCTTATGTTAGGAACAGCAGTGGCTCCTATGGGTGAATAGTTTATTTCAGGCTTCTGGAAATAGAGGCACCACAAGGGAAATAAGTCTTCAAAGTAAAATTACTGGCCTGTGCTTTTCCTTAGCAAGCTGTCTTTTGGCTGGGCTGACCACTGGAATGTGGGTTGCCCAGCTCTTCCACAGCAAATTTTTGGTGTTGTTTGATACATTCCCCTCTCCCAAGCCTAGCTATGTCATTCAGTTAGAATACATTTGAATATACAATATTAATGTATGGTGATGATTAGCAGCTTTCCCCATATAACAACCTGCTAGCTCCACAGTCTCAGCAACACAGGTCTATCTGCAGTGCCCATTTGTAACTCATAAACTGTGTTGGTATGAAGCCACATTTTCTTTCTTTTTTTTTTTCTTCTTCAACAGTGAAGCATTACCTGGTGAAATGCCCCCAGAACAGGTAGGAGACTACACTTCTCTTTAATATAACCCAAAGCACCAATTCTGTTTTTGTTTTGCTGTGTATGCTGAAGAAGATGAGTAATGTTTTCCAAAATGCCTACAGGAAGGTAGAGAGTCCCGGGTCCATGACTCATGAACATGCTTGCAAACAAACAGCTGCCGTGCATAAGGAAGATCTACCTGGGCTATCTAGCTGTAGGTCCTGCAGGTGCTTCAGTGACAAGCTACTTCTTGATTTACTTTCTGGAGAAGACTGCTTTCATCCTGTGTGGCTTTCTAGCGTTTCCCAACACCTCACCAGATGGTAGTGACTTAAACCGTCCATGTGGATAGAACAAACCACAATGTTACTCAGTGATTGCCGCACCCAGGAACAGGGTGTTGGGCTCAAAAGCAGATTTTCAAGGCCCATAGTCTATTTCCAGCTGAAGACTGCAAGTGATGGGAAAAATTCTGCTGCAGTCATTAATCACTGTCCCTTTAAATACAACCAACTGCCAAAAGTTTTTGACTGTGTGGTGTTATAAAACTGATTTCCATTGTATGATTTTTCTGAGATATAAATTGTGCTGGAACTGCAGTAAAAAAAAAGATGACAGAAGTATTTTACAAACAGAAAAGATTAAAGAGGGATGCCTCATAACAACACAGAAGAACAGCTGTTTCCCGGTTTTCAGTGACATAAAACATGTGTTGCTAGCCTTGTAGTTTAAATCCAGTATCACTTGGTATCACAGATACTAATTCTCATAGTATCTTTTTAAATACTATGAGATTCAGTGCCCAGTATAGCATACCCTAGACCCTCCAGTAGTATAATTTGTAGAGCATTCTCATGGGATTATTTTTGTATTTGGTCTAACCAACACTTGGATGTAAGTGAAGTCAAAACTAAGCAACACAGAGTTCAGGAGAGGCCAGTACAAACTGAAACTTTCATGTTATTCATGGAAGGATCTTTGTTCTGTGACCCTGACCAGCCATTGCACCACACCAAAAATTTACAGAGACAGCTCAGCAGTTTTCATTTTTCCCTGAATGTTTTCTCTTTCCCCTTCTTTATTAGGTGCTAGGACAAATTTGGAATTACAAAAACAAGAAAAGAAGGTGAAGGGGGAGGAAATTGGAGGGAGTAGTTGGTAGAGAACACGAGAAGAGAAAAATGAGACCCGACTAAAAAGACTGAAAAAATGGAGCATGGCAGTCAGACAAAAAAATCTTGTGCTAGAGAATCTGCCTTTCTGGGAATAGATGATAAGGTAGTGATACTACTGCAAACACTAAACTTAGGAAGCTGAATAGCAGGAGGAAAACAAGCCAACGTGATTACTTCGCTGTAAAACGGAGTCTGTGGAAACAAAAAAAATGCATGACTCTATATAGATAAAAATATCATTTCATGTATTTCAGTGTGATAACATATGCTAATGAAAGCCCCAGTCCTACAAAGGCATGTATAAATGTGCATTGACTTCAGGGCTTTAAAATGAAATAGCTATGAAAGCCTTACCAGTATCATAATTTTTGTTATGTGTCACACTTGGTACCATTTATTTTCCACCCTCTGCTCAAAACACAAACCATTAATTCATTTGAACTCATTTCTCTTCACCTGTGCATTCCTTATCTTGGAACTTAATTCAGCACATTTAGACCCAAACCCCAGTGTCTAAATATCCATTACGCCAAACTGATGAAATAATTTGCGTGAGATTCCTGCCAGTGAAAATGACTACGCTGTGCAAAATTCAGCCTTGATTAGAGAGGCTCAGCTCGAACTCCCATAGTGATATTTCAAACTCAGAGCTGAATCCAGTTTTGAAATTACATTAATGATCCGGTGTCTCAGAAATGTCTGTACTCCCACTGCAGTAATACCTAAGCATCTTAAAATATTTCATGTCTTGACATCATAATGGTGTTTTTACTTAATTGGAACCTGAAGCACAAAGGGCTAAGTGATTTGCCCCAGGTCTCACAAAATGGCCTTGGTAGAAAAGAAAATTAAATCCAGATTTCCTGAGCAGAACAAAGCAAATGTTTGGGTTTCGGTTTGCTACTTGACCAATAACAAATTAAGGAAAAAAAAAATGAGTTAACCAAAAAAAACATTTCTTTCCCACATTTTAAAAATAAATACCTAAATAAAAAGAACAGTTATTTTGGGTTTTCCAAACCAGCTAATTGCATTTTCTGGTATTTTCTTTTCTTTAAATATCCTCCTTCTTATTATCTTCCTTGTTATTAGATCATTTTGCAGTTTTCAGATCCAGAAAACCCCAGGAGGTGTAGCTTTGAAACTAGAAATTATTTTTCTCTGTCTTTTGTATTTGTTTTGGCCTGAACTTTCCAGTCCTTCAGCAACTGCTCTTCTGGAGATAAATAATTTGAGGTAAAAAAATGTTTACCTCAGAAAGCTGTCCACCTCGACACCTCGGTTCCACAGTTCCAATCTAACATCGTAGGAGCAAAGTCTGCCAGACTGAACAAGAACCAAGTACCCAGTCCATTCCTGGCACCTTTTCATATGGCTCTCCTATCTGGAAAATATCAAAGCAGCTCCCAGTTTGCTCAAGTGAATTTTTTTGTCTTTCCCCTGCAGACCCTTGACAAGAGGAAATAGCTGACTTAGATGACAACAGGAAAAGTCCCACATCCTTAACTCTAATAAGGATAGTAAAGCTATAATTGTAGTAGTTTGCCAGCTCTTGGGACAGCCATGACCTCCAGGGAAACTGCTGTCCTGGTGCTATGATTATTAGACACCTTCCACAGGTTTTTTCCTGTATTTTTCCTGCACTCTAAAAACTCATTAGATCCTGCAAGAAATGCACAATGTGACACTGTTGAAATAGAAGCCAGGAGGCTGGAGGAGGAACTGTGGATAAAAAACTAACTTTCCTTTTAGACATAGAACAAGACAAGCTCACAAAGAGGCAATGTTTCGGAGCCAAGGAGACTTTTCTGAGCTGCCTTGTTTGGTTTGAGGAGCTCAGTTCTAAGACAGCAAGTACAGTTATTGTATCTCCCAGAATTAGTTAACCCTGTATGGCCCTGGCATTTAAATGAAAAGTGTAAGCCACAAATACATTTCTCTGTAGCTTCACTTTTTCAGTGGCAAAGCAGGAATAATAACTATTGCAATGAATTGACACTAAGCCTTTTCATATATTGCGCTTAAAGTAGCTATATCAGAATAATAGTATCTTTAATCTATGCATCCACCTTAATGACCTTGGATTATTAAAACCAAAAACCTTAAAAAAAATTTCATTCTTATACCCTTTTTGGTATTCTTTGTGCTGTGTTTGGGCAACGGAGCCAGGAAGGACAGTTTCATTTGCTGCTGGTTTTAAACCATTTCATGTTTTGATTTTAATATAGAAACAAACGGTTGTTGTGGGATAGATTCACAATGGTGCAGGCAGACTTGGAAATTATTTTAATGCAACCCTCATTATATAACTGATGTGATTTATTTATAAATCAGGAAAATATTTCACCTTTTAAACACTTTAAAAGAAGTTTGGCAGAAAACCTATTTTTTGGGCTGAGTACGCGGAACAGAAGTCAGGAAAATCAGCAAACTAGAGGCTATTTGTAATCTACACAAGTGTAAATCCAGACTAATTTTACCAATGGTAGTGACATTCATTTGGATTTACACCTGTATAAAACAATAATATCTTTTTTTTATTATTCTTGTGTGGGCAATAGCTGAGACATCTTAACTTTCATTAAGACTTTGGCCCTGTTTGAATATTTTATTCTATTGCTGTAAAGAGAATGTTTCATTGTGCAAAAGAACCTGGAAAGGAACAGCAGCTTGGGACAAACGATTTAAAATTCAGTGAGATCAATGTTGTCAGTGTTAGGACTATGGAGATTCTGGTTGGATCCCATTGCATGGTGTAACTCACCAGCACAGAACAGAAAGGTCCCCACAACCATCCTGTGTTAATCTTTCCCAGGGTGAGCCCATGGTCAGATGCTTCTGAGCAACAACCACTTACCAAGTCACCTCCACCACCGTAGTCGTCATAACTAACTGCTATACACCCTTCCCCCCACCCCAGCTGTAAGTTCAGATTGCTTTCATTACTGCTTAAGACAATACAGTTTTATTTCACATTAGCTGCAAGCTAGGAGCACCTGCACAGTCAGTTACCACAGCTCAGCTCACGCATGATAACGTTCACTGCACCCTGACTGCGTATCCCAGCCCTAAATATTCACAGCAGGATAGACTATCTCAGACTTTGGGAGATGCTAAGAGTAAAAAAACCCAGACTTTAAACTGTAATAGCCCAAACACAGAAGCTTTCTTGGACAGGAGTCCGTTTACAATATAGCTTGTACTCTTCCCTCATACCTACTAGTGCTTTTTCAGCATGAAAAAATACTGGAGAATGCCTGAGTTCAGAGACTGGGGCACAGTTTCTCCAATTTATATGGGCTAAGCACACCAGCCTCTCTTAAAAAGCTGACTTTTTCACATGTGGGTTTGTGAGCTGTCTGAACACATGCTGCGTGCCCTCCTGGCCTGCTGGCTCCTCAGCCAGTCTTAGCTCAGAAACCACATCCAAGATTTTGCTTTGCCATACACTTCCCGTATGAGCTTACGCAAGTCACCGAACCCCTCTGTGCCTCTGGTCCCTGAGGACAGAAGGGCACAAGCTCATCTGGGATGCAGCAGTGTGGTCCTACAGGTTTTTAAGGAGTAGGTGCTATGAAGAGAGTCTTGTTTAAACCTTCCACTTTGGATTTTCTGTGCCAGGACAGATCAGACTCCTGAGTTTCTCAGCCAGGCTGTATGGCTGAAAAAGACCCAGAGCCCATTTCCAACCCCTGAAAGGGGATTTTCAGTAAATCCCCAGGTTTTTGAGCAGGGACTCTCACAAGTGGAAGGTGACGCGTTTGCATGAACTCACTGGGACAAATGTCTTTCCCTCCATTCCTTTGCTCTTCCTCACATACGGGTCTCTGCTTTGCAGCTCAGGGGAGACAGTTACCAGCGTGACCAGCGTGTCCCCTCTACAGCCCAAAAAGGTAAAGAAAAAGCAAGAGAAAGTGGAGCAGCCACCAGCCATCCCAGCAAAAGGTATGAAAACAGAGGTGCAGAGGGGCTTCAAATCCCAAGTACAACTGTGGAGGGACAGCAGAATGCGGGATGTCAGGATTCTGCCACTGACTGTGCCTGTAGGGAGACCTGCACTTGCTCCCATCAGTGGGGAAAGAAATGGCCCATGCCTGCTGCTGGGACCAGGGTGCTCACCTCCCTGCAGCTTTAGCTATTGAAAAGCTGGTCTCCGAGTCCAAGCAAGAGGTCTCGGCTCCCAGTAATCAGAGGAGAGAGAGGAACCTGTGTAGAAACATTCATCTGCTCAAAGAGAAAATATAAATTTGACATGAAGAAATTTCATGTTGGGGATAGACTGAGGGAAGCCAGCACATTGTACTCAAAATTGCTGGTGCAAGTGAGAAGTCAAGCAAGCTGAGCAGATAAAGACCAGCCTCTTGGGCAACCTCACTTCCAAAGGGGATTTGCGATTGCCCCTGGAGTCAATCACACAAGCTCTCAGGTGTACTTTCGGAGCACTACTGCCAGTGGTGAGCCACTGGGAGAGAGGAGGGAAAGGACGTGGAGGTTTACTGTGGGTTAGATCACAAGCGATCCGTTCTTAGGAGGTATATTTGCTCTAGTTTCTGCACACAAACAGCATGATTTGCATATCAGATTCTTTAATCTTATGAATTTTTCTAATTCATAAGACCTGTGCTTCATTGTAAAATATGTTACCTGAAATACAGTCAAACTCTGGTGTAAGTACATGTATTTACTCCTCATCCGCTATTAATCTGTAATTTATAAATTGATAAAGCATATACTGAAAATGACAGTGAATGATGAAAATATGAAATGATCCCTTGATATTTATTTCCATAGCTCCAATAGCCAATAATTTTCCTAAGCCCAAGCTCTTGAAACCTCAAAGAAAATTGATCCTGGTAAGTAACTTTCTACGACATTATTTTCTCCATATTCTTCACTTTCAATACAATTGCTGTAATGCTGCCAGAACTTTAGGTTCAGAAACTATAAATTAGCTTAAAAATCATACCAGTTCTTTTTTTTAAAGTAATACTTCTTCAAGTGATGAATTGTCTTGGCTCTTTCCATTTTGAGTATTAGGTTACACTGGGTTGTGTTTTCCAGCTTTCTAGCAGCCATAGCGTCTACAAATTTAGCCTGTTCTTAAACGAAACCTGCTATTGATTCTCACATGCTTCTGGCAGCTGTTGCTTTGAAAAAAAATACCAGTTATTAACAGAATCACAACTGTACTGGTCACACTACTCTTGCAACTTTTACATTCAGAAATAGGGGCCTGATTCTGCCCTTCAGTGACGTAAGTGAAGAATAACTGAAGTTGCAAGAATAAGATATATGTATATAGCTCATATGAAGGAAAAAAAATCAACAACTCATGTGACAGTTTTGGCTGGATGTAAGTTTCTGTTTGAAAAAAAAAAATCCCTGCACATATATGCCAGACAAATCAAATAGATGGAGACATGTTTCTCTGCTTTAGTTACGAAGTGGTACCTGGACAAGACATCCAGGGATAATAAAGACAGAGTTTTATCCCAACTATCTTCAGCTGCCTATCTAAAGAAGGTGGTCTGCTAGACTCCTGTATAGTCAATAGAAAGCGAGATGAGTTAAGAGTAGGAGCCTGATGCTCTGAATTGCCTTTTGGGGATCCTTTCTCCCTTCTCTGGCAACAGAGAGAGCCTAGAGTGACTTACTGCCCAACTTAGGTGAAGGTGGGTGCCTAAAGTTAGGCCATGTGAGTAATCTGAATGCCTCTGTGATGGCTTCACTTTCAGATGAGGGTTAGCATCAGCATCAGGGGAGGACAGCCACCCTCACTGTGTGCACACTGCATTATTTGCTGTGCCTAGGCGTGTGGCTCCATCAGAAATCGGTTAGTCTTCAACCCTCCCAGGAAAAGCTCTCATCAGTTAAAGCACTCGAACTCTTCCTTGCAGGTCAACAAAGCACATCAACACATGCTAAACTTGAAGTAAATCTGTTTCCAGATGCTTTTTCTTTCTGGAATAAATCCAAGAACCCCAGTCAAGGTTCAAACTCTGGGGAGGTGAGCAGGAATAAAGCCTTTTCAAACAGTGAAATCAGCTTTGTTTTCCCTAGTCTTCCCTAGACTGAGGATCTGCATGCTTCATGCAGCCAGTAGTTTTAATGCCGTGTTGTTGGACTCGAGACTGGCTCTGGTCTTTTCCCCTTCCTATCTCACCTCAGAGTACACCTGGAGAGAGATCGCAGCCTGCAGAAAACAATCTATGGACGTGACTTAGTTTTAAGTCAGAAAGTAATTCAACAAATATTATCCAAAGGATTTTCAAGAACACTCAGCTAGCAATACTTTAAAGGGCAAAGTGAATTAAACCCATGTCAGTCTATAGGACACATTCAGAAGCTGAGCAGGATAGGCCCTACAGCTGTTTCACATTTCTGTTCCTCTTGCCTCCCTTTACAACACAGTTGGTTAAACCCTTATATTTTAGTATTCATATAAAAAAGAAAAAAAATACATCTTTTTTTCCCTGCTTTTAAATGATTTTTCAGTGAGGAACTTAAACTAATTGAAGTAAAAGAAGTTTCAACAAAGATACAGAATGGTAATAATCAAATTCATCTAAATGCAACATTTTATTGATTTTCAGCATACTTGTCTCCCCATTTTTTAAATTCTCAGTTTCTCAGATTTTAAATTTTTAGCCTGCTTTGGGGCAAAAAAATACTATCATCATCCTGCCAAATCTCTGCAGGATAAAAGACTTTTTTCTTTCCAACTGTAATTATTGCGCAGCTGGTGTCTGCACTAGGTCTTTTTTCATTGATGGCACATAGTTACTAAGTAATCACCACTGCAAAGACAGACTGAAATTGCTGAGTTTCTGGACTTCTGCAGACTCCCTGTGCAACCCAAGGAAGATACCACACTGGGGTACCAGGAGAATGTTCTAGAAAACCTAAGCAAACAAGCTAGAGTATAAGGGAACATTACAAAATAATTCCAGTGTTTTGGGAAATTTTTTGTAATAATCTAAATACCAGGAAAATTATTTCCAGAGGACATGTGCTTCTGGTTTCTTGAAGGATGTTTATAATAAGCTAGAGAATTTCTTTTGTTGTTAACGTGCTGGAGTGGGTTGCAGTATAATTTTACAAAAATACAATAACCTGGATAAAATATGGACACAATCTCAATGAAAATTAAAAAAACCACCCAACAATCAAAAACCAGAGAGAAAACCTAATATCACGTTCAATTGCACAGCCTTGAGTAAAGCCTTTTAAAAACTCTGCTTAAGTCATATTGCTTTTGGTTTAGCCAGAATAACAGTTCTATGCTCCCCTTGTTGCAAAAATATTCCCCATCAGTGTCATTCTCTATTAGCATCAATGAGAAATGTGTACAGATCAAAGGAAATAGAGATGCTGCGATGCAAAAAGGGATGGTTTTTATAGCATGCAAGAAGCACAGAGAGTCATTAGGAAGAAGAAAATTCTAGGGGACCACAAATTCTGCTCTCTAAGGGCTGTTCTGCTATAGCCTTAAGTACTTAGCCCTTTGAGTTGGTAGAAATAAATCTTATACTTCCTCAACCAAATTTTCTGGTAAGCATTTCATTGCCTCCTAGAGATTAGTTGTCATAGCCCACGAGTGTCAGTTATAGAACATCATCTAAATGAACAGGTTTCAGCGTCTTTTCACGAAGGTTTGCACCACCAAGTTTAGGAGCTCCTGCGTGATTCGCTGGAGCCGATGAAAGGATGTAAGACTTCAGGTTAGACCAAACCCTGCAATCTTTACTTGTGCAAAATGTTTGTTGACTTCCTCATTTTCACACTAAATTTTAAGGGGAGGAATACCTGCACAGATAAGACAGGCTGCAGGGAATGTTCCTGATTCTGACACTGACTTAACTTATGTGGCCTCTGCGAAGTCATTTAATCGCCCCACTGTGAAATCAGGTGAATGTATCCTGTATTACTAGTGATTCCCTTGGGCTTAGTTCCTCAAACACATCGTACACGTGCACACAGTACATAAGATTTGCCTTCTGCTGTTCTACACTGACTGACTAACCTCTTGAACAACCTCTTTACTGGAGCGTATCTGGCTTCTCTCGTTCCCCACCACAGAATACATATCGGTCCTGTGTGACTTCCGAAGCAGAGTGCTTTCAGTGACCACAGCTGAGCTATTTAAGAGAAGCGTCCTTCTACCTTCAGCTCGTACAGCGTAGACAGCACTGCTTATCTCAGCATGGATTGGATCACCAGTTGCCACTGATCCCTGAGATTTTTCTTTGATGATGATGATGACATAAAAGCTACTTGAGAAACAGGAAGGGCTTGTGGTTATCTAAGACTGAGGGAAATTTCTGGAAGCCATTTTGTTAACTTTGAGTGAAAATACAGTCTTTTGCACTCGTTCCGTCTGCCTTTTTCAGGCACCACGGCTTCCCAGCTCCTGCCATGTCCACAAAGCAGAAAAGTGTTGTTTTGAACAGGAACTTGACAGAGGTTTCACACCTGTGGAACTGAGAAGGCTGTGACTTGGTCTCATCATCTGCATGTACTCAGCAAAATCAAGCTTTCAGCGTTACACATTTAGCTCAGTGTTCTACATCAGTATATACTCCTGAATCAAGCAATCAAGACAGGTGCTCCCTAAAGGTGCCCAAAAGCTTAAGTTTCCTTAACCTGAAAAGTCAATTTGGCATTTCAGATTTCAGGAGTGCATTTCCCATTGTCCAACAAACCAACCAGATCTGCTGCGTATCAGAACCAACGACCCTGGAGTCCTTTTGGGAAAGGGGTCTAGATGTCGAGTGAATTATCTGCAGTCCGATTACCACGTCAAAGCTGTGAAACGTAAAGAGCTGGCTTTGGTTTTTGATTGCTGGGGAATTTGTTCCTTCTAAGGCATGCTCCAGCCTGCTGTCCTTCACCTTCAGTGTCACAGTAACCTGGGAGCAAATTTACACATCACAGGATTGTACTTGATGGACGGAGTTGATTTTTTTCCCCTGTCTTCCTTCTCATCTTTCAATTAAACACATAATTCAAACTAGTCTTATTTCATATGCATCAAGCTAGCTAGGAAAGGTAGGCTAGTCAGTTTTTTACAGAACTAGTAGGATTCCTCATTAGTTTTAACCTGTAGTTACCATTGGCCCTTTCCTTGAGAAAGAAAAAGGAAGTGAAATACAACTGTTCAGTAATTTGTGGATTCTGGATCTGGGCACAATCAGGTCTTCCTTTCTCCTTGATGACTGTAAATTAAAAGCTATGCCACCCTCTGTTAGAAGAGTTGTTTCCTCCACAATATGTAAAAATGGGTGATGATTTAAGTTCCCAATTTCTTAAGGCATTATTGATCTCCACAGACTTCAAGTAGCATTGTACATATAATATGCATTTTTTCCTTAACTCCCTGTGATTCTTGAGTATTTCCATCCAGTCCACAGAATTTCTCTCTCTGTGGGATGAATAATCCTTTTTGGTTTTGCAGTCTCTCCTTAGGATGCGAGATGTCCACGGGAACATGAGTATCATTTACACATTCAGGTTGACACTCAGAACACAACATATTCAAAACTGCTGAGTTATGCCGGCTTTCCCATTCAGATTACAGGTTGCTATCTTTACCCCCAAGAAGGAACAGTTTGTATAAATACATAAAATCTCTTGCTGGAGTTGTGCAAAGACGTGTGTATTTATGAAATCCCACAGCAGATGATTTTTGTCTGATGACACATTTGGAGTAATAAAAGTGTCACCAGAAAACTGAAAACCTTTAATTACTTCCTTGGGCCTTTTTGAAGGTTAAGAAGAAATCAGCCTGATTTCCAGCAATGTTGGTTTAGAATCTAAGAATAACTCTACAACTGTAAAGGGAATAAAGCATTAGCAAAGGTGAGGATGCTTTTCCCCAAAAGCTGTTAAAACAGGCTGGACAAACCTCTGCCAGGAATATTTAATTCTGTTAATGAAGAAAGATGGACTGGCACACCCCATGGAGTCCCTACCTGCCCTACATTTGTGGGATTCTCTTTCTTTAAAATAAAATCGTTCCATGGGACTTAGTAAATTATCTTTGTCCCTGGCTTTGTTATCATAACTTCTGGTGGATTCAATAGCAAAATTTAGATGCTATGCTGAAAGAGGCTCACAAATTGTTGCAGATATTGTTTCCAGGGAGTCTGGGAAGTATTTTTTAGAATAGGGAGTAACAAATAGACATCTTAGTGGAAAGGACCTGTTCTTTTTAACTGATAGTGACTCTAAAAAGTCATACTTCCTACTCCCCGTATTTTCCAATGTCATATTTCTCAGCTTTGGCACTGAGAAGATAACGGCTCCCTTGATATTTCAGTGCTCTTACTGGCCAGCAGTTGCATTTCTCAGGAATAACTCGTCTTGCAGATCTAGCTTCAGTTTTTCATGAAGATCTGCAGAAGTAATTTTTGAAGCTCCTCGCTTCCAGGGGAATCTCTGGCTTTCTGCCTGCAGTCAAGATGCTGACATTGGTAAACACCCAAGTCTCTAAAGAGAGAGAGAAAAAATATCTCTTTCTGACTCCTGAGTTAAGTTACTACCTTGATGAGGGAGCCATCCCACTGAAGTTCATGGAGTTTGAGCATAACGTGTATCTACAGCCCTGAGGAGCACTATTGATTTCAGCACAAGACAGACCACACGTCCTAAAGAGAGTGGTTTTCCAGTGTATATTAAAAAGTAGGACTGTCAAAGGCTAATCCTTTTCTCCCTGAAGCTACAATAAGTTCTCTCACTGTTAATTTTACAAAATCATGCTTAACCCCACTGCTAGCATGTGCTGTCTGCCCCTGTCCTGGTAGCCCAGAGAAAGGAGCTGCAGCCTGTTCACCAAACATACCACGTCTTCAGCACGCTCTTGCCTTCACCTCCATAACTGACCCTCCGATGATGGCCGAGGGGCAGCCTTATGCTCGCCCCCCCAGCTTCAAAAAAAAGATGCTTATGGAAAGGAGGTACGCAGAGGAAAAGATGGGTGAGCCCCTTTTCCTTAGGCTGCACGCAGTGTGCAGTTTGCTCTCATCTGGGCATTCACACAGCAATATTCTGAAGAATATATATTCTGAGAAGCACACAGCAATATTCTGTCCCTGTGGCCAAAGCCCATGCAGTTGGCCTGGAGAGTCCTGTCTAGACACTTTCTGACTGAGTGTGCTCAGGCAGTGACACAGGATGCTCCTGAGCTGTGCCATCTGGACACTAGCCGTATTTTTCCTGTGGAGCTCTTTAGCGAGTGTGAATACAAAACAGGATGTTTCTCAAATACAAAAGGGAAAAGGCCAAAGATCTGAGTTTGGCCTTTGCCAGGGAAAGGGAAAGAAAAGAATGGTAATTCCAGCATGTGCTTGCTAAGAAAGAGCTACTTCACGGCACTGGGGCAGGGCTGCCTGCTTTGTGCTGGACTCCGTACCCTTTCCATTTGCATTTCCTACAGCATCCCCCGGCACCGCAGTCTGCACCCAACTGCACAGCATTGCCAGTCTGTAGGTGGCAATTTGCCGTGTACTGGCAATCAGGCCAGCAAACTCATGCACAATTGGCAAGGTTTTATCCTCGCTGACCTAATCCATTCACCCACAAGCACAGGGCTTGCCAGTGAGGGTGGGGGTTCATTTTCAAGTGCTGCTGCAGGAAATCCGAGTTACTAAAAATATTATGAAGCTCTGACTGGGACTTGGGAAATATGCTTATTAAATCCAGAAAACTCAGAGATAAATATTCAATTTGGTCTGTAAACCTAATTTTCTTGCCCTGATCCTATGTTAAAAACATTCAAAACAAAAACTCCATCACATGCGATTATATAGATACTGAATTCCAAGGCAAACGTCTGCAGCAATAGTCACTAAAATATTTAAGATTGAAGTGAACTGTGAAGTAATCCCTTTTCTGCTTATTTTTGATAGTGAACTGGAATCAGGGAATTTATTTTTTTTTAAATTAGAAATTTACATTCATTTTGTCATCTTCATGATAACTTCTGTGGTCATGGAACAGTGAGACTGCAGCAATCCGTAAGTGCAAGTTGGCATCAGTTGTTTTTCCAGACAAGTTAAATTTATGAGGTTATTATTTGCTTTTTTTCTTCATACCTAATTATAAATTTGGATAAAAGTGGCCTTAGTTGAAACTTCAACAACTTTCAGTCTGACAGTGCTCACAGTAAACATCCTTGAGTCTGCCAAGAAACAAAACAGCTAAGCCTAAGAAGAGCAAAATTGACATTCCTGGTAATCATGACATAAAAATCAGAGTAATTTTCATTAAAAACCCAAACTTTCTAGGTTATTTCTAACACATTTATATACTGGGAAAACCCAGTAAAAACAAAATGATATATACGCTTACTTTAGTTTCTTTTAAACATGATAGACTTTGCAGATTGTTTATTAAGAAAAATGTTCCTGTAAGTGAACTCTTCCGAATAGTTGCCTATGGGAAGCTCTGTGACTGGAATAAACTAAAATCAAACTGGAATAAATCTGGAAGAGGAATTATTTTGCATTTGCCAGAAGATATGCTGGACCATATTGACTCTTCCTAATTTATATTTCTGCAAAGTGTGTGATCCCAAGATGAGAAAACAGACATACAAGATAAAGACTGTATCTAGAAGTGTCACTTTGGAACAGAATTCTGTTTGACGAAATAATTTCAATGTCATTTTAGAAAAATGATGTAATCTTTCAGAAAAGGCTGTTGTAGCCATAGAAATCCCAATGACCTCGTAAGTGAAGAGTCAGGATGGAAAGAGAGAGGTGAATGGGCCAGTCATTCATTGACTCTTCCTCTTCTGCCCCAGTATCAGTCCCACCTACAACATCAGTTATTAAAGTCACGCTATTGTTCCAAAAAGGAGGTGGTGGCAGGATTCCAGGTTTACACTGCCAAAACGCTATCCAATCCAAATGAGAGATGAAATTGTAGAATTAGTTTTCTTTCCCTGCCTGTTGAAAAAAAATTGGTTTTGGACAAACAAACCAGCAAGATTAAATTAAACATATGGTTGATAAATGAAGTACAGAAGAGCGTATGGAAAAAAACCCTGGCTACCATAGGTACTTTAAAACAGTGTTGGCTTCCATGCGCTGTTATTACGCATCCTTTGCTGAAAACTGTATACCCTTCACAATTTTGAACCTCCTGTGTGTTTCCTCATATTTTCAATCAAATTATTACATACTAGAAATATGCATAAGGGAAATTATTCTACACATTTTATGGTGTGCTGTTGCTTGTAGCAGTAATTGAAGTACCTTTTCCACTTATGAAAGTACTAATTTTATTTGGTTTTATTGCTTTTCTAGATGCAATTATTTATTTAGTGTGTTTTGGCTTTATTAAATTATGTTTACTATAGGAACATCATAAAAATGTATGAAAGCAACACATCAGCCACTACTGCCCAATGACCTGTTTTGGAGAATCTAGTGTTATTTTTCATATCCAAACATAATAGAATAAAGTAAGAATAAAGAGATAATCTACAGTGGAAAACAATGCAATTTTGAGATAATATAATAGAACACCTGGACAATATGATTTCATAAATCTTAGTTCTAAAATTTACATGAGTGGGGCATTGGGTTGGCTATTTTAGGACATGAGGCATTTTCTAAGTGGAAACATAACACGAAATACAATTAAACAGCAAAGGGGGAAGCATATACAGGGTTAGCTTGCCCTGCACAACTGATTTCTACAGAACAATGAAAACATTTCTACTTCCAAAGATGCGGTGGGTCAGTCTTAGGAACTGTAGAGTTTTGCTCTGGCAATGACGAATAACATGTTTGTAAAGTTTATCAGATTCATTTTTGGGAGGCTTTTCACATGCAGCGCGTTACTCCACATTTAGGGTCTGAGCTGACATCCATTGAAGTTGGCAGCAAAACTCCCAGAGAGTTTAAAACAGAGACTAGGTGTGCTGTCATAGACCCAGAATAAAATCTTCAGCGTTTGCTGGCTGTTACTGTGATGTCCAGCCTCAATTTAGCTCCTGTATTTAGCCTACGTACTGCCTACTGAATAGCACATATAGTTTTGAAATCTCAAAAGAAATCTTTAACATATCAAAAAAGGCAAAACCAACTTAAGTGCCTAGAAACCAAGGTTAATACTCTCAAGCTAGAAAGAAGAAGCAAATATAAAAATTAAGTATCAGAGCGATTAACCACGTGTTTTTTCTAACTCTTTAAGCCAAAACCAGGATAGGACAGATGTTTTTCTAAACTGTGGTTTAGTTCAGTCCCAACACATGAACAAAGAAAAGAAATAAGTGATTTTATTTCTCTTGCGTACACGATCAGGCTGGGATTCACAGGAAGTCCTTATATATCATTACACCAGAGAATTCAACAAAAGCAGGAAATCTGTGTAGTCAGTAGTGGAGCATTTGATAGCAAATGATGACGAGAAGTTGAGATCAAATAGGACTACCCATGCCAGAAGTGGAAGGAGTGAGGGAAGACCGTGTGAATAATCAAAGGCAGATGACATTCCTGCAGTTAGCCCTGCAAACGGCCTTTACTCACATGGACAGATCAACTGACTTCAGTGACACTACTTGCAGCAGCAGCAGCACAAAGTATTTCAGGATCAGATCTGCAGAGAAGAAATAAGATTAAATTAATGCTGGAAGAGTGTAACCTGATCCACCCAGAGGGAAACAGGCTGAAATGCAGTGTGAGAGCAACTGACAAGGCAAAATAGGAGGATTCCAGAACAGAGCAAAAGACAGGAAACAGGGGAGTGCAGGGACTGATTTCAGAGGATATTGGATGTTTATCTTTTTAGCCAGAAGACAATATAATAATTATTCAAACACATTTCAAGGGAACAGGAATCATTTACATTAAATCAGAAAGGAATAAATAACAGTAAACAAAACATAAAGGAAACTCTTGGCATTGGAAAATTTCTTCATTATAACATTTAAGTACTGTATGGAAAATCTTGGTTTATGAACTTTGAGTCAGTTTTCAGTTTACAACTTGCAAAGTCTGTCTCGGTCTGAGAGCTACAACCTTTTCTATAAGGTATAGTCTTGTGACTGAAAAAATTTGTCTGGCTGAAATGTTTTTTTGGTTTGTTTTAATTGTCCTTTTTAGGCTTAAACTTGAGGACACCACTTATATTCAGGTAGAATACAGTACTCAAGAAGATAAAAGAGCAATTCCTCCAGTTCTTCACTTGCACTGGGCCTTAGCACTTCACCCTTCTTCAGCTAGCACAGACTTTAATCTTCTACAGATGAAACTAAATCCATTTCAAGTACTAGGGCCCCAAATACAATTCAACAGAAACTCTTTTGTTCGTTGCTACACTTCCTGAGGTGAATTTGATATGAACAACCCCCTCCCAGCTGATGAACCAACACAGTCAAAGGAACATAGGACAAGATTTTCCTCCTCTAAGTCACCACTCTGGGTCTGAAGTCCCCAATAGCAGCAGGCAGCTCTTCTGTCACTCACATGAAATTTGTTCAGTAAATTTTCTTGATAATGTCTCTCTTAGTTTTCAGTCTAAAACGTAACCAGTTTAACAAATCAGACTGCTTTGGTGGTGTGGCCTTTGTTCCAAACTCTGAACTCATGTATAGTATGGCAAAAGTGATGAAATCCCATTGGAATGACAGTAACTCAATTCTATCCATTTTTGCTGCCTTCTGCATATTTTTAACATGTTTTTTGGTTCTGTTAAGAAATGTAATGAGAAGTACTTTGAGTGGCTGTGATTAGAGATGTTCAGTATTTGAGAAACAAGGAGAAATCGGTAATGAACCTAAAAATCCTACTATTTCCTGTTTCGTATTTTTAATATTATTTTTATTTCATGTTCTGTGAACTAACTCTAGTGCAGACTAAACTGATTAACAGCATAGTAGAACTAGCATGTGTGAAAGAAGAAACAGAGCCCGTTCTACAGAATATTTAAGGCATCTTTTACATTCAGTGATAATGACATTATAACTGTAATTTTTTGGTTCTGTTTCCTAGCCAAAAATCGCAGAGGAGAATTTAACATATGCTGAACTTGAACTTATGAAGCCGATTCAGGAAGCCAAAGGCATTCCCAGTACGACAGTCTATGCACAGATACTCTTTGAGGAGAACAAGCTGTAATAGTTCATGCCTGTATAAATGTCCTTTGTCTGTGTTCTATTTAATTCTTGCTGTGCTGTTTATTTATAAAAATCATACAAATGTCCTTATTTTTTTATTTCCATTCATGCACTTCTATTTTTCCATGAGACTTTTAAACAAAATGTAGTTGAAAGTAATCATAGAAAAGCAGCTGGTCTACAGGTGACATCTCACAGACACCCTTTGCAGTGTTTGACCCCCCTGTTTTAAATGGACTCAAGTTCCATCTGGGGCATTTTCAATACTAAACATTATTCCTTCTTTGATGCTAGTGTGATGAGTCCAGCTGCAAACATCAAAATCTGAGCAAGCCTCAGAACTAGTGGCAGGATCCACGCACATTAGTCTGCTTCTGAAAACAAAGATGACTGACCACAAAATTTGTCAGTTTAATGCTGTTTTTCCCCATCAGAAAAATAATTCAGTAAAGCTGAGAGTTTTTTCTACAGCAAAGGAAAAAGCTAAAGTTACTTTTTCTGCTTCTTTTTCCTATCTACAGAAATAGTTATCAGAGTTAATTTCTATATTTTCAGATTCCCTTTCTAAATGATTTTGTATTTTAAAACTCCTGTTGCTTTTAGTAAAGTTCTTCTTTAGTGCTTGAAATCAAACATTTCAAAATAATCCAAAGGAAACATTTGTAGTTAAACCCCAATGAATATTTATAGCTTGGGAACATTTTCCAGGATTTGATATTTTTAAAATTCTGATTTGGAATAGGAAAAATTTGATAGCAAGTAAGACTTCAACAGAACCAGGGCATTGCTTTTGGCCTTGATCTAGATTGCTGCTCCTAAACCTGCAAAAGTTTCCTCCTGTGGCCTACATTACTGAGCTGCTGATCTAGAGGAAAAACTCACACAGCTTCTCCTGTGGTATGGAGCAGATTCCATCAACGCCCTGCTCACTCACTTTGGAGTTACTTCTTTGGAAAGACCAGGGCTCAGGAGACAGGGAAATGAGGTTAATGTGAGAGCACGAAATACTCTTCCTCTTTCTTCGCCACTTGATAACTGAGAAGAGGTTCTTCCGTTTCCTTTGATACACATTCATGGAAAATGGGCTATTCTGTGGCATCCTGGGCATTTCAGTTGTGAAGGGTAGCTGGACTGGTGTTTCCAGGCTCTTAAATCTCCAATGCCCAAATTCCGCCAAAAGTCGGAGAGAGTTGGACACCCAACATCTTTCAGCCCTTGAGAAGCTTTAGCCCTCGAGTAACCACAAAGTTAATGGAGATGTAAAAGCATGGGCTTTTAGCTCACCATCACGCCATGGAGATCTGATACTTGGCATGTGCCAGGTCTTCTCCAGATCTGGGAAGGAGCCCCTTGACAGGCCACTTGTTCACCAGTATACAGTGCGGATTTTGGAGTAGCACTTGCAGGCCTTGGGTTTTGAAATCACCTAACCAAGGTGCTCCAAGCTGCTTCCTCCTTTACAGGTCAGGACTTTTCAGTGATACAGCAACTTCTCACCAGGGCTCAGAGTGCAGCTGGGGACCATCGCAGGAATACCCTTATTCCTGTTACTGCATGGGAGCGCAGGAGAGGAGGGCAGCAGTGACAACGCAGGGGTCAGGACGTGTGAAAAAGGGAGAGAGCACACCACTGCCTTTTGGAGAGTTTCACCAGAATAAGCAAGTCTGTGTAAACTACTTTTTAACTTTTTTGAACAGATGTAGAGATTAGGCAGCATACACATTCCGTTACTGTATAGCCAGGATGTGTAAATGTAAAATGCAGTCGCCTGCTTCCATGTTAGATAAAAATCTCTAGTATAAAAAAGGAATTTAAGAAAAGCTTGTCAGGCTGGCCATTATGTACAGTACTAATTCCAACTCTAGTCCCTCATCAAAACAGTTCTTTCCAAACTAAGGCCAGCTTTTAGCAATAGGTTTGCTAGTAATTACTTGCATTTTTAATGTTTGCATTTCTGAACTGTCAAGAAAATGTTTTTTTTCACCTTCTAATTGTCCCAGGAGTTTAATCACCCACCAGAAGGGCATGGTATCTATCCTTGTTCTCTGATTGGGTGATGGATTTTCAATGACAACAATCAATTCAATGACCAAAAAGAAACTGGTGCTAAAGAGTAATCAAACATTCAGGGATCAATTTCGGAACAGCTGGAGTTTGACTGGCTATTCAGAGGGGACATCGCTCATTCAGACAGCTGTAAGGAAGGCCTTAGAAAAGTATAGAACTTCTTAGAGATTCCTTTGGAATTTAAAATAAAACCCTAACACATTAATGAGTTGAACACTTAGTTGTGAAAACTTTCTAAAGTTTGGTATATAAACATTCCTTTTACATACAACTGACTATTGTGCCCATTGTTCAGAAAAATCCTCTACTGCATGTTTATGCCCAGTATTTTAATGACTACCATTTTTTGTGTATTTATAGTCTATATAGTCTTGTTTATGTTTGATATCTAATTCCCCAAAATAACAGTTAATTGAGCTAAATAAATTACCTTTTTTTGTAAGATAAATTCTCTCAGTCTGTGTAGGATTTATTGCTTGCTAGAGAACAATTAGAGGATATATGTTTGTCTCATACTCAGCATTTAGACAGTCCCAATAGGTGCGAATTGAATTCTTCATTCTGCAGAAAATTCCAATTATTTTAAAATGTTTTCCATTTGTGACTGACTCCAGATGACAGCAGAATCCTCAAAGGCAATGGACCATCTGAGTGAAAGGAGGCCAGAAATAGTACTTAGGAGAACACCTGTCTTCCTGAGTCCTCCTGTCTTCCTATGCCTTTTCTTATGCTGTGTCCACCCAGATTTAATAATGTCAGATCACATCACTGGAGAAAAACATCATCCTTTACCTTTCAATTAATTGTACATCTTTAAGTATCAAAGCAATTCACTTGAAAGACTATGGAGAAGAAAATTTCACTGAGTATAATGTGCTTTAGTGTGAGAAATGCAGAATAAGTTGGATTTAGCTCCTTCTAACAGGAACCGCCCAGCTGAATTAATCTCTGGACTAATTCCCTCTGGCTTCAGCAGAACAGCAGTGGAGCTGAATGTGGTCCACTGTTCTTTTATGACAGGAGCTCCCGTGAAGACTCTTAATACCTTATTAAGCAGCAGTTGGAGTCTGCTGAGTCATATTATTTTGGTTACTCCTTCTGTTGTCATTGGTAAAACACAGCTTAGTGCTGAAATTTTAACAAATACAGCTCTATTAGCTTCACACCAATTTAGTATCAGATTGTTAAATGTTAATGTACTGCACCCTATAGCTTTAAATAGAATTAGAGATGTTTACAGCTTTGGTTAAATGCACCTTGTTCCTCCACATTAAATTTTATTACTAGAATCCTCCATCAGCAAATAGGAGTAAATCATATTAGTGTCGCGGGCTGTGTGGGGGTTGATTCTGCAGCCCAAGGAAAAGGTGTTTTATTACTCTTCATTACAACTTTCTAATTGGTAGGTGTGGCCAGAATATCATTATCTCTGTAATTACAAGCAAATTATTTGTTTTAGAATAACTGTAACATAATCGTGGGGTTCTCTTCATTAAGAAGTTCAATCAACTCGTGTCCTTTGCCAGGGTTTGGTCAGATTTTGCTGGCACAAAAGGACGCAGACTAGAAGAGGTCTCATTTGATCTGTAGATCAAATTCTACTTCTTGAGGCTTCTCAAAATTACCTCTGGTGAGTGACATCAGGGTGCAAAGATCCTTTTTTGCTTCAGTCTAACCAGCTAGAGTAAAACATAAAATTCCTAAATTCCACTGCATAAGAATTACTCTTCTGAGTTTTCTGCACTAATCTGAAATATAACCATTTGTTGTGCTTTGTTCCACTACCTGGTTTGATTCCATTTTATTACCTTGGTTGGGAGGTAGAGTAGATCAAAAGAATATGTGTCAACAGAAGACTCTGAGTTTGTGTTACTCCCCTCAGAAAAAAAGAGAAAATGGAGATGGTACACATCTTGAGATGTTAGCTAGTCTATCACCTGATCTCAAGGCTGGACCAACTCAGCCTGGCTTAACCTGGTAGAAGTTGGTCTAACCTCTTCTTAGAAACTTAGAGTGGTAAGGTTCCATATTCCCCTCACCATCCATTTCCATAGCTCTAATCATTAATTAACAAATTGTACCAGAGAACATGGCCCTGGAAATTCAGGGAATGGTTAGGTTGGGTTCTGAGCTGGCTTCCTGGATCCCATTCTGAGCACAGCCCACAGAAGAAAATGCCTGCTGAAACACCTGAACAAAACATACCATAGCTCCAACACGTGGATCTCAAGCAACCTGTCTCCTCGGCTGCCCCAGCTCTTTCAGCAAACTTCACAGCAGTTTTGTATACCAGCATTTCTAATCAGGGGCTAAATGATGAAGCAACGTGCTCTGCCGACTGCATAGCAATAGGTAGGGCAAGAAACCTACCTGTCTTTGGACCATATTGTGTTAAGTCTCTCTTGTTCCTCGTCAGCATTGCTAGGTCGTTTGCAAACCCCCACAAGAGGCTTTTCAGTCTTTGACCGCCCCAATCAGAAGTGTTCTGGCAGCCCTTTTCAAGCTTCCAGTTGAGACCTGTTCAGATTTTCATTTTAGTATATGACCCAGCTAGTCATATACTATGCTAGAAATTGCATTTCTTCCTGCTGTGCAGGACCTG
Organism: Chionis minor; assembly: GCA_013398295.1. Taxonomy (NCBI): domain Eukaryota; kingdom Metazoa; phylum Chordata; class Aves; order Charadriiformes; family Chionidae; genus Chionis; species Chionis minor. The sequence goes on from VZSF01000503.1 coordinate 1,608,468, forward strand.
GGACTCTCCTGCACCTCACACCAGGGAAGTAGGTGGTTATGTGCACAGAGGCCCCAGGCAAGCTCACTTGGGTTCTGGTCCTAGCTAGGGAAAAACTGTGGGGAAACAGACTTCTTACCTCCCTGTGTGCCTGTTTCCTGTGCCTCTCTTGAATGCCAGCTGTAGCGTCAAACTCAAACTTTCCCTCTTGGATTTGAGTTGTTAAGCCACATTAAAAATCCTGTCTATCTTGTCTGCAGCAATGTTTTACCATAAGGAAGAGAAAGAGAACACCACAGTACATTAGGACTCTGCACGCAGGGCTGCACAAGACAAGATCACCTTTGGGGGCTTCTGCCTTCCTGTTCTGGACTGGCATGGTCTCAGGCACAGTTGACAGCAGATACAGTGCATAGCTATCCACAGTCCCACATCTTTCTTTGGGAAATCAGCCATTGATCCTTTTGGATTATCCACAGGAAGCCCCCAAGAACTTCTCTGACTGATAACAGTTCTCTCCTGACACGAGGAGGAGGAGAATAACACAGAACCAGGACATCATGTAAAATATACAGGGCAAAAAGCATATGGGGATGGGCAACAGTTCTCACTTTCAAACATGGTAACTGGACATGTGTTCTTCCCTTACCATAAAAGCAAATGAGGAGTCACTGGATACTGCTCAGTGATGCTACACCACTTCCTCCACCTCCGATTCTGCCTGCTTTGCATAGGAACTAGAAGGGAAACTGCTCAGCACCCTCTGGGAAGGCATTTTTCAGGCAGCCAGTTAAGCAGCTTTACAAATCTCATTCCCCTGCACTAGTCCTGTGGGAGACAGGTGGAGAACGCTGGCCTAAGGACTCAGATCGGAGAGGATCAATCAGGTTGACAGTCAGCCGTTATTACTCTATATGGTACCTCTATGCCTTAAATAGTCCTGCCTTGCAATGGCACGCTGCTGCTCTCACGGAAACACGTGCCGTTCAGATCCTTCACGCAAACATAGCTGTGCTCACTTCTACACCTCTGCTTCCTCCTTGCTTGCTCTCAAAGAGCAACCAGAGGATAGAAGAGCTCTGTCCTGCCAGGGAACTAACTCAAAAGCCAAAATTAGTAAATCACTGTGCACATGACGACGGCAAATGGCAAAGGCCACTGCTATGTATCACTATAAAAAATAACATTAATTGGGATGCTTTGCAATTTCCTGTACAACCCATAATTAGGTTAGATAAGAAACTAGCAGTGTCTAAGTGCTATAAATGTCTAAATTAAGTTATTTTGAAAGTGCTTGGCACTTCGACATTTGAGAGTTCAGAGTAATTGGAGTATTGAAATAAAATTGCTTCTGTTATTTAAAAGGTCATTATCTTCTTCGGATAGATATATGAGGACTATTTTCCACTCTGCTGAGCCGTTCTATTTGGTACAATTAGACCTGCTTGAATAGATTTCTAGTGGGCCTCCTCCCACTTATCACAGTCCCAGCACTGCCACAGGGAAGGGCCTGTAAATATACAGTCCAAATACGGAGTATATATTCAGCTTATAATCAGGCTCTGCAGAGCCAAGAGCTGCCCAGATCTTCAGACAGACACCCACCATGAATACCATATGCTGCTACACCCAGCAAGATGGCAACCGAGTCCTTACACAACCAAAGTCAGCAAATGCCAGGTTACAGGCAGAAGCCAGCCTGCCAGGCAGACAAAGGCTTTGGAGCAATTCAGGATTTCACCTTCTCAACCAAATTGCCTCATTGTCTGGCAGCAACTCTGGTTATTTCAATGACACTACTGGAATCCCTTTTTTTACAACATGTATGGTCCCACTGTCACAATAAAGATACACCTTTTGCTTGCTTGCCAGATCCAGTGCTCTGCAACTGTGACAGCCAAAGATGGCAACTGAAATGACTACACCTTGACTGCATTCTGTTTTAGTTAATCCAGCAGTGTCAGTAAAATAAGGGGGTATAAAGGCATAAACATTGGCAGAGGACACTTGACCTGTTACCACCTCTCCACTGGAGACAGCCAGGGTATTGTGGGGAGTGGACAGAGTACAGGAGTGGCCAAAGAGCACTTTCACTGTTCATTCCAGTGGCTTAATCCCTGCGCTCCCACCATGGGAGCTGAGCATCCCACCAAAAATGGAGTAGCAATGGGAGCACAACTCTTCATTGTTCCTCCTGGCCAGAGAACTGACGTACAAGGGAGAAGCAAAGTCCTTAGAGCCTCCTGTCCAAACTGAACAAGGAGACAATTTCTGACATGAAACAGGGAAAGTTCCCACGCTGCTGTTGCCGTCACCCACACAGAGACAGCTTCTCCCCCATCAGTAAGAGCTCACAATGTTCTTTCCACCGCAGAACTCACCTGACATCCTCAGCTCCAGCCACCCAGCCAGCACACTCAGTGCTGCTCCCTCAGTGACTGCTCTCCACCAACAACCCTCCACATGCACAGGGCTGTAACACTTGAGTGTGAAACGCACTGAGTGATCACTGAACACAGGCACAGCTGTCCCCACCACAAGGCCCACCTTTGCTCAGCGCTCATTACGGGAAATATTACTCAAGGTCACCAAGATACCAATGTACTGCTGGAAGCTGCCTGGTTCTGGATATCAGGTTTCCATAAGACTTTTAACTCCAGTGCAGGGAACAAGGGGGTTCCCTTTTAAAAGCTTCATGCAGCAAATTTCCAGGAGCCTCCTGACGCTCGGGAAGAGCTCTGATGACAACCTGTCTGTAAGGCAAAATGGATGGGGAAACATGGCATTCCTCCACCAGCCCTGTTCCCTCTCACACCTCCCCATCAGCTTGGCTGACATCAATGACAGTAATTGCTATGCATGTCTGAAGAATGACAGTAATGCAACAGCTACTCTGATCCCAAAGTGATGTGTGTGACCACAAGCAAACAAATCACTCCAGCTACTTGGCTCAGAGGTGCTTTGTACCAAGCAGGAGGAGACAAGAGAGCTGGGATCAGGTCCAGGGCTTTTCTGGACTTCTTTTTCAAGTTTCCTGGGATGTCCCTCCTGAAAGATGAGACACAAGCGTGATAGGCTGCATTTTCATGCAGAAGGGAGCATGTTCCTGCAAATTATTTTAGCTCACGTGACTCTCTGAAAACTTCCCTTGTGACAGCCATAAGTGATCCTGAATGAGACAATCTTCTTACCTATACACCCTCCTGTAACAAGCTTTGAGATCCTTGTATGAAAATGACTTGGGAACAGTAGCACATGGTGACAATCACACGGAAACTTTCCTGTGGGAGTTACAGATCAGTTTGCATGGGTTTCTCAAAAAGGTTTGAGCAAATTCTTTTTTATGAGGATGCAAAGGCCCTGCGGTGCACAGGCAGCTCTGCGAATATTGCTTCACTAGTGTTTATTAGCCAACAGAAAGCTACAGAAATCAGACAGTATTTAATGCTCACCATAACATTTATAAGACTTCTATTGCTGAAAAAGGAAGCAAGATGGTCTGAGCAATAATCCAATAAGTGTGATTAAGGCATTTTAGGGTTTATGGCCTTTGATTGGATTAAACTGATTTTTAAAATCACATAAAGGTTGTGCTGTTCCACACTTCTCTTTTGGTTTCCCTACAGGGCAGAGTTAAGACTGTGCCTTATTTCTGCATTTCTTATCCTAATGGGATTGGATTTCTTTTAAGGGTAATTCTCACCCTGAGCTACTTACCCCTTGCAAAATTTGGTGCTGAGATAATTACAATACTCTGGTGATGTTCATGCTGTGCCACTTACAGTAGCAATGGAGCTATGCTGAAAGTATTTGCTGTGGAATTGCTCTACTTGCTTAATTTTTCAAGCATGTTCTAGATCTGCTACCCCCACATCCCATGCGGCCATTAGAGAATCAGTATCGCATCAGGATATCCACCAAGTAGGCACCACTACTGCCCCTGAGCTTTGTCTTACGTGTCAGTGAAAGCCACCTCCACATCTAGAGCTGACAGAATTTCATGGACAGAGGAGACCAACATGAATATAAAAGTTGGTGCTTGAAAGAGGGTTGGTATCACAGCTAATTGTTCAAGCATGTATTACAAATTTCTAGTGGAAACTTCATGTCACAGAGACTTGCCTGCAGAAAAATGACCAGTCAGCATTCTACCACCATCACACACACTGGCTGTAACAGACCGAGGAAATTGGATGACTGCAACATGCTTACATTTGTGCCTTAACTCTGCAAGCAAGAAGTGGTGCTTTTGGTACTCTCAGTGTGCGTTTCCATGACTTATGGCTCTGGGGAAAAATCATCTAGAGCTAGAGAAGCCGCCAAAACTTTCTCAACCAAGCACCACAGCAAAACCACTCCATCAGAATTTTCACCAGGAGGAAATTGCAACCCATTTCTATCCAATTGCCTTTTACATTTTCCCAAATTACAACTCCCCTGAACATTAGAACAAGCTTGACTCAGGAATTCATTCATTCTTAATCTGCTGACTTCCATTCACACCTACATGCTCTGGATTTGTCCTGTGTGATCCAAAACAATAGCTGATGCACCTCGTCCTTCTCTTGAAGCTGTAAGAGAACGGATGTCAGACAAAAGGAGATGAGCCTGTCAAATCCATGCATGTCTAGCCTACAGCTGGCCTCTTCTTATACCAAAGGAAGTCAGGTTGATGTCTAGGCCATTTGAGCCATTAGTGTTGCTGTCCAGCCTGCAAAGTAGGTGCCAGTGCCAACTTTAGGAAAGGGGGTATCTGCCATTGGCAAAGACAGGCTGCATGAAAAGGCTGAAGGAAGAGGCACAATTAGCAAACTATCAAGATGCTTAGTAGGTAAATTAAAACACAGGTAGTGAGCTTCTTTCATGGCTCTTAATCACCTTTATCATGGTTCAGTAAAGCTGTATTCACAGTTGACAGGAGTCCAAGTCTGACTGTCCATGTATCCAAATCACAACTTATTTTTAAGGAATGTGCAGAGGGAAGAGGAAAGAAGTAGAGTACTTAATTTTGTTGAATTCTATGACAATTGACCTTTCGCCAGACCTCAGGAAAAGGAAAGATGGGCACGGTCTATCTTTGCTCCACAAGGTTACTTAGATTGCAAAAATAGCAGCGTGTTTTGGCCAGTTTTCAGTGTATGTTTCACCGAGCAGAGAAAGGATAGGATTTGAGCCATCAAGTCATGCACTTGGAGGTTAGAAAGGATAACCAGCCCGGTCATCTGTGTAGACATAATGCAGCCTTCCTTGTATGTCTGCATCATGAGCTAGCCTCTAATTACTACATTTTCCACAGGCAATTACCTCACTCACTGTGGAGGTTAGACCGAGCTGCAGGGTGGGCTGAGGGGGGACATGTCTCAGCACTCTGTAAGGAAGCTGCTTGCCATAGGAAGTCTTGCTCATTCAGCAACAAAACTCTTCAAAAGAAGAGTCATGAACAAAGCAGTGACCTATAAAAAGACGACAGTTGATGGTGTAGTTACAGGAAGAGTGGTAAAAAACTGTTTTCTATTCCAGATTCTTCCTAATGATGCTGGCAAGTCTATATCACCAAGATTTTGGCATATAGCAGTTCTTCACATTCCTCTGTCTCTGGCTGTGCAATGCAGCACGCACAGGGCTTCACTCCTGCAGTGCTAACTAGTTCCAGTGCAGTGGAAATCAGGGAACTCTCCAGGCTCTATCTGTTCAGGGGTGTGTTTGGTGGTATGAACACAACGGCCTTCATAGCCATAATGTCCTTCATCTTCTTCCTGGCTCCGCCCTGTCCCAGTCTCTGGTGTTCAGGAAGCTGCTTTGCCTAAGTGGCTACTCTGCCCTCCTGTGTGTAAGGTCGGGTAACTCAATTTCTTTAGCAGGTCAAGGAGGGGCAGGGGAGAGAGGGAGTTACCAGTTTAGCTCCTTCAAACTCTCATAAAGCATTAAGGAGCTAGATTTTTCACACCTTCTCCATCTCCACTAGGAACACAAATGGCGCTTCAATTTATTACAGTGGCACCTCAGCCTTCTTATACTACAAATACCCACTTCTACCATGCTGGGTGATTGTGAGTGTAAATCCTGACACATATGTCTCATATACTGATATTCCGGAGAACACCAGGAAGAAGCTAGGAAAGAAGGCAGTGAAGGAGGAAAATGAAGGAATATGTTCACCAGCTGTGTCAGATCTTCATTCTCACCCATTCCATGCATTTTGCCTGCCTTGCTCGCTATAAAAAAAACAAGTCAGAGATTAAGAAACTAAAGATTGCACCATAACACATGTTGACAATGGGGCTCGATAAAAGCACCACTGACAACCTGGGAATTTCTACCTTCACTTTGCAAACAAAATAGCTTTTCAGAAGGCACGCATACATTTTCATGCAGATTCAGGGAAGGAGGAAGAGTAGGAATGGAGATATTAACATACTTGTATGTTAGTAACAACGCAGATACTGCAACAAACTCACTTAAAATCTGTTTGAAGCCTTGGTATTTTCTGATCCCATGGTATTAAAATTAGAATATGTTAAATTTATTAAGCTACATTGTTCTTTGGCATAATCAAGGCAGTTTTATTTGCTAGCTATCATTTGTGAAATCCAATGTATTATGTCAAATCCAGTATCTAAAATAACATTTAAAATAGAAAAGTTTTCCCAGGACAAGTACTGCAAAATCTTATTGTCTATGTGCATGTCTGTCAGTGTCTCTCTCACAACTTTGGAGTCCATTCTCTAATTTCAATCAGACTTGACTGCAGGGTCAGTCCAACTTCTTTCAGATTCAGTCCCCAACCACAGGCTTCCAGATTCTTCGATTCTTTCTTGCTCTGAAGAGTAAGTTTTTCTCCATCAAAAACGCTGAGAAAACAAGAGTTCCTTCCTATTCCTTCCTACCCATCCACAGACCAGCAGCAAACTCTTCCCCAGTCATCACCAACTAGGAGCTTGGAGGAATTCCTTGAGAAAGAAAGAAAAAGAGAAAAATGTTTAAGAACAAGATGCAAATAGGATCAAGGCTTTCTCCTTGTATGTGTAGCAATTAGGAGCATGCAACATTCAGGGGAGTAGGTTATCTTTAATGTTAGATTTGAAGAACAATGATATAGAGTAGGCAAAGATTTGTACTTCAAAGTCTGAACTTAGAATTGGACCCAAACTTTCTTGGAGTTCAGCGGGTTAGTTGTGGACAACCTAGCCAGATCAGAAGCTCTTACCCCTTTGAGACCCTATGAATGTTAAACAATCTGCTGGCCGGATTCAGAATTCAGATTTGTTTGCATACAATGTCACAGCTTCAGCCACTGAAATCTCTGCTGCATGCAGTGGCACCAAAACAAATGAAACTAACCCTCCCCCCCAACTTTCCCACTTTCAATGCATGCAAACATCACAGGCACTAAGGACTCTAAATCTGAGCATGCAGAATATAGGAATCATTTTAGCAACTATCAAAATGCCAACACTTTTGGAAAGACAACAACTGTTTTAGAGTACATCTAACATCCTGGAGTAGGAGATAACAATAAATATTACAACCAGATGAAACTGCAGGAGGGGGATAGAGTAAACCAAAATACTGCTATCTGCAAACGGAGTAGAGTTTAACAACAAAGTTGGCCAAAACCCTCCTGTCTACATTGCATCTCCACCAGCTCCTAGGATAGTGGTTTTTTTATAGAGACAGTTTAGCAGCTACTGATCTCTACGACTATTCTGGCTGAAAGCTGCTGTTTCTCCTGGGTTGCTCCTATCTGTCCAAAATCCTTCACTCAGTGCAGTTAGCCAGGCCAGCTCCCAAAGCGACTGCATTTGGCTAAGACAAAGTGATTCAACCAAGATTTAAAAAAAGATCATCACCACCAAAAACCCCAACAACAACTAACCCCAAAACCCCAGCAGTAAGCCAAAGTGCAGAATGAAATAAAAACCCCTGCGGGTTTAGAGCTGAGCAGTGGAGTCCCCGAGGCCCCCGCGGTACCCCTGCCGCACGCCGCCTGCAATGCAACGGGAAGAACAGTACCTGGATACAGCCAGCGCTGTCACTGCTGGGCTGGTCTTGCTTGGTTTTCCAGTCAAGGCAAGGCTGGGATTCAGTTCCCGATAGAGAACAAGATGTTTTCCACACTTGTTACCTGTTGTGTGGTTTAAAAATAAATATTTAGAAAGTGTCTGGGGGCAGCATGGATGGGATTGTTATTATTTACGGTCAGCAAGTTGTTAAGTTGAGAACAAATATATTTAATCTCAGCCTGTGCTGTTGCAAAATAGGCCCATCCCAATTTAATTTGTGGCTATGATAGTTACATGTGCTGACGTGCGGCTGTATCAATTGTGTGCTAAATTGGATTTGTGTATTATTGCTTTCTAAATTGCATGCCTAGTTCAGCAAAATTGTTCATCAGTTTTCACTGGCTCTATGCTTAATAAGATGCCCCACAATACCTTGCTGCCAGGATATAATACAGCCCATAATTGCCTAGTAAAAAGAAATTACATAAAGCCCCAGTATTATCAACTTATCTAAATCTGCTCATAACAGAACCAATAATTAAATGCTGAGAACATTTCACATACACACACATACGTATACACACACCTAACAACATAACTCAATCATAGTTACTTTGGTCTTTTCAATGACTGTGTTTTGTATTAATTTTATTTTCTTTAATGCGTAGAATGAGATGTGGGAATATTTGGCCATTTAAAACAATTCTGAAGTCATCTGAATAGTTTAAGGGAGCACGTCACTGCTTTGATTACACCTCTCAACTCTTTTATAAAGAACGCTGTTGCTGCCTGGATCTGCGGACGTGCGTCCTTATGCTCATGTGCAAACAGGTGTGTGTGTCTGTACACGTCACCAGATGCCCGGGGTCAGGGCACGTCTTCTACGATCCTCTCTGAAGAAGGCACAAACATGAGTATTCTGCAGTGCTCCCATGGGCAGCTTTGAAGTCCTTGTTTAGAAAACCGTCGAAGATATAAATTGTAAAACCAGATAAAATCTCGGTTTGTTCAAAGACATTCCTATGCAATCATACCTGAGTAAATAGGACATGGAACTACCTGTCACAGGAAGTTATGGACAAGAACTTAGGAAATTCTTAAAACAAATTGGATGTTTCTACACATAAAGAGAGTCATCAAAATGACTACAGAATGCTACAAGGATTTTGGAAGGACTGTTAAGTCTTTTGCTTTGACTTACAACAATCTCTGACTAGAGACCACAGTAACACCAAATATATAGCTACCACAGCCAGACTATCTCACATCTGGCATCTCTGGTGTTCTTGCAGCTTCCCTAGAAGCATCTGGCTCTAGCTACTCTGAGACTTGACAAAAGGCAGGATGGGCATTTCCAATATGGCTCTGTATGTATAAATATTTCCACAAAGCAATCTAAGTAATGTAGATGCCAAGTTCCATGAACAGCACTTCTGAAGATCTCAGTGGTAATGCCCAATTACGGTGTAATATCTTTTTATGCAAATATTACATCTATAGCTCTATATTTATGCAAATTGTGTGCATAAAATTGAAGTAATAGAGAATGTGTGTAATGAGGATCACAGCAAATAAGTGGTGTAAATTATACATACTAACACCACAATTCCTTTCTCTTATAAAATGTGCTGTGAAGAGAAGCAAGCTGTGGTAGTTAGGATGTGCCTTTAAAGCTCTCTGGCAGGTTTCAGCTCCTGTGTTTGTTAGAACAGAGAAGTTAGCTTGAGCTGGTTTTAATATGTCAGCACCGTAGCCCCATCATCTTATTAACATCAGCTCTGTGAGAACTCCAGGGTATCAGCTTCAGCTTGGTACATCCTTGAGTAAGTATCTCCATGCACTAGGGCCTGCTGCTGGCCTCCCACCACTTTGAAGGGCCTTTGACCTCATTTAAGACAGCAAAGGCAATAAACTTCCCCGTTCCATCCCAGGGCAGGATCTGGCACTGCCCACTCTGACATTAGGCCAAGGTACTTTAGTACAGGCCATCAGCAGAGGTGCCAAGGGAGTGGGCTTTCTGGAGCCAGGATAGTTCATTAGCTTTGTAGATTTATGCAGAAAGGTGGTCTACCAAGCTTGACAGAACCTGTGACAGAGCCTCTGAAGAAGCTTTCAGCTTCCTCCAGGCAGGATATGCCCATGAGACTGGTGGCTCAGCGGTGCTCTCTGTCTCCACAACTTCTGCTGCTGTTTGGAGTAACACTGCACCAGTCACCTGCACCATCTCCCCTCCGCACCACTGTGCTCACACCCCCTCTCCTTCCCCACAGCCAAACAAGGTCTGCAGCACACAGTCACACTGCAGCTCACAGCCCCTCCTGTGGCCATACCCGTGTTGCCAGGCTCTTCCATTGTGCCTCTCTGAAGCCTCAGTCCAGCAGCTTGGCTTGGGGTATTGGTGTATTCAGTCTTCCACAGCTGTGCCAGCAAGGAGGTAAAAATGGAAAAAGCATGGATTACGACAATGCAACAAGGGAGAGGTGTGGCCATCTGCTTCCCAGCAAGGGGTGGGAATTGGACTTCTAACACCACAACAGGATTTCACTGGCCAACATGTCTCTCCCTTTGCCACTGCGCTGGAGGGCGTCACACTGGACAAGTTTGCAGGGAGCCAGCGGGGTTGCAGGGCTGACATCAAGGATCCCAGTAATCCAGAAGGCTCTCTCACCAGACTGGTGGTGGAGCCAGCAGTGAATTCCTGCTCCTGAGAAACTACGACTTAAACTGCACTGCAAACCAAATCTCAGAAACCAGACTCAAACATCTCTCCGATGGGCAATATAATTTTTACTTTCAAAACTACACCAGAATGAAAAGCACATTTTCAAAACTCTTCCTGAATGGCAAAGACTCCTCCATTCAGGAGGATAAAAGTTGATAGGAAGCAAACATTTCACTCTGGTTTTCAGCTTCTGCCCTGTGCTTCCCTGTTAACAAAGGGGCACAGGCTTTTAGTAGATCTGTGTCTCCATTTAGGATGCAAAATTCTGCCTCTGGTCTACAATGAGTCAGGATTCCCCTTCCTCTCCCCCTTTCACCTACCCTCACCACTCCATCTGTGCTTCCTGTGATGATGATGCTGCGTGTGTCCCAGTCCATCACTTCAGCAAAGCAGCAGCAAACAATACGGCTTTCGGGGCTGCAGGTGGTGTTAATGCTTGCAAGAAGCTGGCCATTGACTGTCCATAGATACAGGTAAGATCCAGCACAAGAGATAATATCACCCTGTAACAAAGCAAGAAGCCACACTTCGAAATCCTACACTCATCCTCCTCACAACTCTTAAGTGCTGATTATTAAATTACACAGTTGCTCTGACCTCAATTCTGACCTGTGTTTTGCTTCTGGGCAGATGATGTAAGCCAGAGAAAGTAAAAACGACATTTTTTTCCTAAGGAAAAATTCTGACACTGTTATCTCAGATTTAGCAAGACAATGCAGAAACAAAGGGGTTTTTTGCATTTTTTAAATGAAAAAAAAATTTCTTTAAATGTTCACTTTCTATTTTCCAGAAAATCCGGGCTTTTAGTAAAAAAGCAGACTTGACAGACTCACCTAGCTACTGTCAGGGACAGGGACTGTGCACAAGCAATGCCTAGCACAGGTTCTGGGCCAGCACTAGTGGTCTTTTAAGTTTTACAAATAAGCATTCTCTTAAACAAGGACGGTGTTCACCTGCTTAGCTGTCAAGCCTTTGGTGATTTCACAATCCTCCTCTGCCCCTCACAGGGAGCTTAATGTCATCGCATTTTTAGGCTGCGTTTTGTGTCTGACCAATGACCAGCTCAGCATTCAGCGAGCTGCACTGCTGATGCAGAAATCATCCCTTGCAACTGCATCTCTCCTCTCCCTTCCGTGCAGGTGCGCAGTCTCACCACACACTGCATTGTAAGGAGCAAACGCACAGGCAGTCCTCAGGGGCAAGAAACACACAGAACCAAGAGCCGATGCTGCAGTTTTAAATCATCCTATCAAAAGTGCTTTTTGATCAAGTTACTAATTGAAATTCCACCTAACCCTTCCACTCTTGATGCGTACTAAGAAACAGCTAAATAGAACACCACCAGCAAAGTCATCTGAATCTGGCAAAGACCAGCATGCCCTTAAATTAGCAGCACACATCTGGTTTAAATCAACTAACACTATACTTCACCCATGCCTGATTTGGGGCCAGAGCTCTTCACACTGCAGGGCAGAATTCTGAAGATAAAACAAGGACAGTACATTTGAAACAGAGTTGCCAATAATTAAAGAGATTACATTTCATCTACCTTATCTATATGAGAGTACATAACGTCCAGGCATTTCATCATGATCTACAGTGTTTTTCAAGTCTAGACCAGGGATTTAAAACTAGCTGAAATCATTAGTTACAGCATGCTTTTACAATCCTCCTTAGCTTATAAACTTTTTGGGACAGCCTTTTTATTGTGTGTCTACATGATACAAACACCATGAGGTTTGGATCTATAAATGGAGCTTCTAGGTGCTCAAGCATATAAATATAAAATGTTTAATATATATAAAAAACCAATTATCACATAACAAAGAGCTGTATAGGGTTCTTATTTCTCAGAAAAGTATGGGGTTCAGAAATTGATTTCCTTCAAAACTTTTCTTCAAAACGTCCTGAATTTTCCAGGAAAAAAACTCATTACCAACCATGTAATTTTGTGTCAAAATATTGCATTTAGCACAATGGAAATGTTTTGTTTCTACCTTTATGTTATAATATATAAATATATATAGAAAATTTAAACAAAACCACATTTCAGAATTAGACATCCTGTTCTGCTAACATCAAAAAGAATTTTTTCATCTGCAACATATGGACCACTTCATCTTTTTTTCCTTCAAGGTTCGGTCATACTTTCCTAAGGCTTTTCTTCTTTTAAATGAGCCTTTCTGCACACTATTGTCCAACCAGTTTAACTATTTGTACTCCAACAAACTGGAGAACTGCTCTTGGATCAGTCACCAGACTGTTCCTGGTGTAGACCATCTCGGTTTTGGACAGCTCCAGAAGAGACACAACCAACTAAAAAGGCTACCGTCAATGGTGGGCTGGTACACAGAAAGGCGAGGACTCCATCCTCTTGGGGTCTCAAGCCCAGGGCCTGAGCCAGCCCACCCCCTCGTTTCTGAATGCGTGGCACTGGCCATTTTACACTCACCAGGACCCCTGGGGCTGGGAGCTGAGCTGGTGCTGAACAGACTACTTACTTCCCACCCTCAATGGCTAACCATCAGACTGCATGGTTAATAAAGCTCTGGTATGAGGTAATTCTTTTGGCACAGACTAAGTAGAGAATGTCTGCCTCATTTCTTACTGTTGTGAACTCAATTTTGCCTCTCTTGGTGCAAGCTCCAGTACTGGATCCAACCTCAAATTGTCTGAGCAGCTGGAACCCCACCCTATTATATTAACAGAGAGAGAAAATACAAATGTGCAAGCAACATTTTGGGGAGGTAGAAGGTTGGAAAATATCTCATCCAGAGTGTTTACAGTAAAATCCAATGCAGAATATTTTCCTATAAACATGACTGCAATTCCGGCCAGGCACAGACCACAAAAGACTTATACCCACTGCTATCAAGAGCTCCCCCTACATGTGAGAGTAAAAGGGAAAGCAAAAAGCCAACATTGTCACCACAAAGGTAGTTGTCAGCTGAGGCAGAAGACTGAGGTCCAACACGCCTCAGCTAACTTGGCTTTGCTGCATGAATGTCAGGAGAAATTAATGAAATAATGGAGGCAATAAGGTTATGGGTGAGCCCAATGCAGGAGCTACTAGGGTTATACTTCATGCTCCATAAACTGAAAGTTGTTTAATCCTGCTATCTACCTATCCAAAGACGCTTCTACTTAGCCACTCAGTCTATGATGTTGCTGTTAGTGCTCGCCTCTCATCATTAAGAACACTATTAGCAATCTCTGTAGAAAGAAAAAAAAAAAAAAATCAATGTATCAGACTCTCAGGATGTTTTCATGTTGGGAAAAGCGCCCATTAAATTATCATGAAATGTTCATGGATGCATCAGAGGAAAGATGATAAATGAAGATCTTACTGTTGAATTGTTGATGGCAACAGAACAGAGGCTTGCCCCGTGGGCAGGAAGCTGGTTTATGTACGTCAGCTGGTTCAGGTCCCAAATGATGCAGGTTCTGTCATCGGATCCACTCACGAAGATGCTGTAGGTCACAGACGCAGCAAGGCAGGTCACTGCCTGAGTGTGCCCATACAAAGCCTGGTGGGGAAAAAGCAACCGATAAACCACAACAGAGAGTGGCTGATTTACCAGGGAACCACAGTCCTCCTGTCATTTGCTTAGTAAGAACAAGCAACCTAGTCATTCTTTGGAAAACTGAAAAGGGTATGAGGGGGGAATACCAAAGGGATCTTATAGAAGCATCCTTGTCCTGAACTCATGGTTGAGGAAAGTTGAGGCTCCAAGACACTATATGACCTGCCCCAAGTTGCACTAACTCAGCGCCCCTGGCATTTCAGACTCTATGATAGTGCTTTGTGCTCAGCCACAAAACATCATTTTTCATTTCAGTCCCTGCAGTTTTAAGTAAAATTTATGTTTGGAAATTAATATTTCTCAATATTTAAAAAACATTTTGAAATAAAACTTACCAGGATGTATTTCAGTGACCTTCTCCGTCTTATCTTTCTGTTTTTTCTGAACAAGTACTAATATTTTTCCAATTTTAGTTGAGAAGAAAAACAGCGTTTGGGGAGAATTTTTGCATTAAAGCCATACAGGAAGTCCTTTCTCCATCATTACCCAACATTTATTTTTTTGTTGTTGTTTTATAGGTTCCAGAGACACAAGGAGTGCCCAGTTGAATTTAGCTTTATTTAATCAGTTTCATTAAAAAAGACTACACTTAGGCAATTTAATAGCACAGATAGAAGTTATGGATTGAAGTATGCTGATGACAACTGTTTAATGCAGCATTCTCCAGTGACAGTGGTATATATCTCTGCTGCATAACCACCAATGACAATAAAGCCTGTTGGACAACAGAGAAAAAGTCCTTTGCAGCTTTCCTGAAAAGCCTTCCAGGGCTCAATTTTTAGCTGCCTTACTGTGAAAAATCAGACACACCAGTTTTAATGCTGGTTTTAACAATAAATGCATATTCCCTGCTGGCTTTCTCTACATGACACAATTAGCACATCGTCAGGGTCTGTCTCAGTTCAGCATGGAGCGGGAGAGCCACATGTCCCGGATGATTTTTGCGAACACATCTTGTACTCTTTTCCAGCATGTGACTGTAAGACTGAACTCTTGCTGGCCAACATGTGCTGCCACTTGCCAAGGTTACTAGGACAACAGTATTCAAACATTAATCCACTGGTGAAGAAGCTGAGCTGCAGCAGGCTATGTACTACTGAAGGTGACCCGCAACTGCGAGGGATGAATTTCAGCTTGTGATTTATTCCATTCACAAGAACTGTCAACTAAGAATAGTGGCACAAAATGGGGTCTCCAACAGTGATTTTCTGAGGTCAGATTTTCTGAGGTCTCAACTGAGCATAGAAAAAGAGGATCAACAATAGCTTTGGACTGGCTGTAGTACAGTCTGTTTGCAAAGGACTGGGCACAACCCAGTGCTTGTGATCGAGAATGGCACAAGGCCTTTTCAAAAAGGGCTGAAACAAGGCAGGATCAAGTGCTACAAATTTCCTCTTCTTCCATTAAAGCATGAAAGAAAACATATCTATTGTGACAGCATCCAAACTGCCTAGTCAAGCCAAGCTAAGCTGCACAAGTTTTAATAAAACTTCCCTGCCCCCCCCCCCCCGAAAGATCCTACCTTGCAGTGAAGTGCTTTAAATACTAACTGACTGCTGAAGACAGGGCTAGACCTAAGCCAGTTATAATCTCAGCTTCAATCCACCCATGTGTCCATACATATCCATGCAAAAACAGTCACATGCTTTTAGCTCTCTGCCGTCTTCTTATTGTTGCTCTGCAAAGACTGACAGTTTTTCCCTTAATGGAAAACAACCTGCAGCATACCTGCAGAAAGAACCGTTAGGCCTATCACTAGAGTAAATTCACAAATACCAAAAGACAAAAGAGGACCAGCTTCACTGCAGGAATGCTTACTGCATGAAAACTTAATCCAAGTTTGACCATCCAACTTAACTGGCTGACACGGACACACACTTCACAGCTATGCTCAACACCTCCCCGAGAGGTCTGTTTGGCAGATGCAGCATGGCTTACCCAGATGCTTCTCCCAGTCTAGTGTTTCATTTGGCCCAGGAATTCTGGGGGCTGGATCACACGGATTGCTCTGCTTATGAACACTGAGGGAACCGGTAAGTTGTATGGATCAATATTGAGGCTATTATGCTCAGTCTTTAGCGTTCAAAAAAATTGTGGAAGCAGCCCCTGCTAGAGAGGGAAAAATGACTTTTTCTGCTGAAATATAGTTTCTGTACTTTACTACATTCCAAACGAGAATGTGTCAGTCTCATGAGACAGCTGGTAAGTGAATAGCATCCACTTTATAGCACATCAGCTTTACTTAAGCTAAGCTCACTCTCTCAGGGAAGATGATACAATTTTTTTGTTCAGCAGAAAAAGCAGCCACCGTGGAACAGTGAAGTACATGAAACCAGCAAGTAATTCACTGGAAGACATTTAGGACCATAGTTCAAATTTACATCTATGCCAAACAGTCATCAAAAAAAAGCCTCTGCTAGCAAAGAGAGGGAAAAAAGACAACATTTGTCACTGCGTGATCTCATGCCACTTTGTGGACTTTGGGTAATACCAGATTAATCACAGTGGAGCACATCAGCAAAGCTGATTTTAGATTGTTAAAGAGAAAGTCATTACACTGGAGATAAGAATGCTTCTTCAAACAGTTGCCTGAAACTCAAACTGACCCTCTGACTGGTATTATTTTGATGTTAATGATGATTACTGCTTATGCTTTTCTCGACTGCTATTTCTTCCATTTCTAAATCCATGACCTGATTTGGAATAAGCAGCAGGATTAAAAGGTCATCACTGAATATCTTGTCTCATATTTCTGGCTTCTTCTCAAGTAGGAAACACTATAAACCTCGGAAGAGACACTGCTCTAACCACAGTTTCCCCCCTAATTTCAATGCACCAGAATTTCAGATAAATAGAGATCTAAATACTTCTCTGTAATCCCAACAGACACTGAAGTTTTCGCATCATTTAATGACAAATAAAATACGTTTTGACTCAGAGTATGGAAAGCACTGAAATATCATCTGAATATCCCTTCAGAGCAAACAAACAGAAGAAGCTTCTAACACTTGGAGACCTTTCTGATCAGCAAACCCTTTATTAACTTGCCTAAAAGTAGCAGAATGTTTTCTGTCTCTTAATTTCTTAGGGAACAGGGAGCCACATGCTGCCTTTCAGATATGATAGTAATGTACTCCAGCTTTACTTGTAAAGCTAAGAATTCACCATAGCTGAACCACACAAACGTTGCATGATAATTCACTTTTGTAAATGAAATAGCATTTATACAGCTACTTGACCGACTATCAACACTAAAGGACTTTGGACAGCGAGGATACAAACTATATGATTCTTGTTGGATCCCTCCCTATCTCATGGAGTGACAGGTAAACATTCTAAGTTCTGAATTCTGGTTGAAAGAAAAGAATCAAGATCAGCTAGATTCACAGGGTGCTTTGGAGATGTTCTCCATTGCTCTAGCAGCCCAAAAAGAATTATAACCACCTCCAGGTAATACTGCTTTTTAAAACTAATCCAAGGATTGGCTGCAATTCAAATGAGGACAGCATATGCCTTATCTTCACTGTTTCACTGATCGTGATAAACTTTGGAATTGCTATCAAAGGAAAAAAACCCAACAAGCAGAATATATAACTATAAGCTGTGGGTATAAGGCATATAATCAGCTCCTGATCTGATAACAGACTGTCACATGATGCCAGTGGTTATTGGGTTTTTTCTGCTTTCTTGATTCATGCAAAGGTGTTTCCTCTGCCAGTCATCTGAGAGAAAGAAACTAATCCTTTGGTTTTCATTATGTTTCTATAGCAAAAGAGCCACAGTACTCACCTGTCTCAAGTTTAGACATTTCACTTTGTCCTTGACCAAGGAAAGTTCCCAGACACACACAACCGAGCTTGTTCCAGATGTGATTACAGTAGTTGCTGAAGGACACACAGCACAGAGGCACTTTCCCCAGTCTGCCACGCACTCAAATGTAGTCACATTCTGTACAAGAAAGCAGAAATCAAATCCTCATCTGGTGATACCATGAATTTATTAAAAGCAAACGGCAGATTAAGTTTTCAGAACTGAGCCTGCATTTCTTCAAATCCAGGAAAGAAAAGCTTATCTTAGCCAGTGTTAATGCCCACAGCACAGCTGCATAATACGTGCATGCACAGGCTGCGGTTGCATGCAGCTGTGCCATGCTCCAAGGGCCAAACAGGAAGGCTGGAGAAAGGTCAGCATCTTACATCTGAGAAGACCCGAGGCCCAATCCCCCTTGTGCCACAGACTTCCTACATAACTTCAAGCAAGCTCATTCTGCCATCATATAGTGACAGAATGCAAACATTCAGTGTAGATTAAAAAGAAAGCTCATGCTGTGACAGCCACTGGTAACAGTTATTGCCAAGCTCTCCGACCCTCCTCTTACTTGGACTGAAAAGCCAAAAGCCAAAACCAAAGCACTAAATTCCATTCTGTGCCAACAGCTCTGTTAGCAGCCCCCAAGCTGGCCCAAATCAAGCTCGGGTCTATTACACACTGCTGCAATTATAGTACAAACATCCTCCTGCTCACACTCAACGTTAGCGCTTTCCTATACAACGGGGACAACGCTACAGTGCCAATGATTCTGGTGGACCTGGATGTCACTATTACAAAAAACATACCACAGACAAAACAAATCTTTACCTACTTACAATAAGGACAAAAATTTCTTTTAAGCTCGTGTCTAGAGGCACTGCTGACCCAGAGAGAACTCAAGCTGGATTCCCAACTGCTTCTCATAGGGACTGTGTAATCACAGCAAGAGGATCAGTCACACTCTGACTTTTGAAGAGACAAAACAAATAATTTACAACTATGGCAGCACTATGAATTGCTAGGCACTGATCTTAATTTAAATCAATGGAGAAAACTCTCAATTTTACAGGGAGCAGAAAGTGAAATACATCTCATGGCTTTTTCCCTTCCATTGATTGTGGGTATGTCTGTAAAAACATAATGATGTTGCTTGCACAGATACCCAAGCCAGTATCTTGCTGAACGACATATTCTGCTACTCTGGTACCCAAGCTAACTGAGATGTCTTTGTGCATCAGAACATTATCCAAAACACATCAAAAGATCAGTGTGTTTGTGGCAGAGGAAGAAACTGAATCCGTCAAGTGCCCTAACAAGCAGTGTGATGACATAGACTGTTGATTTTTAACAGCAAAGAAGTAAGTGTATTAGCTTTCTAGAATGGAAGACTTTTTGAATTCATTTTGAATGAATGCACTGAGCTAAGCTTGGGACCCAGAGGGGAATTGACAGATGGTCCTATCTTAATTCCAGCAGAAAGTTCTGCACAATGAAATTTCTAATCAGTGACCAGGAGACCTTGTATTGTCCTTACAGCCTATGAAACGAGGTTTCTCCTTTATTTTGATGGACAACACCGTCACTGGAAGGAAAACTTGAGATAATTTAGAGCGGAAATGCCACATTTTTTAGCAGTGTAGAATGACTTTGTACTCTGTTGGGATATCCAACTTGAGATTCCTCAAGAAGCTTAACTGTGAGAGAGTACTGTACAGCATCCTCTGAAATCAGCGCCTCAGCAGCCTCTGAAATGGGTGCCCAAGCCAGCTAAAGACCACAACATATCATTCATTTCTGGAATGCTTAGACTTTTTCTTATTTACCTTCTCAGACCCATAGTTGCCAAAGCAGCAGGTGAAGTCCTCAAATCCCCAGCAGAACGTTTTACTCCAAAGAGGAGGAATCAAAACTTTGTTTTTTTCAACAGCCAGAATGCCTTTCTCAGTATGAACAATATGCCCAATAGCTCCCTTGGGACAGTCTGACAAGACAGAGAACACATTTAATTCTGTTGTTTTTAAAGCTAGTTTTTAAAGCTACATTTACTATCCTTCTTGCATAGCTGGTGTGATGAGTCTGGGAAGTCCTACAACTGGGCTCTGTGCTATGGCCAGGCCCACAGACAGAAACCCACTCTACAACTGAGATTCCAGACAGAATAGTGGAAACACTCCTCTCCAATGGACCACATAAATCCATACAGGTGTGACATGCTCCAAAGGAGGGGATTTAACAGCAGTGTCATTAAGCTCCTTTTGATTGGCCAACTTCCTTATGCCATGAACTATAGAGGATGCTAGGCATGTTGCCAACAGCCTCTATAGTACAGCTACAGGAGCCCACTGTCCCCACAAAGATGCCTGACACAAGGAACACCACCGTAGGATGAAAAAGTAGACACATTGAAATTTTCCAGTCTTATTCATGGTAAGAAAAGCATCAGACTAAGAAAAAGATGAAGAAAAAGAAAATTTAAGATTGAGAAGTGGAGAAAGACAGTATTTACTTTGCTATTGAATATAAAAAGAGAGAATGAGAAAACAGAGAGATGTATGTTTCAAGTTAACATTCAAAATGTAGAAGTGAGAAAAGATTTAAATGTCTTATATAAAAAAATACTTTTTTGGTCTGTTCTGAACTATATAACATAGATTCAAAGATTTCTCCTGAGTGTTTGATTCCTCACAATACGAACATACACAGGTAACAATTTGCAGAAGGCATCTTGGTTGTACCAACTCATGCAAAGCTGTGTGACTCTTTCTGTGCTCTTGAAAATCCAGATTCAACCCATCCAAGAATTCTGCACTTATTAGCTCAGAAAATGGAGCACAGCCCCAGCAGCACCTTTTATTATAACTGGTGAGAGCTTCAGATTTTGCAGGCTGCTCATAAAAGGAGGAAGAATTCCACTTGAGTGAAGGGACAGCACAGTCTCTCTTCCTGATGAACTTTTCCCTTGGGCGTTCCTGGATGGATGTGGCTTTGTGAAGAGCTAGAACAAAGGAATAACATTCAAAAGTGAATCTCTGCTTGCCAGATAAGGCAGGAGAGACATCTGTTTTAATCCTTAATCACAGACACCAGGACTGTCATATGTTAACCTTCTCATTAAAATAAAATCTTACCCTTATTACATTTTCATCAGACTACATCCCTTCCTCAGAGAGACAGGAAGCTAATCCCAGCAGTTCAGGAGAAGAGAGAAGAGTACAGATGAGACTTTGAGCTGCCTTTACTTGACTGTGCTCCTTCCTAGACTAGTACTTACTCATATGACTGTACTCGAGGTCCAGAGCTCAGATTTGATGCCCCAGGTGTACAGCATACAACAGGAACAGCATGATTAGAAAGTGGAATCACACACATGTGTGTGGGTGCATACTGACATAGTACACAATGTGGAGAAATCTGTAGCCATCTTTCAGCAGATTTAAATCCTAAAATGCCTGTGACTTAAGTTCCTATTCTCGCTTTCCAGTTGAAATACTACAGGATCAAAATAAATCATGCTCTCCACTCTCATGATCAAGTGGTACCTGCTTTGGTATCTGTCCAAAGTTGCTGATAAAACCCAGGATGGTGCTCTTAATAAGAGGATCTTTAATGTTGTTGAGGTCCATCTTGTCTCCATAGAAGTAAGGGTGATAGGTGTTAACTGCCTCCACTGCAGCCGAGCCATGCTGCTTGTGGCCAAAAATCAGATCTATCCAGTGGTGGAGGTGTGCACTGACATAGTCACTTTCCAGTGCCTGAAACCAAAAGAAAATTAATTCAGTAAAGTGTATCCATTACAAATGCATTACCACTTTCCAATCCCTGCTGAAGACTTCAATTCTCTGCAAGCGAATCTTCACACTTTCAGTTCCTTCAGTGCCATCATTCTCAGCACATCCTCACAAAATGTGACCAAAGAGATGAAGGGTGGATCCCCACAGGAAAAGGGAGGACAGAGTGCAGCACGCTTAACTTAGCAGACACCAGGATGAATATCCTCAAGACACAACATAAGCAGGTTCCACTAAGCAAAGTGTAAGTGCTCCACAGACCTTGGCACATCGTCCATCTTCTAGTACACATGAAAGCCTGCGCTATCATGTCTTCACCAATGCTGTTACTGATACAAGATGGTTTAAATGAGAAAACAATTGTTAGCATTTAGTACATACACTTTGCTCTATGGACAAACCACAGGGAAATTAAGGTACTAGTCTATTTGTAGAATTTTGCCTTAGTTATGAATCACACTGAAAGGGAGATGCCTGGCTTTAAGTTGGGTCTGAAGGATACAGCAGGAGAGGCTGCATGCCACGAACCAGCAAAGAGAATGTAGAGCTTGTAGTGAAATGGCAAGGGGTGCTGCAAGCCAAGACAGGGAAGGGGGTTTCCAACTCCAGCAGAGCTGGAGTGCAGCAGGGCTGCAGGATGACAGAAGCTTCAAGGCTGCTTGGGTTTGGTTGACAAACATTTTGCTACCCTCACAGGGCTTAAGCAGAGACAGCTGCAGCACCAGATTTCCCCATGCTGGAAAAACTCAGGGTCTGAACTTTTCCCCCCCAAAATAAGAAATGGCTAACTTTGATTAGATTTGCCACCCATAGTGACAGGTGTGTGGACTAATGGGACCGGAAGAAACAATTATTACAGGAGAAGATTGGGAGAGATGCTACAAGGCAATACATCCACCCCAAAGTGGGCTCCCTAGAAAGCTCAGTGTAATCATAGTGGGAAACTTGTGCTTGTAAGACCGAGACAGCAACTTCATAAACAGCGTACACAAGTTTGAGCTGAACCTTTGCCTGCCTCCAGGTTAGTGAGCCTTGCTCATAAGGCTTCACTAAATGCTACTGCCTCTGTCATCACCTGCCTCACCAAGTTTTTGTGCATTCCCAAATGGCCTTGCCCAATGATTCAAGCAGCACTGCTAAGCATTATTAAAAATACTTTCCTATCTCCAAATCATTTGACTGTGCAATATTCCCTGATGCTCAGTTAAAGGTCTCCCAAGCAGACCATCCCACCCAAAGCACAGCAGAAATAAACAACCTAATGGGATCCAGAACAATGGCTCATTTCACAGAGCAGACAGTTAGCCCAGTGCTGCTGGTTTAAATGACCCTGCCCACAGCTATAATGATCACAGGGCAGCTCAGAGAACAAGCACAGCATACAATCTGTCCCCTTCAAACAACAGGAAAACACTTATGAACAGACTCAGAACTCATCCTCATTAATAAAAGCAGTTAGTCCATGAATCACAAACTGTAAATTTTGCCTGGCATCACTACCAGAGCGAAACAAAGCAACCAACAGAGCTGCAACTGTGCAGCCTCTCAGTATTTCACTGAGCACTATGACAAGCCCCGCCAGGGAGGGAGAGCTTGTGGTCTAAGGAAGAAGTAAATAAATTTCTTTAGTAGACTAGATTCCTAACACTAAACATGAAACAGGGAGCTACTCAGAGTTTTATGTCAAGAACAATTCTTTGTTCTCATATTCATTAAAGCAATAGCCAAACCTCAGAACAGTGTTGACCTGGATCTATTTAATGCACCAAACTCACTGTGAAGCGTCCTGAAAACAACCATGATATGAGTAACGAGTACATCCAGTCTTGTGGATGATTTCAGGAGACAGAAACCCTCACATTTCAAAATTCAAGATCTCTAACTCTTCACTTCAATGTTAGAGAACTTTCCCATGCAGGCTAATCAACTTTCTTTTCACAGCAAGATTTCTCCTACCCTCCTCTAACATTTAGTACTAGCTATAGTTGAGAGAGAATATTGGACTGACTGTATGTGAGGTCAGATCAGATCTGGCAAATCATTAACAACATGATTGCATAAACATGTTTTCATTTGCTGAACTGCTCCTATTTGAGATTTGTATTAATTTGTAAAAGTTGTGTGGCTTTATCAGCTGTGCCAATGTTATCAAGTAGTGCAGCTTAGTGGAATCAGATCTGTAGAACAGAACAGATGGCAGAGAGGGCCCAGTATCCACATTACATGCACTGTGGGAATTTTACTTCAAACTTGATCTAGTCTGCTCCCACAGGCTGAATGCCACCAGGATCTGGAGTGCACAACTGGAGTGCTGCTTTTGGTTTCATTTCATCCAAAACAGATCTAGTTCACACAATCTGAGATCACTCTGCAACGACAGCAAAACCATGCTATACAAGGATGATTGGTAGATTAATTTCCAAAGTGCACCCTTACTCCATAGCACAAGGCAAAAACAGATGTTCCCCATTGTGTTTAAGTGTCTTCAGAGCACCCACCATTACGCAAGCAGTAAAGAGCACAGCTCAATACTTTACACTCCAAACAAGTCACAATATAAGAGACAGCATTACTCCTGACATTTTTCTTTAAAAAACATCAGTGTAAAAGTGCAGCAGCTTTCAGGCACCCATGGATTTCTCTTTGCAGCACCTCTGTTAGGGAAGGACAGCCTTGTCGTTCCCATGTTTGGGAAACTGGAAGACAGAGACTAAGCACCTTGGAAGGTCACACAGAGACTGTGAGATAGAGCAGAGAAAGGAACCAGAGAGCCCCAAAACCTCCATGCTTTCCTTGGGGTCCCTGGGGAACACCAGAGCAACAGTTTGACCTCAGTGGCCAAAACCTATTCGCAGTGGGTAGCATTGAGTTGCTTCCCTGCAAGGGAAGGGATTGGGTACTCCCTAGGCTCAACTCTTCATTTTAGCAAGGGCTGTACTTCAAGCAGCAAGCTTGCAGTACGCACAACACTTACATAGGGATCTCCTTCCTCATAGTAGATGTGTCACCATGTGGTTATGGGCACTGACAGAACCTCAAGTGTCTTCCATTCCACTGCCTTTCAGTATGACTACAGCTCTGAGCCTCTAAGTCACTCTCTAGGCAGCTTCAGAGATGCCTGACTCAGTAATACCTATTGTTGTGTATGTACAGACACTTAAGCAGCCTGAACGTGGCTCTTAATCTCTCTGAATCTCAGTTCTTTGGTGTGCTGGTTTTGGCTGGGGTAGAGCTAATTTTCTTTAGAGTAGTTAGTATGGGGCTATTTTTTGGATTTGCACTGAAAATAGTGTTGATAATAGAGGGATGTTTTAGTGTTTTAGTTACTGCTGAGCAGTGCTTACCCAGAGTCAAGGCTTTTTCTGCTTCTCACACCACCCCACCAGCATGCAGACTGGAGATGCACAAGAAGTTGGGAGGGGACACAACTGGGACAGCTGACTCCAACTGACCAAAGGGCTATTCCACACCATAGGACATCATGCTCAGCAATAAAACGAGGGCAGGAGGAGGAAGGGGTTTGATTTCCCAAGTAACTGTTATACGTGATTGAGCCCTGCTTTCCTGGGGATGGCTGAACACCTGCCTGCCAATGGAAGCAGTGAAGGAATTCCTTGGTTTGCTTTGCTTGTGTCTTTTGTTTTACGTATTAAATTGTCTTTATGTCAGCCCATGAGTTTTCTTACTTTTACTCTTCCAATTCTCTGCCCCATCCTGCTGGGTGAGGGGGCAGTGGGGGGCTCTGTGGTGCCAGCTGGGGTTAAACCATAACATTTGGCAAAAACATTCTCTCCTTATCCCACCAAGCTAATAGGTTGCAAATAGGCAGGGGACAGAGTCTGACTGAAAAATGGAAGCTAGGTTCTGGAGGAAATTCAGACACCAAACAGTGTTTTCTTTCCAAATCAGAAGAAAAAGCCCAACTATCAAATTTTCTCACATATTAAAATCCTGCCCACTCAGTTCTAAATTTGGAAAAATTACATCCTTTAATTTTACTAATAATGAAGCTATATACCACACAATATTAGTTATAACAGCTACATCTTCAAATAAAATATTTTCAGTTCAGTCTGCATATCTAATATAAACATTGCAATGAAAAGACCTTTTTGAAATGTTTTGATAACAAAGACAGAAAGCTGAAATGATTTATTGAGACATTTTCTTGTTACTACTGTCACACTCCCATTTCAACCTGTCTAGTTTTCCAATACATTTTTTTCCCAGGCATGTCTGCTTACTGTCTGCTTTTCAGCACAGTAATACTGGGCTGTGATCTGAGTCACACAGGTAACTGCTACAGAAATACAGGGTAAAACAAGATTAATGTAGCTTCTATAAAGGGACTGATTAGTTACTGAATATGCTGTAAATTCAAGGTACTGGCTTAGGTTACTAAACCGTGAGGAAGTGCACCACTGAGTCAAGCTACTAGGCACGAAGACACTTGATACCTGCTAGTAATAGTAAGCAGCTATTCTCCACACCACATAACTTACAATATCATTAATTCACAAGCTTTTAGTATTGAGGCAGGACTCTGAGGCAAAAAGTGGTAGACGACTACTTTCAATCACATTTTCAAAATGACTAAACCCAACATTTTTAATAAGTATATACAAAAGTTATCTATTTCAAAACAGCTAAAGTAGCAAGGTTCAAATTGAACTTATTTTAAATATATTTTCTATTATTATTCTGACACAGATTTAAAGTGAAGTGCTCAGATTGTGAATTCACAATAGAGACTAAAGGAAGACCCTTCATCAATTAAAATAAAAATCAAATCTCTCTCTGTATAATCAACAGTCCTAAAAAAGAAACAAAGGTAGGATTACTGCACAAAAAGTAGGCAAGCACGGGCTCAGATCATATCCATGTTCACTCACAGGAGTAATCTGAGCACGTGTGAATGAATCCAGAGTTGAACAGGCTCACTCAGAGTTACTCACAAGCTAAAGTGTTTGCAGCATTAGGAACCTGTAGAGACAGCACAGGATGCAGGTGCTACAAAGCACTGACTTGGCTTTGGAATATAATGTTTTAACAACTATTAATTCTTTGCAAGATATGCAGATGATGCACACTACCACGAGCCTGCTTTCTTAAAACAGGTTTAACAGAAAAAAATTTTCTTCAGGTTGGATTCACAGCCCATAGACCATCTTATAAAGGATTTTTTTTTTTTTTACCCCCAACATGGATAAAAATGGCATTGCCAAACACAGGACTAAGATTAGATTATTGACAGCACCCAGGTGGCTGCAGGGAGAAGGAGATGTAAGAAGAGGCCAGAAGAAATAAATCAAACAGATGCATAGGGTCTTAAGAGGGAAAGGAGAGACACTTTAGGTATGAGGAGTTGAACCACACAGAAATTCAAAATATACAGCCATGAATGTCCTGGTTTGAGCGACACAGGAGTATTTTCTCTTCTAATGCTAGAGAAAACTGCACTTTCAGAAGACTCTAGTGTCTGAATTTGTGATGATATAGCCAGCTTTATAGCCACTTTATAGGCAGCTATGATGTGTGGGTTTCAAGGTCTCAGTGTTTTTGAACTCGCCAGGTGCAGGGATGAGGAGGAGCAAGACTCGGGCACTTGACCCAAGCTGGCCAACAGGATTATTTCGTACGTGAACGTCACATTCAATATAAACTAGAAAGTTTGCTGTGAAGTGCTCTGTCCCTTAATGGCTGCAATACTGAGAACTTCTTGCCCCTGTGCTGGACCCCTGAGCACTTCCCTTCCCTTCCTCCCGAAGCCATAGTGCTCACTGTGTCCAACATTTGCTGCCCATTGCTGGCAGTGCACAGCTTCCTACTGACATAACTGGCTGAGTAAAATCCTTGTATATTTTATATCGGTATTGGATCAACATTGGTTCTTTAGTGTTAATAATGTTAATTATCTAGTCTTATTCTATTAAACCTGCTTATATTTCAGCCCTCAGGTTTCCTTGTTTTTTTCCCCCCGATTCCCCTTCCCAGGTGGGGAGGGGTTATCAAGTGATAGAATAATTGTCTAAACAACTATAAATTGTTGTGGGTTTCTCAAACCATAACAATGTGGAAGATTTGTATGTAATGCCAGACAAGGAAGATGGTCCCCCTTCCAGTTGTCTCTGTACTGACTTGAAACAGGGTATCAGGATGCGAGAAAGAATGAGATGAAGATTTAAGAGAATTCCCAAGAAAAGCCTGTAAATGATTTAATAGTATGAAAATCACAAAAAGTATGGACTCTGAATCCAGCACAAGTGCAAAGCAAGGGACATGCAAGTAACGGTAACTTAATGGTATCATTGTGGTGGCTGTCAATGGTTAAACGAACAGCGGAGAAAAGCATATATACAAGAGAAGAGTATGACTCTGGTTTCATTCAAAACAGGAATAAAACATTACAGCAATCACTGAGGAGGTCAGATACAGAATTTAGGAGGTAGCATTTGGAGAGGTCAGCTGAGGAAAAGCTTATTTGGACATATCAAAACAGAAGATGGTTGTAGCCACAGGTTTGGATGCAATCATCTACAAAGAGATTATAGAGAGTGAGGCAGGACCTGCACAGCACAGGAGAGGTGAGAAGAACCCACTGAGGCAGAAACTGAAGGTACACATGACAAACCGGGATGATGCAATGCCTTGAAATTCATGGGCTATTTGCTTAGTCCCACCAAGGCTAACACGTGTAATCCTTACACTTCTTGTACACAGCAACAATCTGCACTTGCTCACAAATACAGATTAACACCTTTTGCTAGAGGAAATCTGATGAGATATCCAGAATTCATCCAGAATTGCCTTTGCACTCACTACTACATAGCCGGTGACATCATACAGAAGTAAGACTTCCTAACTAGAGTAGATAACTAAATAGATAGCACTAATTGCAGTACATCTCAGGACCTTAAAGCTATTTGCTTTCAAATTCTCAAGGCAGACTCCATTAAAGACAGGAAATCACATTAGGTCCCTCCCCCCCAAATAATTAAATAATTGTAGTCCTGACATGACTAAGAGACAGAGGTAGACAGTTTAAACACACAGCTGGTTAGCAACAACATGGAACTGTACAACAACATGGAACTGTATGCATATAAATGCCATGTGCATGCATTATGTTATGTTCACATACATTTATGGGCTGAGGCACATCCATACAACAGACCTAGACACAAACCTCACCTGGTTTGGAAAGCTGGCCTTGATTCGGGGTGAATTGTTAGGCAGACAGGTACATATGCAAAGTTCAGAACTCAGCATGAATTCCACAGAGGGAGGATGCATTTGGATCTAACATTTTGGTTTGTGACTCTGGCCTTCAGAGTTTCATTTCCAGTGGGACCCAGTTCAGCATTTTGTCACAAATATTGATATTCACTGACCTGTCTGTGCAGGAGAATGAACTTATGGGGGTCCCCATCTGCCCAAGGAGGAAGCTGCACATCTCCCAGCACTGTTCCATCCTGCATGCAGCCTGCAGGAATTATAAAGGGAGAATTAGAAACACGAATCACACACGTTGCAAATAGGAACAGCTTTTCTAAAACACTGAAATCAAAGGAAATTGAAGTGATTTCCACACATGCAATTTCAGGTTCTGCATCAAATATAGTGCCATAAAATGCTGCAGAACCAATTTCTCCTGGGATTTCTGATCTAGTAAAAAAGCACTGAGAAAATGTTCCATTAGCTGTCTCTAACACAGTAAAAACATGTGTGTCCTCAGCATAAACCATTTTAGGACAGACTGTAAACTCAGACAAAACAAACCTGCTGGCACAACTTTCTTTTTATACATAACTCTGTGGGCCTAATGGCCAGATATTCCTACTAAAGCAGCCACTGGGAGGGGTTTTGTTCTGAAGTCCTTTGCAATCTGATTCCTTTCAGAAGGGTCTTAAATCACAGCACAGTGTTTCAGAACTGGATGAATTCAACTCTAAGTTAAGGCTCAGGTCTGGGACTGCAAGTTTCATTACAGCATACCAGTGAGCAGATTCAGATTCTTGGCTTTTCCTATTGTAAAATCTTGTTGCATATTTCCTCTCTATTGGCAAGCTTCTGGTGTCTTTTTCATGTCCCTCCACTTGATTTCACTCAGGTCAGTCTCTGGATCTTGATTTCAGTCAGGCTTTGTTTCCTGGCCTCCTCTCAAGATAAGACTACTCCAATTCTTTCTTATCTTTTAACAGTCTTCCAACACCTTTTCCCCATTCTGACCTTTCATTTAGGTGAGACCTTAAATGCCATTAGAACTAGACCTCAACACCATGGGTTAAGTTCCCTTTGCTGTCACCTTTGCAGTTTAGGATGATTCTCAAGGTATTTTTGCTCTGCCTTAATTGTGGATGATCCTTAAGGTATTTCTCCTCTGCCTGTGGACCAACCTGTGTCCACCATGAAAAGCAGCTTTGTATTGCAAATGATGTGAATTTCCTGTAAAGTGAAGTGAATCAGGATTGCCATGCCTATTTCTGAATACTATTTTTTCTGGATTCTCTCTGATGCTCCATCACTGATGCAAAAAGGCCTAAAGACAGTGTACATTCAGAAGGGATTGTAACACTGCTTGAGGCCAGGGACGATACATCAAGTTGATGTGACTTTTGCAGAACCTTTCAAGATGATAGTGAGGACATGTGGCAACTTCAATCATCAGAGACACAAGAGTTAAAAAAAACACCTTTCACCAACACCATTTAATAATTGATCTGTCTCCAAAAATCAAATTAATATATTTTTCATAGCCACATACATGTGATGATCCAGATCAAACTTTCAAAAGCAACCAACTAGATTGCCTATATCAAAATCCGCCTTTGTCTGACAAAATATGTAATTCTCCTGCACAGGAACTAATAGGAACTACAATTCCTTCCAAGCTGGCAACAGGGTTCTTCTGGTATCATTCAGATATCAAAAGTTTGTATTCTTATAGCTGTATATTAATAAAAATTGATCTCTTGTCACTGGAGAGCCTCATCAGTCTGCATAGTCCAGGGACCAACTCTCAATATGTGATCTGGAACTTTCACCTTTGCAGGATGCTGGGGAGCAGAAGGGGAGCTGTGAAGTCCCTTCTAGAACTTACCAAGTTCAAAGTGATTTGCATTGGTTAGGAACTCTGGCAAGTAGAAGAATTCAGGAATGAGTTCCCTGACATCACTCATGTTGTCCCTTGATGCCGATTCCCATGTGCTCTTCACACTGTGAAACATCCTGTCTGCAACATCAAAACTCCCGCCCTGTGAAATGGCGACAGACAAAAAGACTGCAGTGTGAATATTCTGTTAAATAAAAAGCAGATGCAGAATCTTATCCAATTCTGTAATAATCACTTCATCACATGTTTGATTAGGTGACAGCTCAAGATCTGTGCCAGCTCTATTTACTGTGATCTTATATTAGGGGCTGTCTTAGTCCTGATTTGCAGATATGTAGGGTGAGAATACCATAAAGCTTGGAGTGTTAGAATAACTTGCAATGACACAGAGGCAAGCAGAAATGATCACGGGCATCTTAAGAATATTGGTATACCCATTACTAA
This sequence comes from Chionis minor, assembly GCA_013398295.1. NCBI lineage: Eukaryota > Metazoa > Chordata > Aves > Charadriiformes > Chionidae > Chionis > Chionis minor. The sequence continues at coordinate 1,639,910 of VZSF01000503.1, forward strand.
TGCTTCTGAAGGCAATTCATTCCTTTCATAGAACGGTTTGGGTTGGAAAGGACCTTTAAAGGTCATCTAGTCCAACTTGCCTCTGCAATAAGCAGGAACATCTTCAACTAGATCAGGTTGCTCAGAGCCCCATCGAACCTGACCTTGAATGTTTCCAGGGATGGGGCAGCTACCTCCTCTGAGCAACCTGGGCCAGTATTTCACCACCCTCATTGTAAGAAATGTCTTCTTTATATCTAGTCTAAATCCTCCCTCTTTTACTTTAAAATCATTACTCCTTGTCCTATGGCAACAGGCCTTGCTAAAAAGTTTGTCCCCATCTTTAGGCTACAATAAGGTCTTCCCAGAGCTTTCTCTTCCTCCATTGTTACCAGTTTGCCAGTGTTCCTCATCAGGGGGGTACGCTTTCTTTGACCTTCCTTTTCTTGCTAACATACCTGTAGAAGCCCTTCCTACTATTCTTTATGTTCCTTGCCAAGTTCAGCTCCAGCTGCACCTTGGCCTTCCTGACCCCATCCCTACAACCTGGCAGCATCCCTGTACTCTTCCCAGGATACTTGTCCCTGCTTCCACTGCCTGTGCATTTCCTTCTTGCCTTTTAGTTTGACCAGCAGGTCTCAACTCAGCCATGCCAGTTTCTTGCCTTCCTTTCCCAGTTTCTTACACCTGGGGATTGAGGACTCTTGCACTCTATGGAAAGAATCCTTAAAGGTCTGCCAGCTCTGTTCTGCTCCCTTGTCCCTGAGGGCAGCTTCCCAGAGCATCCAATTTATTGACTGACTCCTTGAAGGGCTGGAAGTTTGGTTATCTAAAATTCAGGGTCCTGGCTTTACTCTTTACCTGACCCATATTCCTCAGGACTGTGAACTCCACCAGTGCATGATCACTGCCCAGGCTGCCTTCAATCTTGATGCTACCGATCAGCTCACTAGCATTGGTAACCATCAGCTGCAGTATTGCATTCCCTCTGGCCAGGCTGTCTAAAACCTGGTTTAAGAGGTTAACCTTAATGCAGTCCAGGAGTCTCCTGGATTGTATACAGCTTGCCGTGCTACTTTTCCAGCAGATGTTGGGGTGGCTGAAGTCCCCCAGCAGGACGAGAGCCTGCAAGTGTGATGCCTCCTGTAGCTGGAGTAAGAAGGCTTTGTCAATAGACTCCCCTTGACCAGGAGACCTGTAGCAGACAACAACCACAAGGCTCCTTTTCTTGCCTTGATCCCTAATTCTTACGCATAAGCTTTGAACCTGCCTGCCCTCCTTCCTCACCTGTCTCTTCTGAACAGCCTGTAGGCATTGATAGCCACACTCCAGTCATGGGATTTATCCCACCAAGTTTCAATCATGGCAACTAGGCTGTAGCCTTCTAGCAGCACAGCAGCTTCCAGCTCCTCCAGTTTGTTGCCCGTGCGGCATGCATTGGTGTAGAGGCACTTTATCTGGGTTGCCAGACATGTCACCTTCTTAGAGGAACACCCCTTAATTCCTTTGAGGTGTGTCACTAGTGTTTCCCTCTTGGGTCCTATTACCTCACGAGCCCCTGGCTCATCTCTCTGTAAGACTTTCAGGAGTGCTGCAGTGTAGCCAGCAGGTCTCAGAGCAATAGGTTGAGAGTCCTCGCTAGCACCTTGTCCCACTAACCTTGGCGTGTCATCCCACAGCTTGTTACAGGCAAGCCTGATATTATCCCCCTGCCCTTCAAGCCTCGTTTAAAGCTTTTCCAATGAGCCCTGCTCATCCCAAAGTGATTTACAAGCAATAGACACAACTTGAGTGTTTTCACTTCAGTTGTGACCCAAATAGTTGTGAACAACCTTATGTGCAATTCTCCTGAGAAAAACCTTTGGGGAAGCAGAGGGTGCCACTGAAATAATATTCATCAGATCCAGGCAAACAGGAAAGGTCCCATGGGCAAGAGACTGCAGGGACTGTTCATTCCTTATGGGGAGGAGAGACATCATAAAGAGGGGAAGAAAGGATGAATGTCTGGGTCCCAAGCTGAATCAGTGTGTAAGGAAGGAGAAAGAAACTAGCTCACATCCTGGAGCATTTGCACGTGTTTAGTTTGAGGGTCAAACACTAGATCAAAGCAGCCTTATTAGCCCAGGACATCACTCTGAACTAAGGCCTCAAGTAGAAAGAAAAGGAAAAAAAAAATTAAAAAAATCACTCACTGAATGAAGAGTATATGCCCTACATTTAAACTCTATTTCCTACAGGATTTTCTAATGGGATTCCAGATACTGTATGCATTTGTGAAAATCCACGTTCACCTTTACACAGGGATCCCTACACTGAGTATGAAAGGATTTATTTTAACATAAACTCTCTCCAATAATGGAAATAAGCAAACAGACAATCAGTTTTTGGAGATCATCTGAATGAGTTTGTCAGAACAAATAAGCTGTTTCAGAAGAAAGCTGACTTTTTAACTGCATGAAGTGACAGCACCAAACTGTTTCTCAATACCTAGTTCAGGTACTGGCAGCAGTATAGCTGCCCAACTGCAACATGCTCCTAGGCTCATACAGGTATTTCTCACTGGGGTTAATTGATTTGGATTATATGTCATGGGATGTAACACTACATCCCACTGCCAGGGCTCACGGGACATGGTCAGAGATAGAACAAATATCTTTAAATAGTCCTGCAGTGCAGTGAAAATGTACGAATGACTGCTTATCCTCAAACATTCCATCCTCAAAGCTGCTTCACTAGGCAAAAAGAATAAGCCAGTGGGATTGCAAGATGAAGACACTAAAACCCAGAGGTGGTGCAAGAATCAATCTGTTAATGAATGAGATGCAGCCAGGTTCTCTCTATGGCTGGCCTCTTGAGAAAATTTGATTTGGTTAGTTTTCTCTCTGCCTGTAGACAGTTGCACGTGCCAGATGAGGAGGATGCTGTCCTTCTGCACAATAACAGTCAGCTGAAGCTTTGAATTGTAATCTATTAAATAGGAAAATAACATCTAAGCATCTTCAAGCTGTAAGGATAGGATCCCACTCCCATGGACCAGATGAGCCCTGAGCAGCAGTTCCCACATTGGTTTCTGATGGTAAGAACCACTGCCCTTTTGACCCCCCGATGCACACTGATAATGCAACTCCTTTGGATCTACAACCTCTGCTCAGTCTGGGAACTGCAAGTCAAGAAATAACTTTCACCATATCTTTTGTTAGGGAGAAACTACCCTCATGGATAAGCTTTCAAAACACAGAAGTTAATAAACCCTAAGTTCTGCAGCCACATTTCCTTGCTTTGCTTTTGAGACAGACTCACACTAAAAGCCAACACATATTTCAGATGGAAAGACCCCAACACTGTTTGCCAAGGCAACAGCTGGACCAGGCTTTTGGTCCAGCCTCATCTCTACACGACAGCATAGTTCTGCTTTACTTCCTTGTATTTTATATCCTTCTTCCTTATACCACTGACAATTGTGAAGCCTTCCCACACCCACTCAAGGGACTGAGTAAAAAAGTGGCTAATCACATGAGTAAGCCTAGCTGGAGTTAATCTGATGCACAAGGTCATCTTGTTCTTGATCATTATTAGGCAGGGACCCTTGGAGTCAAATTCAAATTGAAATTAAAACAGAGTAGAAGAAGGACTATAAATAAATCAACAGCTAACAAGTATCTCATTGAAGCATATTAAAGGGCTTTGTATATTTAATCTGCACACAGCACGCTGTGTCTGGTGGTGATTGATGCTTTTTCATCTTTTTTTGCAGCTTTTATGAGAGCTGATGGTAATCTCCTGAGAAACAATATGATTTGTAATAAAAAGATTACCTGTATTAAATAAAAATAATATATACATAGGAAATGCTGTTAGCGCGACAAATCTGGTTAAAGATATTACCACCACGAAAAAATGTGATTTTTTCCCTGGCTGTCTAATTCATTTTAGGGAAAAGTAATATCTTTAAAACTTAAGCCTGTATTATTTATAAAGGAAGCAATAACTGATTTTCCCATTTCCTATATTAATAAATTTATTTGCATATATTTATATCAGAATTAATGAGTTTTCTCTCTCTATGAATGCAAAAACTGCACTGAAAGGGAAAAAGAGAATCAAGAATTGCTTTATGCCTTTAGAGTCAACAAACTTTTATGGCCTTTCTGCAGCAAGATACAGTAAGTCTCTGTTTTCTTTCCTTTCAGTAGAGGCCTTACGCTGTCATCAGGAATACTGGGAAAACGTGCTTTTTAAAACCACAGTACAGCAGGGTATATCCAAAGCAACTAGTCAAAGTGATCTCTAGTGAGAACTTCCCATCTTTATAAAACTAAGCATCATTGATCATTGGTGGTGCTTTAAACCCAAAGACCTCAAAGTGTTTCTAAGAGATGCTTACAAAGGTGCAAAGACTTGCCACATGCCCAGAGATGCTGAGAAGTAATTATCTGCAGACAGTGCTTAAATGGCTGCTCAAGAGTCAGTGACACAAGGAAGAGTAAGAACCCTGTTCTCTATAGGTACCTTTGAGAGGTAAGCACCAGGAAAGAAGATCAGCCTGCCAGCTGAAAAGCAACAGTGACATAAGAATTAACGGGGATAAAATCTGAGTTAAATCAAATGCAAGTGTCACTAATTATTGAAGGCATGGGGTCCTAGAATGCCTTGCCAATGAAGACACTGAACACAGAAATGTTTGTTGCTTTTTTGTGGTGCTGAGACAAATTCCTGAAAGAAATTCTAGGAGGAACATGACTAAGCTGAAGTGGAAGGCCCTGTCTGATGAGCCAATTTTTCATCCCTTCCCGTACAATATGCAAAGCACATACACACTTTTCTCCAGTCAGATCTCAATGCATTTAAATAAAATGTGAAATAATAAGGTTTTGCAAACTGCTGTTTTGCAAATTGCTGAGGCAACGCTTTTTCACTGCCGCCTTCTGTGGTCAAGTGCAAATCAATTATTTTACTTGAGAAACAGGATGGTACGCCAACATCCATTTTTCACAAGGGATGCATCCAAGTTGCTGCATCTCCTTGTCATGTGCATTGAGACTGGCAGTTTGCGTATCTTTTCCACTTTTTAAGACACTGAGAAGCTTTCACGGCTCCCAGCTCGGCACGCTTCCAAAGTCTTGAATTTGGGAATACTCCTTTTCCAATCTGCTCTTGACTTGATGATACAGGTCTCAGGTCTGCTGTTTGCCTGACTGCATCTTACAGTTAGCAATTGCTACGCCACTATAGGACCAGTCACCTGGGGGGAAATGATAGCAATGAGCTCAGCCGAACATGCAGCAACATAAGAGCAAAGGAATGAGAATGGAAGAAGTTCGTTTCAGTGGATCCACATCTAGATAAAATTTTGAGTTCTTCAGATCTCAGCAGCCTTTGAAAATAACTATCCCCACAAAAATGCTGGTTACCTGCTAATCACACGTAAACACAGCCACAAAGCAGCTACTCAGACTGGAAATTTGTTATGCAAGAAAAGTGTGCCAGGGAGATACATCAGCCTTTGTTGTTTACAACAAGAGATAACTGCTCCACAGTCATTCATGGCTGCAGCTAACATATGGCTCACAGAGTGCAATGGTAACCATTGCCTCAGGTGATTCACTAACCCATCAGCTACTGCTGGTAACAGCCAATATCATAGGGCTTATTACTTAATTAGCATAGCGCTTTATTTGTATTAGTTCATTAAAAAAAAAAAAGGAAAAAGAAAAAGAGACCAGCACAACAGCAAAGAACTTGGAAAGCTGCAGGATGCATGGCCAGCCCTCACCATACGTATAACAGTCTCTGAGTGTGGAATATTCTGGCATAGCTGACTCCTTCACATTGCTCCATAAGAAGAGGCAGATTTCAGCAAGAAATTTGAATTAAAAAAAACACTTTTGAGGTCCTGTCCTCCTGGTAGACCCTGCTATAACACAGCACATTACAGAAATAAGGGTAACAACTGTCTGCGCTTCTGTGTTCCCAACTTCCTGCTGTCAGGAAATTTGTTGCCCCTGTATGCTGACCAGCTGGAAAAGGTAAGCACAAAGTTCAGTTTCCATGACATTCAATTCCATGATGAGTGCTTTTGGCATCATAAAATAGCACCACGTTCAAAAGAAGCTAAACCAGAATATTCCTTCTGGAGCACCCAATGTAGTGTCACTGCACTTCTCCTTCAGGGAGCTGATCCTGTGATCCTTATCATTTCCTACCCACCAAGACCCATGTCCTCATCTGGCCCATGAATGCTTTTTATGCCACCATAGCCAGCTCCAAGTGCTTACCTGTAGTCACATTACGGTATGGGCACTTGGGCTTCGAATACGTACCATGAAAGTCTCATCTGCCCCAAAATCAGAAGCTTATGTTCAGACAGGTAGTAAAACATTGTCTAGGTGTTTAGATGCCTCAGCCCTCACAAAATGCATCACAGGTCCAAAACTAAAAAAACCCAAGTTCATCAAGCATCAATCATACTCCCATTAAGGTGTTTTCACTGAATTCAACAAACACAGCATAGAGCCTTCAGTAAGCTCAGAGTCCACACAGAGTATACAGAAAATATCAAAAGAATTAATCCCCCTTCATTATAGAGCCACTATAATGTGCTACGTGGTTCAAGACAAGGTGTAGGAGAGAAGCCATCTTGCCCCCCTTACCTGCAGAGAACAGAAGGTCTGTGTAAATGGCTCCATTCGGACCAGGTAGGATGCCACTATAATTGCTGATGAGTAGTGAGTACAGTAGTGGCACTGGACTGACAGGTCTCCTGGAAATTGGACACAAATCAGATTTCAGTGCAAAATATCACCATTTCAAGCCCAGAATCCAGTTACTACAACACAACTAAACAGGGAGCAGGTCTTTAAAGCAGATGTGTTCTGGGATCTGTGAGCAAAAGCACACCTTGCATATTTGCCTTGAATGCAAACAGTCACTACCATCCCTGTGTGTTATTTTTTTTGCCTTTCACACTTCATATTCTGCAGAATAAGGCCTTAACTGTCCAGACCATCCCCTTCTCCATTAGTACCAAAAAAGGTCTTGATCTCCAGAGGTCAACAGCCTCAACGTCCTGTTTCCTTTTCTTACAATAGCTGTTAGCTAAGCTGCATGCAGCAGTCTTCTACATGCAGCTTAGCTAACAAAGACTAATGTATGCAGCTTAGCTAACAGAGCAGCCTTTTCCAGGGAACATTGTTTTATTCTGTAGCATCTCTTCCTTCCTAAGGGAAGGAGACAGATGTAGCAGTACAAGGTACATAAGGCAGTGCTTGCAGGAGTCATTTCTCTTTGAATCCTCAACCAGTTTGTATCCAGAAGGAGAGAGGTGGCATGGTGGTTCCCTTAGCCACAGGTCTGGAAAGTTTTTGGGTGACCTTTGCCAAGTAATTCACCAGCATCCTCAAAGGCCTGAGGGGACTCAAGCCTCTGCTGTCTATTACGCTCCTAAACACTCACCTTCACTCTTCTCCACCTCATTGTAGCGCTGGATGAACTTGCGTTTCCTCTCCCCGGTCTGTGCTCCCATGGGCTTTGACAGGTCCCGAAATGTATGAGGATTAGTAAGGTTTAGAGTCTGAAAAACAAAATCAGCAGAGAGATGGATTTTTAGATCCCTGAGTTTTAGACATCATGACTAGCTCGTGACACTGGATAGCAGCAAGGCTGTGTTGGAAGTTTCACCTCTACAAGAAGGCCACAGACTCAGTACCACTCAGAACTGGGATGGGATTTGGAAAGAGAGTGGCAGCATGTGCCACTGAAAGGACAGCAAGCGCAAGCAGCTTCACAAATGAAGGACCTGGCAAGTTGCAAATTGCTTTCAAGGCTTTTCTGTCCAAAAGAGGTCACAGAAGCCTGTCCCTGCCTATCTGCTAAGCCGATGCAGCCTGTCCTTAACTAGGTATGTATTTAACAGATGTTCCTCCACATTTCTGAGGCAGAATGTGATCCTTGGCATGCTGATTTGAAGGTAAGCCTGATCTATAAAGAATCAGCACAGTTCAAATTAACTATCTCAAATTTTGAACCCTTGGTCTAGACCCCTCTACTTCAATGGCATCATACATCAAACCTTTGCATGGTTGCTATTATAGAAAGTATGGAATGCTGCAGCAAGCACTGACCGCAGAGCAATAGTCAGCGAGGACCCATGGAAACACAGGATACTGCATGTAATCGTTGTAGCTGCGGCCAGCCAGTGTGTTCAGGTACATGAGGTAATCAAAGTTGCTGATCTCTCTCTTCTGTCAGGGAAAGAAAAGAAGCATTAAATTTTCCTAACTCCACCCCTGAAAACCACATCTCAAAGGCACCCTCGGAGCCCTGTGGTTTCTAGGTCCACCAGGACAAGAATTATAAATAATGTAATCAATCACCCATTGCCATTCAGATCAGCACAATAACTCTTATACAACAATCCATTCAACAGAATCTGAGTCCTCATTCTGGCTCTTCTTCAGATAGGGCATTTGCATTTGTCTACAGCCACCCAGTACTTTTATGCTGTATTTGCATAACAGAGCATTTTTCCCAATTTAAAAGTTAGCAAAATGCATGCAGTGTGTATATTGGAAAACCCTGGACAACTGCCTGTACAGAAAAGGCTGCACAAAGTGCCACGTGCAAACAAGGAGGTATAGATTTCTTCTATGTGTCTTGGGTCACCATGATCAGGGGTACAAGAAAGTAAGTGCATCTCTCAGGTCAGCAAAACATCTGGGAAAACGAGAGGTGCACTGATTTAGATGTACAGATAATCTGTGAACAGTCATTCAACTACGTGGCTCTCTCTGGTTTCAGTTTAAAAATGTGCATAAAATCAGACTTAATCTGCCAGACAGTAGCACCATATGTTTCACAGCAGGAGAAGCAAAACCTTTGCAATAACCAGATGTAAATACTCTGCTTCTCTTGCCAATAAACTCACCTCCAGCAGTGAGAGACCAGCTTAGGTCTTGAAATACATACATACACATATGTGTGCAGACACATGGAGGAGTGCTGAAATTCTTTGCTTAATCACGTGCAGCCAAGATTTAGCTTACCTGCCACTTCTGGAGCATTGTCTTTTCTCCTCCTGAGTGTTTCCTGTAGGGAACAAACATGCAGTTGTTCTGAAGTAGGCTATTTCAATAAGAGAAAGTGAGTACATTAACATCTGTGCTCCCTGTGCCCGCTGCTCTCATCCCACGGAAATAATAGAACACCAAGACTAGGAGAATGTTGAGGTTTCATCATTGGCCAAATAATTCCAAAAATCAGAGTGTTATCAATTATGTTAGCACTGCACGATACAAATTTCATTACTGCTTTCATTAGGAAGGAAGGCTGTGCCTGTTGAACAGGCATGGCCTAACTTCAGATGACTGAGGAATTTATCAGTCAGCCACTCTCCCTATGACACTGACTCTCCCTAAGCTACTTGTCAGTTTGCTCCTGAATGAAGTGCCACTTCAAGTATGATCTTTAATAAAGAAAACAGAAGGAAGTAGGGTGGTGGTGCTAAGGATGGATTCTGTTTGCCTTAAGATATCACTGCAAACCGCGGTGGCGATGCCAAATGGCAAACTGCAAGAATTCAGAAGCTGACTCACAGGCAAAGAACATGCCCCTGAAGCAGAGGCAGATGGACACCTGGGGACAGCAACCTCCTCAGCTGTCGCGAGCTAAGCCACACTGCCAATCAGTCTGTCCTCCTGGTCTCATCCCAGTGTAGAGCAAGAGTGCTAGTGACAGGTACCATTAAGGCTGGCTGTTTCTATTCTGAAGCCTTATTCTCAAAGGCTTACACTTTTGTGAAGCATTCTGAAAAATACTAGCTTGAAAACAGAGGTCTCTCAGTCTCCATATCAGAGATACTCTTTTTGCATAAAGCACTTTGAAACTGGTGTAGTCCTCAAAAAACAGATTGCCATTTTTATATTTTTTTTTAAAAAAGTAATAGAGTAAATGTTTTTTCCACTTTGTTCTCAAAATGCAACTTTTTACTGAAACTTTAAACAAAAACCAGACCAGTTGAAGGTAGATTCTAAACAGGGGAATTCACCTGAGAATGTGAAAGGGTCAAAGGTTGTGAGCAAATAAAAGTAACGTTTCAACTACACTCAACTAGAAGGTGTATCGCTAACTGAAGGCCATGGACTTGCTCTTGTCAATTCCTAGAGACCAAATTGAGACCAGTGACAGCTTCTGGATTAAAGAAACTTTTGATCTGCCAAAGTAAACAGGGTTAGTGACATGATATGATACAGCTGGTGGTAGGAGATGCTTTTCCCTTTGAGTGTACAACTTTAATCCTAACGTGCCAGCCCAGAGACAGGATTACTGACTTCCTGAAGTATAAGATAATCTATGGCTGAATTGATTTCAAAACTGCTACAGGAGTAACTAGTTGTTGTTTTGCACTCTTGTGCTCTGTACTGGATCACACCACACAGCCACAAAGCTAGGCTTACACCAGTCTCAAAGATCAAAAAAAAAACCCCCAAACCAGAATGGTCTATGATCATTACAGTTCCATTGAATTTACAGTAGTAAATTCTTGTAAACTACCTCTCGTGAGCATGAAGCATTAGGTCTCAGGAAGAAATATTTTCCTGTGAGGGTGGCAAGACACCGGAACAGGCTGCCCAGAGAAGCTGTGGATGCCCCATCCCTGGAGGTGTTCAAGGCCAGGCTGGATGGGGCTTTGAGCAACCTGGTCTAGTTGAAGGTGTCCCTGCCCACAGCAGGGGAGTTGCAACTACATGATCTTTAAGGTCCCTTCCAACCTAAACCCATTCTATGATGCTATGATTATTTTACTGCCTATTGACTCCTGGACCGGTTAGTAGTGTACATAAGGGAAAATCACTACAGTTTACTCAACACAGTAATTTATTCCTTGCTCAGGCGCTCTCTTCAGAGGAAAGTGTGTATCCAAAGGAAAGATTTTTGCATAGCCTAAATAATAACCTATTCCATGAACAAACATGGAAACCCATGACTAATTCTAGCTTATGGTCTACCACTCCTATGCTTTGTTTGGTTCTCCTGCTAAGCATATGCAGCCTAACAATGCTAGTCTATATTTATAGAAGCCAGGCAAAATAAAAAGGTGTAGTTTGTATCTGATACAGGAAAATAGGATCTTCTCTCTTTGTCCAAAAAAGTGAACAGATTATATATGATGGTCTAATTTGTAAATCAGAAGAAAGCCCATTGACTACAGTTATGGTGGTTTCGCAACCCTATTCTGAGCCACAGATAGCTCAAGAATGTAGGAATTTTAAAGTAGAAAACGTATATCATGAGTGCTTACTCATTACAATTCAGCCTTTTTGCACTATATGTAGATTCCACAGAGCTTTGCCCCACTGGTCTTTGTAAGGTCCCCAACAGACATTTGGAACTCAGAGAGTATCTCAAAGGGATGGAATAGGATTCCTGGCATTATTTGAAGTGTGGTTGGATTAGGGTGTTTGTCACAGAGGGATCAGGTTAGGTTCTTCCCTTTCCAGGGGCCAGTCTCACTAAAACTGCCCAGGTTTATTTTGGATTTATGGCTGAGTTCGAAAGCAGGGGGTTATGTAATGTACAAACCTGCTCAATCCATCAGTCCTCCAACATTTTAAAGTGGGAGCATTATCAAATACTATACACAGGACTAAACTGGACCAGTCTCTGTGTATGTTATGTAAATATACATAACATACGTTGACTTGTGGGATGCCATGACCCTCTAGTGGAACTCCTGCTCTGCTTGCACAAGCCCTAAACAGCTAATAAAGACTTTGCAAGGCTCAAAACAATCCTCTCTCTGCCGACTTTGGAATCTACTATAGAATTCAAAGGCGCTGATGAGTTCACAACGTCATGAAAACACGCAAGGCTAAATGTAGTCATTACCCTCTAAGAGCCATCCTTCTGGATCTCAGGGGACCAGGCAGGATGCTCCCTCCAAGACCCCAGAGATCTGGAATTCTGCATTCTCCCTTGTTGACTCACAGGGGCTTAGAACACGAATCACATTACAGGCAGCTCAAGCCTACTCTTCCCTTCTCCTTGGTAATCAATCAGCATTCCTCCAGACAACATCTCTCTAGCCAGCACAGCAAAAACTCAAAGTAGATCAACTGCAGCTATCCAACCGCAGTAAGTGCATTTAAAAATAAATAAGTAATCAAAGGCTGGTTTGAAAAAGAAACAAAAGAAGTGTTTTATAAATGTAAATAACTAAACTTCAAGAGGGGGTAAAGTTATGTGAAGTCAAGAGAAGTACCTACATATTCATCTATGTCTAAATCTATAAGGCATTTGTAGGGCACTAGCCATGGCAGAATCTAAGCATGATGTGTACTAATGATGATCCACTTTTGGCTATGCTATACATAAGTGATTTATTAATCCCTCTTCCATTAACATCAGACTATGATCTCACTCTTGTGATAGCCAGTGCTCTCCATTTGATAGAGACAGGTGGACCTCAACCCATTTGGAGATTCATTGTAGATGAGATAATCTCAAAGGATATGAATTTGCCCCCACTGAAATTAATACTAAAATGCCAATAAAGTTAATTGGGTTCTTAGACTGCACAAAGCTACTTTCATTTTCTTTTTCTCTTCCATCCTCCAGACTTCTTAAGTCTGCAAAACAGTGTTAAGGCTCTGCTAAAACCACTTTTCTTAAAAAAAAATCTTTGCAATCACCAAAAATATTGTGAGGAAAATCACCTTCCTGGTAAGCCACAACCTAGGTCCAAATTCTACTATTAATAGAGGAAAGCAGAGGTCAAAAGGAATGTCAGCTTTCCCTGTGAAATAGTCAAGTCTCTCTTAAACCTTAGAAAAGCGTTTGGTTAGATTACTTTAGAATAAAGCTATAGGGGTCCTGCTTGTTTGATCGTTCCAGTCTACCTTCTGAGTGTGCTCAAAGAATAGAGCTATAATACAGAATTTATAAATAAGTATAATATTGAAGTAGGGTTCCTTGAAGTAGGACGTCTTGCAGGGGCTAGAGAGGGAGAAAGGAATCTCCCTTGTTTACGGAATACTGTTTGCACCATGTGTATTCACAGGCTTAAACCAGACAAAGGGATAACATTTCCACTGCGAAAATGCTACACCCAGGCACACTTCAGGTCATAGAAGAAAAGCATCAAGTAAATTCAATTAATTTGAGTTGAGCAGAATGCAAATCTCCAACCCTGGACTAAGGCAAGCACATCAACATGCCATCTTCTTCATGCCAATAATATCCCAGAGCTATTATCAGCAAGAGAGGGACCCCAATGTTGCATCTCCTGTGAACAATACCTACCACAAGACACACAGCTATTTGTCTCCCATAGTCCTTTTTTCCCAGATACTATTTTGAAATTATTGCAACCTGTTACTAAAAGATTGAGCTTGGTAGCCCCAGTCATAGAGAAAAATTCCAGTAAATTCACATGTTAAAAAGGGAAGCTGTTGTACTAGCTGCAGTTTTGAAGGGTCACAGATAGAATGTAAACTGCAGCTCATATCCTCTCTGCTGCACTGCTGAATGAGCCTTCCCTCCTGTGTCCGTATCTATCCAATCTGGCATGTGCTAAGGATGGCATCACAAATGTGAGTTTTAACACACACATTCAAGTATCTCACACTGTGTTACAGCCAAGTAAAATGAAATAACCAAATGACTAAAATGGACAGTTAAGGCAACGTAAGAAGCTGACAAACAGCTTCTAACCAGGTCCAGATGCTTTTTCTTTCTGCATAATTTGAAATCTAACATTTCAGGCGCTGCATGCCATTCAGTTCTTTTCCCTCCAGCTTGAACTTGCATGCTGGAACCAAACATTATGCTAATGATCTCCAAGGACCTAGCATTGCGGTTGCTTAGGAACAGAAGTTTCACAGTCTGTGGAAGGAGAATTGAATAGAGAGACCCTGGATCTGGGGAAGTCCTTTTTGCCACTCCTCCTCCTCCCCACACCCTCACATACACAAGTTTCTTAAAGGGCTGCCATTTTCCGCCAAGGAAGTATGATTCAGCATTTGCAGGACTGTACAAAGGAAACTGTCCTGTGCTCCCCGCTCTCAGGTTTATTTACAGACTGAAAGACTAATTCATTACTCAAAGAAGAGTAGACAGAGGACGACTACACAGTAACAGACCATGATGATTCATCCCACACTACTGAAAAAAACAAGCAGCTCGTGACATCTGAATCTCACCTTCTAAGTCTTTCTAGCTGCTAGCCGGTAAGATCTTATGCAGGGGGGCAGTTTGGCAGAATTGTTAAGACAAAACAATATTTTTGTTTATTCTTGGTGGACCTTGGTTTTATAAGTGACCTTGCTCTGAAGTGATCTAGAAAAGTAAGAAAATTAAGGAAGGAAAACTCTCTCTCTTTGCTTGTGGCAGGATTTAGTCTAAACCTGCCTGTTAGCAAGAGACCGCATTTAAGATAGTCAGTGAATTAATCTCTCTTCCACAACAGGTCGTATCCAACAACAAAGAAATGGTAACAGGCTTGTAAGCAGGGAAATAAAAACATACCCTAGCTGGAACTGCTTGGCTTCATGTAAAATCATTCGCTGTATGAATGCTGGTTTTAAGCTTTATAGGAAAGTATTCCCATAGAGCTGTTCCATGGGTGAATTGGAACACATTACCTCACTGTCTTCCTGCCCCACAAGAGCTGCAGGGCATGCACAGCTCCGCTGGGCTTGGCAAGCCTGCTCTGCAATACACAGACTTCCAGGAGGAAAGACAGAGGAAACTTCTCACAGACTAGTTCAAGATGGGATCAAGATGGTTCCATGTAGCTCTGGGTGCAGCAAAGTAGGAAGCAGCTACCTATGGGAGGACCACAGAGGAGGTCCTGAAACACCCAGACAGCGTCACAGGCAGAGGGCCTGTTCTGCTCCTGTCAGCCCCATGCTGAAAAAGGAAGAAGAAAGGTTCAGGAAGAAGAAACTGCATGATCAGGGTCCACATATGTATTCTTCTAGGATCAGATCTCCTTCTTAGGACAGGCTTAAGCTACAATGGCTCACGACAGCCCTGTGCAAGTGCTTAAGTGCAGATAAGGAGCAATCTCCAATTCTCCCTTGCCTCAGAGAGACACTGACAGTCCCAGCCCTGATGCTCAAGGTCTGTTCCCTCCCTGCAGCTCCCAGAAAAACAGAGCACCACAGACAGCATGGTGCCCTTGACACACATTTTCCATTCATTTCTGTATCAGGTCATCCTCAAAGCTCTGGGTTTGTGAAACACTCCTAAAGCTCTGCAGTTAGCCCTGGGCATTCAAAAGCCCAATCAAGCCCACAGATTTTATCAAGTGTGGATAAAAAGGGAAAGAGTTTTCCAGTCAAGGTGTGCTTTAGCGAGACCTTATCACATAGAAATGCAGCATCCCACCCTTGGGCAAAGGCTTGCCAGCAACTCAGAAGGTGAACCCGGCAGTGGGGTGAGAAAATGAGAAAATGAGCAGAGTTCCCTCTTGTCATCATAATTTCTTAGGTAGTAGGGCAACACATGCACCTCACCCTCTGCTACCCCAGGAGATGCACTGCAAGCATGAGGTCGAACAGGCATAATTAACATTTACAGCAAGGAGGGCTCCTGCAATTCCTGAATTTTTAATATCAGTGGCTATAGAGCTGGAGCTCTCTTATGCAGAGCTAAAGAAAATGAGACGTGGCTAACTAAGCTCCATTATCTCCAGCTACAGCCCCGTGAAACACTGATAATTAGTTTACAACCATGCAGAGACAAGAGAGCTATTCATCCCCTTCAAGCTGTCTAGTGTGCTGCGTTAGAGTTCTGCAGAACTCTGATGCTAATCCCTATCTTTGGGATTGAAAATCACCTTTTTGTAAGTTTGAAACGTGACTCCCACTTTTAACCCAAAGGAAATAGCACTTGGAAAGTGTGAGCACTCCCTAGGGACTCATGTTTTCCTGATCAGTGCATCTTAGAGGTCCACAGTAGGATTTTAAAAACTCTGACTAAAGGAGGTGGTTAAATCTCCTTGAAGACTGAGCCTTATCCAGTGCATCACACAGAGATCTGTCTTCAGGAAAATTACACTGATCTGTTTGTAAATCTAAATCTAAAAATTCCTAAAAATCTGCTGAAAGGTCCAGGTTCAAACTGCAAAAAGGTCCAGGTTGGCAAAGTTTCTTGACAGAGTACGCAAAGCCAAAAGGTTAAACTACTGTTACTCCTGAGAAGCCTCCAGCCCTCAACCTTCTACACCAAGCTCCCTCTAGTGCTCCCAGGCACGCACAGCACCGAGGGACAGCAGCGCTGGGAGCCAGCATTAACAGGCAGCTGCAGAACAGCCTGAATTTTTGTCTAGCTGGTATTTTTAAGAAAGCAAACTGTTTTGGATCACTGTTTCCCCCTTCCAATTTAAATAAAAAGAAAAACATTACTAGAAACTGAACAATTTTTTTTCTTTCTGAGAGTTTTAAAGATGTTTTAAAAACATTTTTAAAGAAATTGTTGTTTTGAATCTAGGAAAAAAAAATATTTATTTTTCCTCGAGGCTCCCTTTCTTTTTTTTTTTTAAATGCATACTTGGCTGAAAAACTTCACTCATCAAAAGGCACTGAATGTTTTGGCCAACTCATCCAACACAAAATTCAAACAGAGAGAATGTTGGACCAAATAGTCATCAGATTTACATCAACTGCAGGAAGTAGAAAGCCAATTTTCCATACTGTCAAAGTGTAAGGAAGCTGCCCTGCAGATCTTTTTCTGAACCATGCTAGTCACCCTCTGTGCACCAGTGAGGGACTTAGGATGTCCTGAATCAGCAGTAGGGCTCTGGCATCTCCCATGCAGCTAAACTTTACCTGCAGAAAATTGCCAACAAGAATATTGCATCAAATCCTTAAATGAGTGAACTGTGATTAAAAAAACCCTATTTTTTAATCTCCAAAACCTCTTACCCACTCCTGGGGAAATTATTCAAGCTAACATCAACAAAGGTGGGAAAAGTGCTTAATTTTCCAATATAGAGCACTTAGTTATCAGTCTACACAACTGAAAGAATAAGATTGATATTGGCCCTGGAACACTGTGAGGTTAAGTACAGCAAAGAGTGACAGGCCTTCAGATACAATAGTAATATGGCTCTGTAAGTACTGGTGAGAGACAGAAACATGGGAGTGACAGACACAGAAAGATTTAACTGCATTTAAATATTTTTACATAAAGTAACAAAGATTGAATTTTGGAACATACCCTCTGGGAAAGACTAACCCCACTGTGCTGCTTCCAGGATTTTCTGAAGCATCAGCCTCCTTACAGAGCTCCTGGGAGGGCGGGTGGTAACTAGCAGAGATCTCCTTTGCTTTTGCATTATTTTTGGCTATGGCATGTAATTGAAAAGGAGCTGAAATGCCTCAGTTGTAGCCTGAGCTTCCCCTTCATGTACTTGCACATGATTAATGAGTAGCCAAAAAGCCTGAAGGGTTTGTAATGAAGCCTTTCTAATAGGGAAATGTATTGTAGACAAATCCATATTTTGTCCCAAACAACCATTCATCAAAGCTGCGATTTGACTCTTCACAATTAAATGCCAGAGCACCCAGACCATCCTGAGATTAGCCAGCTGTAACCCATGCTCTTCTCTGTGCTCTGGCTGAGAAGGACATTGTCATCCATTTCCAGGGAAACAGCCTATTTCCTTTGTCACTAGCCATAATTAGCACCTGTATTTGATGGCCTTCGATTAGAGAGATAGATCACTAAACCCGAGACTGCAGTGGACTACTCCTCATATGGGGCTCACTTCAGCAAAGCACGTAGCACATGCTGAGCATCAGTATAAGTCAAAACTCTGACCAGAACACCTACAGGCATTTTTCGAGGGCAGGGTACCTTCACAGTGGGAGTCCCTCTATCCCACAGCATGGATGGAAAGATAAGGTTAGAGTACCCAGAGTCTGCTCTCGAAAGCACAGGAGACACTTACCTAAGCCTGGTTTAACATGCCATTAAGCAGCACTGACACAGACCCCCTGTTGCAGTCTGCCCTGCAGGTGATGTGTGAACTGCAAGCAGTCCTGGCAAATCTGGGAGCCCACTATGTTGCTGAGGTCCTGGTTAAAACACAGACTTTTAATCATTTGCTTTAAATATTTAATCTTTCAAAGCGTCCAGAGCTCACATCTCAGGTCCATTAAGCAGGATGTTTAACCAACCTTTCAACAGATGCCAGGCCTGTAAAAAAGGCAACCTGTTGGTCTTGTAGAAGTAGTACAATTTCGGACAGCTTCTTTCCGCGCAGTCCCTAAGGACGGGGTTTAAACCCACAATACACTTTGCTTAGGTCCTCAAATGGCTGATGGATAATAACGCATTTCATTCAGTTTCATTACATGCCGAGCTCAAGTTAGTATCTAGGGATGAAAGACAGCAAATTTCTCCTCCCACTTGTAATTTCACCCTGTAATGTAATATAGGTGTTACAATGCTATAAAATAATAAATTATTAGAATTTCACATACTCAAAATACTTTCAGGCAGAACTTTCAGAGTTGCAGCTCCAGGGTTGAAAATTCCTGATCTTAAAAAAACGCTTCTGAAGAGTCCAGCGGTCATGTGTTAATTTATAACTAAGTGATTATTTTGTTTTTAATTAGGGAGTAACAGCCACTACTTTCAAAGGTTTTACTGGCGTTCCCACACTTCATCGAGAGGCTGGTGTGTCTGTCTGTCTCTCAGTGAAGAGATGGCCAAAGGGAAGGCAAAAGGTCAAAAAGGCAAGAAGATCACCTTGAAAATTGCCAAAAATTCCATCCGTATATCTTTTGATGGAGGGCGCCGTCTTGACTTAAGCAAGATGGGTATCACCACCTTCCCCAAGTGTATTCTGAAGCTGGCTGACGTGGATGAACTTGATTTAAGCAGAAACATGTTAAAAAAGATTCCAAGCAGCATCCAGAAGTTCCAGAAACTGCGCTGGCTGGACCTGCATAGTAATCAGCTTGAGGAACTGCCCCAGGCCATAGGTACACTTCAGAACCTTTTCTACCTGAATATATGCAACAACAAGCTGACCACCAAAAATCTGCCAGAAGAGTTGAACCTTCTCAAAAACCTGCATATTCTCAACCTTGGCTTGAACTGTCTTGACAGTATTCCCACCAGTCTTGGGGCCCTGAAAGAACTTACAGAGATAGGTCTCTTTGACAACTCCTTGACCACCATCCCAAACAGTGTGAAAAAGCTCCCCAAGCTCAAGAAACTGAATGCAAAAGGAAACCCTTTCCCAGATTCAACACAGCAAGAAGAGCATGCTGACTCCATCAAACGCATAGAAACACTTCACTTAGTACAAGAGAAAGACCTGTGCTGTTCCTGCCTGAAGATGTGTCAGGATGAGAGGGACAAGCTGAACAAGTTAAAGAATGTGACACCCAGCCCCTCAAAGAAGCCAAGTTTCCCTTCACTCATTACACCCAATTCCACTGCAAAGGATAACCAAGAAGAATGGAGATTAAGAGGCAAACATCCCTGAAATCTACCAAGGCACTCCACAGACCACATCCCATGAAGTCCAGCTCAAACTACTAAAAAGCTGACCTCCTTCCTCCTCCCTTTTCCTGTAGTTCTCTTCCTTTAAAGATTTACAGAGTTTTAAAAGCAGCAGATCTGTGTGGTCTCTACAGCAAAATCCAAAACGACTAGAACAGCTGTATATTTGGGAAAGGAGGATTCCCTAGCACCTGCACCTATTCCTATAATATGTTGTCCATGTTTGGGTTTTGGGTTGGTTTTTTTTTATTCTTTTGTATGTGCATGTGTCCAGTGAAGGAAGCTTTAAAAAGACAGGTTTTTCTAACAACTCCAGTCCCACCACTGAATCCCAAACGTTAGTCCTGTTCATTTTCATAGAGTGAGACACAGTTAAACTAGTCTCAGGAAATACCATTTGGAGGAACAGGAACAGACCTGGGAACCTTCTGCTGCTGGTGGCTGCCACCAGCTCCTCAGAGAATCTCAGATAGGCACTGTCAGTGTAGAAACCATGAGCCCATTCCAATTCAGCAGACACAAATGTTACGCTCAGGAGTAACTAAGCAGTTCAAACAATGCCTAGAGCTAAAAACCCAGTGATCCTGTTTTCCATCAAGGGGCCAGACTCTGCATAAGCAAGTTCTCTAGGATTTTGGGTGCTATACCTAGGCACAGTGATCTGTAACTTGCACAACACAATCAGCATCACTACTCATCACACTCATTGTGTTTTGTCTGCCTCTGAGTTGCCCTCCAAGGAAGGTACAGAAGGGGAAGAAGCAGGGAAAAGATTCCTCTTTTTAAGGGTCCTGGGCATGTCACTTATGCAGTGACTAAGAGAAGAAGAGTCACGCTCTTCCATGATCCAAGAGTCAGCTGATGAATTGATAAAACCAGGTCTGGTGTCCTTGCAGTGCTTTCAGCTTTCTGTTCACAAGTGTGCATGCATGTGTGCACCTGAGCACACACATTCACTTGCTCAGATCACATCCCTAGGGCAGCCTGCAAACAGCAATATACAGGTACAAGCAATGAACAGATTATAAAAGCAGTCAAACATGACACGAGAAGAGGTGCTGGCTGTGGTCATAGGAACACATGGTGAACGCAAATGTTTAAGAATATTTAAATGAAGAATAAAGTGCCAGGGACAGAGCACTCAGTTGTCCAGTAACAGCCCATTATCATTTGTTAAATGGCTACAGTAGAGCCTGGGAGTCAGAACACCTCTGTATCACTGCTATGGACTAGGTGCAAAAACTGATACAGGATTTCCCAGAAATACTACTACCTCAATATCATATGATACCTCAAACTAGTAATTTCTTCTTTCCATGTTTCAGCTGTGCAATTATTAATCATGTGTCTGGGCAAAGAGCTTAGTCTGGCCTGCCTTCCTGCCTCAGGTAGGTGGAAGACCTGAGACGCTATGGAGGATGGCCGTTGATCCCTGGATGTGGAAGAGCCCCCTTGTGCTGCTCTTGAATTCTTCTGACTCAGAAGCAGCTCCAGCATTCAGGCAAGGGACAAGTAAACTCATCAAGCCCACAGTCCCTCAGTTCACAGACTGGAGCTTGGTAAAGGGAAGCATGCCCACTGGGGTTATTTTCTTTAACTTCCCGCTTATGCACAACTTTTCTAAGTTCATTCCTTAGGCAGCTGTACTATTTTACGCCTATTTTCTTTCAGTTCATGCTGAAAGAAATGACTCTGTATAAGCAAGTTATCTGGGAGTTTGGGTGCTACACCAGGGTGCAGTGATCTCTGAATTTCACGACACAATCAGCACCACTATAACACGCCGAAACATCCATGTGTACATCTATCACTGTCTGCCCTAACCACACAATAAAGAGGCCATTACGCAGAGGCATTATGGATTAGCTCTAACCTCACCTCACTGTTTCTTTCCCACACTAACCAGCTGTGTAGGGTTTACCAATAAAGACATATTAAGGAGATAATAATTATTAATCAACTATGCACAGTCAGCTACTCACCTATTATTCATGTCTTCATACTGTGGATTCTGTAGTCTAGAACACTTTTCAGAGTTTTGGGGATACCTTTGTATCTTTAAAATAGGGGGCACAGATAGGTACGTTTCTAGATGCTTTTTTTTTTTAAGGTGAAATTTATTCACACAATTGCACCTGTTATCTACAGTTATCCAGTGTTTCCTATGTTCTGTTTTACCTTATATTCAGGGACTCTTCTGTTATCCCCTTCGACTTCAAAGCAGGTTGGAAAGCGCAAAATCTATAGGAGATATGAAAGGTCACGTTACAAGTATTTAAACAGTTATCTGTATACATTATATATGTACATAATCTATGTCACGTCCTGGCAGCAACTTTCTTCCTGAAGGACACCACAGCTTTTCACTGAGACTCTAACCCAGGACAAAGGTGCAAGACAGCACACCAAAAGCATACATTTAATATTGAGGAGTTGCCTGTGGGCTGGATAAATACAGGGCTATGGACTTATGATTAGGTGGTTTAAGCTTCTATTAATTAAAGCCAGAGAATGAGAACTCACTGTCCTGGTTTCAGCTGGGATAGAGTTAATTTTCTTTCTAGTAGCTTCTGTGTTTTGGATTTAGTATGAGAATAATGCTGATAACACATGTGGGTTTAGTTGTTGCTAAGTGATGTTTACGTTAGTCAAGGACTTCTTCAGTTTCCCATAGAAGCTGAGAGGGGGCATAGACAGGACAAACTGGCCAAAGGAATATTCCACACCATAGATGTCATCCTTGGTATATAAATGGTGGGTGGTTGGGTTGCAGGGATCCGTGATCACTGCTCAAGGATGGGCTGGGCAACTGTTCGTTGGGCTGTGAGTGACTTGTGTTGTATCACTTGATTTTGTATATTCTTTTACCATTATTATTATTTTCTCTCACTGTGTTGTTAAACTGCCTTTATCTCAACCCACTAGTTTTTTTCCCCCCCTCCTTTTTCTCCCTCTTCTCCCTACCCTACTGGATGAGGATGGGGGTAGAGTGAGTGAGAGGCTGCATGGTCATAGTTTCTGACTGGTGTTAAACCACAACACCCACTCAAACATTTATTAGGAAAAATGGCAGAACAGAATACCAACCTATGTCTCAGCTATTCCTATTTATTTTCACTGGGGGTTTATGATGTCAGATGTATTAAACCCTTGAAATACATAGGTTTGGTGACCTTCAGCTGAGGGGCAATACAGACAGCTGAGGATCAAAACATTGTCTTGAACTGGCTCCAAAAGATTCCACCCCAAGAGATGTTTGTCAGAGCTGAGAGACATCAAACATAAGGGCTAAACAAAGCAGCTGGCTCTGGGGCGAACCTGGTGGTTCTAAGTAGCCACTCTATGCAGCCAGTTTAGAAAGGAAGAATAGATAAATCTGCATTGATTTTTTTAAGCAATAGTCCATTAGAAAACGTTCAGAGATTTCAGGAGCAGAAGGAACTGTTATGATTGTTTAAAAATTAACAGTACCAGATCCTCAGTCTAGGCTGCAGAGTTTACCACAAAAAATAATAGGTATTGAAGTATTTTTTTCTGCGTAAAGGACAGTGAAAGTAAACGTGATATAATGGCCAGAACTGCAGTAGGGAAAAAAAATGCAAGAAAGCAAAGTGCAAATTAATCACTTCATAGTCTTACATTTAAGTTTCAAAGGCAACAAGCACATAAGAAGAAATCTTTTTTAGACAAAAATGCTATTGCTAAAAGTTAACTCCACACCAAAGATGCAAAGTCTGAATCAGAGGGACAAAAACATTTTATTCCTAAAGAATCTAATGACTGACACTGTGTGTGCTGGAAGAAAGCAGGAAGAAACCTTCTTTTACCCACTACTGTGAGGTGAGATGGTGGTGGCTCTCATCTCAGTGAGAGGAAGCAGCACAGCTACAACTGCAAATTCCTGGGATGCAGGGACATACAACACACCACTGGGTGCTAGAAGAGTCCTACGCATGCATTAGCTCCCTTGATAAATCGATGGCTATTATAATGCTCCAAAGAATTCCCAGATCAGCAAAAGGAAAATTTCACAGTGTAACCCGTTAAAGACCAAGGAGCTGCAATTGAAGAAAAAGCCCCTGGAGCAGCACAAGGCAGACATGTGAAGCCAGGGGGTGGTAGACCAGGAGTGTCACCTGGGTGTTCACACATTATCATGAAGTAGTGATTACCTCTTAAATATCTTATTTCGGTCGCTGTCATGGAACACAAGAAATCTGGAGTAACCATTTTTGAAGAATATTTCCAAGGCGATCTCCTGGAAAGGTAAATCATTTACATTGTGAAGAGCTGCAGAGCAAAACCTAGTGCTGCAAAGAGCCCACCATGCCCTGTTCAGTTCTTCAGGGCTTTAAAAAGAAAGGCCTTGACTTTGTATCAAGTGTGAAGAACTGTAGCAAAGTATGGCTAATATTCCCAATTTCTCCAACTATAGGAATGGTCCTACTGGGTTGACTAGGAGTTCAAATGCTTCTCAGAAGCAAAACCAAACTCCAGATATTGGTTCCATCACCCACCTCCTCCGGCTGCTTCTGAAGCATTTTTATCTTGAAATCTCAGTGTAATTAACAAGATGCTAGTAGCATTAACTTCTAATTAGGTGAGAAAGATAACATGAAGAGGGAATGCTAAATGAGCGTTTCTTTTAAAAAGCAACCATACTGGTTTCTAAATGAACAGTGAGCTCAACAGAAACGCCATAATAATGTCTCCTGACTAGAAGCAGCAGAGGAGGAAGGGGAGTTTATATCATTTCTCACTGAAGCTTTAAAATAACCAAAGTTGAAAACTTCATCCCCTTTCTTCTGCAATGTCTTAACACATTGTTATGGTGGGCATTTGATATAAACCTATTATTTACTCAGTGAGTAGTCCTTTTTTCCCCAAAGTCGGTCAAGTAAAACTATAAATAACATGTAGTGTCTGGGAACCCAGACATGAGTTTCAATCCAAATGTGGCAGGTGCAATACCAACCTACAAAAACACCACAATGGCAACTGCCCCATGCATGATTCACAAATGAAGTATAAAGCAAAAAGCTAATATGAGCGCAGCTATGACAATAAACAGCTTGCAGCATTCGCTCTGAAGCTCAGCTTTCCAAACCAAGCCTGCTCAAGTGTCGCCATTACAGAATTGACCCGTGTGGTTTCACAGTTTTTGCTCTGAGCTGGGCAATGTGTATGAACAGATCAGCTCTGTGAGGCACAGTAGCTGCGTAAACAGCTGATCCACCTGTCCCACAGGGAGAGCACAAGGAATCAGTTTTCTTCTTTTTCTGCAATATTTTTTTCACAAAACAGTTTGTGGTATGCAGTCTCAGTGCAAGAATTTGAGAGCTTGATACAGATACTTAAGTTTTGAGTTCATTAATTGAAACAAAGCACAAATAAAAAATAGCTAAAAAAAACCCCCCAAACAAAATCCACAAAAAGTCCTCAAACCAACAAGCCCTGCTTTTGCCCCAGGCCCATTCAAAGACTGTTTTTACTCATCTCCATGTTATACTTTTGGTCATGCAAAACATTTCCATTTCACATGTTTAAAAAAATCCATACATACACAAACATGTGAATATGTGAGATGGCAGCAAGATTCCACTGGCAACTTTGATGCTGTTCACAAAACAGAAGAGGTGACAGTTCTGTTGCTCAGGTTGCTCACCAGTGACGTAAGAAAAACTTCATACAGTTACTCAGAACAAGACTTAACATTCCTACACATGCTTGCAGAGTGAATATTCACTGAGATATGCTATATCCCGAAGCATGTCTTGCCTACTAAAATTGTCCATTTTGCATACATAATTAAATACAAAATAAAACAGGGCTGAGTCACAGATGAGGGCCATCCTACCTGACATAAGACAATTTTCAGCCCCATTTTCTCCAGCTTCTGAATTTGCTGAGTGAATTCTCTGTTGAATCTCAGACTTCCAAAAAAGGATCCAAAACAACAGTAACTAGTTATGGCTGCTTCAAAACTCCATATTTTTGTCAAATAAAATCTGTGAATTACTCTTTAAACTGTACCAAAACCCTCCAGAGCAAGTACAGGCTCCAGTGCTGCAAGGAGCTCCAGCTACAACTCTTCTGTGATTCTTATCACAGGCTCACCTAAACCAGAAAAAACTAAAAGGGTACCGGCCACTGGTGAGGAGCAGCTTCTGGGTAGCACAGCTAAAGACACAAAGGATTCAAATCCTCTGCTCCAGCTTATGATTAATTTATTGACTCACATGTACAAATTGAAAGTTATTCCAAGAGGCCCAGGGTGTGTTACACATACCCATAATCCACTGATGTCCAAAACTACTGAAGTCTGTGGAAGCTGAGTACTACTGAAAGTCAGGTGGTTACTGGGAGCTTCCATCAAAGCACAGAAACTTGACTTCAAGTCAAGACACTGAGATAAACTGTGAAGTTATGAACAACTGTGACTAGTTGTTAGCCTTACAACTAATAAGCCAGCCACTCCAGTGAGGGCGCTTAAACACTCTGGTGAATATAGGAAGGAGTTTGTATTACCAAAGGCTAATGAAGCAATGATGAGAGCAAAAGCATTTTGGGACACAAGGAAAGAAATCTCCGCAGTCTTAGTAAAAAATCGTGTAAGTTGTTTTCAGTCACATGTCATTATTGCTGCTGCAGCTCTCCCTCAAATGACTGAGCACGTTAGTTCCTACCTGCAGAAGAAAGCGCATCAGATGAATTTCTTTTATATCATGATACGAATAACGGGAACACATCTGATCTCCCACAGCATGATCTTTATGACATAAGTTGAAAATAAATGGATCACTGATGCTGGAAGAGAAAAATATAAAGAAAGAAAAACTAATTTGAAACAAAAAAGATCAGGAGAGCCTTTATGAACACCCAATTCCTCCCTAAAGAAGAATAAAAATACTAAGATATAGCAAGATCACTGGGGCATACATGAATTGAAAACAAAACTAAATACTGAAGGTAGATTTTGTACTAGTTCTCAGTATAAAATAAAGAGCTTGTGGAGACTAAGGGTATGCTAGGAATTATTTTAGCACACGCATATATGCAGACAGTGTTTTGCACATGCTGAAGCCTGAGAAGCAGCAAGGGAAGGAGCTGGGTAGGAGAACCTGAAAGCCTGGGTCAAGGGCAAGCATCATATGGACATACAGCTATTATAAACAGCGATTAATTGGAATAATTAAGCAATTAATTATTACATTAGTTGTGCACATGTACTGCAATTGCTATGTAAAACCTAGCCCATAGCAAATCCCTTTGAAAAACAACCTAAGGTTTTATTGGACCCAGTCCAATCGATCCTTTAGTCACCTGATCAGATTGACTGATACTGGACTTAGTAAGAATCGGATGCAGAGCAGACAGTCAGGGAGTAAAAACATAGAGTTACTCACTGTCCCACTGGGCTTTGCACATGAGCACACAGTATGCGCAAAGAGCTAAGTCTAACAGACTCATTTTCAATATTGATTAGTTTCAATAAATCATGAGTCAAAGATGATAGCAGCGTGCCAAATATTAATTACGATTCTGTCTTGGAGAAACAAAAAAAATCTTACGAGATAATGAAGCTAAAGGCTCTTGTAATGACTGTTCCATATGAATAAAAGATGGGAGCCAGTCAGAAACATTAACAACACTTTAAAAGAATTGAAAAACAGCAACCTATGTGTTAGACTGCCCATCATCTCCATCTGTTGGAGCTGGGAGTTCTTGTTGCACCTCCAAAGCCTGTAAACACGCACCTATGTTAGTTATGTTAAACAATTCTGTGAACAGATGGAAAGGACGGCAAACTTCTTGCTGTGCTAATATCCTCTTGAAATCCCCCTCTCAATCTGTGCCAGTTCTAGATATTCATGTGCCAATACTGAGGTTGACCAAACAGATCCCTAAGAGGAAAGAAAGACTTACCTGGACAAGCAGTGACGCGTACAGTAGACTTCTTCTAGAGGGGATAACACAAAGCACTCGCAGATGTAAAAGTGCTCTTTGCCAAAGAGCAGCACTCCTTCCAATGCTGTATGCCCCTGCACAACTGCCACAGAGCACTTGAACGTGACCTAGTATGGAAGTAAGCACCATGAAGCCAGGAGTGGGTAACACAGGAGACAGGGACATCAGGGAGCAAGACTCAAGGATGTAGAAGGACATACGTTTGTACCAAAACAGCTGCCATCTTGATTGGGATGCAGCCACAAAAGTCACCGTATGCATGACAGTGCATGCCTCCATGGGACTAGCAGTGGGAGGGTCTGATGCCCTTTTCCCGCAGTAAATCTGTTCCTTCCCCATCTCTCCGTTGCTATCTTTAGCAACATCACTACAGAACATGAAGAGCTGCAAATGTTGCAGGAGTTAGCACTGCAAGACTTTGTTAGACAACAATACTTACTACACAGGCAGGGGGTTGAAAGCACTGAGGAAAGTGACTTGCACCGCATCATACAGAAAACCAGTGGCATATAATAAATGTATATATATTTAGAATACAGAGAAAAGTCAAATACTTTTATTTCAATCCCACTGAAATCTATACCTGAAAAAATCTTGCCAAG
The DNA here is from genome assembly GCA_013398295.1 of Chionis minor. Classification (NCBI taxonomy): domain Eukaryota; kingdom Metazoa; phylum Chordata; class Aves; order Charadriiformes; family Chionidae; genus Chionis; species Chionis minor. The sequence continues at coordinate 1,667,974 of VZSF01000503.1, forward strand.
GGATCCCAGGGAGCAACAAGCAAGGAAAGGATTTAATACTCTAGGTATCTATCTTGCTACAACCAGCTGAATCAGCGCACAATGGATAGAAATCTCAGTAACAAAAAAATCCTTGCACTGGCACTTTTCCTTCCTATATTATACAGAAGGCCAATCAAAATACATGATTTTATGATTCTAGTTGTCTTAAAGATTTAGTTAAACATTCTGGAATATTTAAAAAAACCTCCCTTGGCATCCTAAGACTCACTTTCTTTTTCTCTCTCCTGAGCAAATTAACTTGGTCTTTAAAGTAGAGGAATTTCTAACCCACAATTTAGAAGCATTTGGAATTTTTCAACAAAGTAATTCTTCAGTCATATATGTCAGTTCATAGAAACTTTTCTTGGGAATGGACCAGGTTTGATAAAGAAAAAGAAGCCTTTTATCTGAAACAGTTGCTATGACTGAGTGATGGTGTAGAAAGGAAACAGCCCAACACAGAGATCAGAAAAGCCCAACTACCCGGAAAATTGTGTGGGCTGTGTGCAGGAAACTTGAAGTTCTGATTTTAAATCAAGCACTAATTCACTGCAAAGAATCTCCCTAACATTTAGAGGCATGAAGTTCCTTATTTTTCTTATCTGTTGATTCTAACTTCTACACATACTCAGCTCCAAAAGAGCAGTGTCCTGGTTAGCACAGTCAGCGGGGAGGATCAAGGTCAACTCAGTTTGTACCCAGTTTGGACCAGAACTTTGAACCAGTATCTCCCACGTTCCCATGGAAGGAGGCAGGAGCCAATCATCAGCCTATTAGCCCAGTCCCAGATGAAGCACCCTGCATTTGCAAAAATCCCTTCAAGTGTTCACACTACAACAAAACACTAATGCTCTCAAAATCTTAAAACACTAAGACTATCTTACATACTCACTGCTGAGTTCCCCCTGTAAATCAACGCAATCCAGAACCACATACAATCCAGAAATGAGTGTAAAATTTTGCAAGCTGAGTTCATCTGAAACTGCAAGGACCAGAGGGCTGCATATAAAGGGATTAGATCTGAGCGGTATTTACAGAACAGGAGAAATTTGGTAGTTCAGAAACCTAGTACAATGTTCTTGAGGGAACTGACTGATAATTATGAGAGGTGTCACAAAGCCTGTTTTTTCTCTTAAGCTCTCAATGATCTTAACCCTACCAAACTTCATAAGAACAGAGGTCCTGCATTATTTTTTGTGCATGCAAAAAAGACCCAGAAATAGCATTGGTTCTACTAGATCATGTAAAGTCTACATGATGATATGTAAAGTATGGTTCTCCTACGCTTCTTGCCTTTGCTCCTACCTCACTATTTTCTGGAACCAAATCTACAACCTTCCTTGCCTCCATCTCAACATACACATAGGCTAACTCAGGCCAGCTGAAACAGACCAGCACTGCTAGAGAAGCTTTCACTCTTGGCTGCCAGCATAATTTAAGTAATAAATTCATAAATAATTGAAATAAAATATTGTTTCAGCATTTAATTTTTTTTACTGAAAAGCAATTATTTTACCAACAAAATGGGGGGGTTAATTTTGAAATCGCTTGAGTATACACAGGTTGTTTTCATTCTGGGTTTGAAAGAAAACAACCCTGGAAAGAAAAAAACCCTGCATAAGGTTTGATGAAAATCTCTTGAATCTTTCTTTTTCCCCTCTAAATTATTTCTAAGGGGAAGCTAGCATTTTTCCATCACCTCTCCTGCAGATCCCACAGGAATGCCTGTCTCTGCAGGGATATGCCAACCACAGAACTCTCTGAACTGGAATGCCTCCATGTGTGAGTGCTATTACGTGGTTAGAGGCATGTATGCTTGCGCTGAGAATACTGGGGAATTCTGCTCACATTAGCGAACCACAGGGTTTCCTGAAATAATTAAATAGCAGAAAGATCACTTCTTCCCAAAAGGAAGGTAACTGAATGTTGAAACATCAGGCAGTTGTGTAAAATAGCTAAACGGACACAAAGTTGAAATCCAGACTTCCAAGAAATCCACCTCAGCAAACCCAGCCAGAGATCTTGTGTGTGGTTTTGGGGGGCACACGGATTGTGAAGGGGGCTCATGATCACTAACATACTCTGGCACAAATAATCACTTTGTTGCTCTAACACATGATCAGGTCACGATAGCAGGCCTTCCGAGGGGAGAGAGCATGTACCTCTGTTTCTCAAACCTTAAACTCTAAGCCCCAGTACAGTCTGTCTTCTAAACTATACAACCAGTAAGAGTCACCAGTGCCAAATCTATTTCTTCAATTTTATGTTATCATCCCCAACAGAATTAAATACATCTGCACTGTTAGAAATACTAGAGCCCTTGGGCTGAGTCAGTTGTTCTCATTTGAAGAATGGAGCTCATTTTATTCCAGGTGAGTAATAAAGACCTGACAAAGAGGTGTACTGGAGAACCCCCACTGGACAGTCTTGTACCTACAAGTCTTGCATTGAAACACCAAGCAGCCTGGAATTACCGTAAATAAAACCTTTCCTTTTCTGTCAAAACAGAACAGAATCCAGTTCACCAGCTACTAGAATCATTAATCAATGAAGCAAACATGACACAAAATAATTGAATAATTACCTTTTAAGGTATTGCCCAAAGCCCTGTGTCTCTTGATTGCTCTGTTCATTCAGACGTACAAGGGAATTAAAACTAGAGGCATGGGGGTTTTTTTCTTGTTTTTTGTAAGAGCTATTTGTAAATGTTCCAGTTGTGTTTAAGCAAATTGCCATAAAAGCGTATCTGCTCTGGAGTTCAAAAGCCAAAGGAATTAAATGCCTTAGATGCAAACAGTCTTTACACAATTTTCAAAAACACTGGAGGAGGTTATCTGTCTGTTCCTGCAGACTCTGGCAGTGTTAACATGGCCGGTCCAGGTGAAAATGCAATGCAAGGAAATTAAACTCACAAAACCATGTCGCTGGAAAACACTTACCCATACCACACAATCACCCGAGCATTGCATATTTACAGAATAAGGACAAAAGAATGACTACACCAAGTCAATTCAGAGGTCCATCTAAACAACTCTCCTGCATCTTAGTAACAGAAGCTTAAGGAAAGCGTATAAGAAACGTGCTAGGTATGGAGTGATTCTTGATCTTCATATACCTTCTCAGCAACCAGTAGCTTAGGGACTTCCTGAAGCCCCTTCCTCCTCGTTGTCACATCTCCTGTTTCCCTATGAACACTCGTGGCTGCCTCTAGTCACTTGCTCAGCAAAAGGTACCAAAAACTTTGCACGATACACATAAAAGCAACGCATCCAGGTACCAGTGTATCAAGAATCACAGAGGTGAACCTGTAGTTGCATACTCTTTCTGCCCTTTTTGTTGTGTGTTGAGGAATCCCAGGTTGCATCAACTACAAAGGACCTGTCATTAAAGCAGGGTCAATGATATTTAGGGCCATGGAGTTTAAAATAACTGGGAATACATGAAATTAAATACGTTGCTTTCACAATTTTTGCCAGGGAAACAGATATGTGCTATCATGGTAAGTGACAGCAGTACAGGTCCATCTCTCTGTGCCACTCACAAGACCTTTCCTGCAATGATTGTGTTTGCTTGTGGTTGAAGTCTCATCTTACTTTGAAAGTCACACACGTGTCTCATTAATCACAACTTCAGAATATATGACAGGTTGTTTCATTCTCTCCAGCTGCTCAATGACCAAAGGAAACTAAATCTACTTGACCTAGTCTTTAATGGTAGGGGCTCTAGGCTCAAGTTTGGTCACATCTGACTTACAAACATTGGATTAAATTTCTTTCACTCAAACTTGAGTGAAACCATTACAACTGCTAGAAAGAAAGCCTTGCAGTCATAACTTTGCTTTGAAAGACCCAGGATACATTCCTTTTTTTCAGGTAGCCTCCACTCACCCTCCCTCCCTTACTCCACTGGAGCAAAAACTCCATGTGGGAGGTGTTTCTTCACCGTGCTCTTCTCAGGTTATAACAACTTCGCAAATGCTGCAAGGAAAGAACATCAGATATTTAGGAGAAAGGGGGCGGGGGGGGGGAGCAGTAGAAGAAAGTTCTTGTCTTGTACATGGTCATGGGCACTGGGACTGCTTTTTGTCCTTGCTTTCTCTGATGAAAGCTGCCATCTGTCCCGGCCCATCGCCAGCCCGAGAAGCTGGCATCCCTTAGCTGATGATAGCATCTGGAAGCCAGTTCTAATAGGATTGTACTCATACCTCTTGCACACCCAGACGTCTCTGTCTCACTCCAGGCTCCTCTCAAACTGAAAATGTTGCCAAAAACTAATATGAGCCCTTGAATTTCCCATTAGGTCAGTTCACTCAAGTTCATACCCTTCCACTGCTCCCATGACTCTCTCAGGAATAACCACAGCATAGTCTGCCTGCTCCTTTCCCTGCAGCATCATTCTACAGAAAGCAACTGTTAGGGGATCAGCTGTGCTTGCTTGAGGCGGTAGTCAGGACCCTGGGGTTTGCCAGAAGCTCTGCAAAGATCCAGGGAGCAGCTACAGCCTTACAGCTGAAAGACATTTTTTCATCACAACAAACACCAAAAAACCCCACTCATAAGCAGGTATGAAGGGGGAATGTAGGAGATATCCATGGAACACATGGTGATGGAGCATGTCCAGAAGAGCAGATACCTGACTAAACACATGGTGAAGGAGCATGTCCAGAAGAGCAGATACCTGACTAAACACATGGTGAAGGAGCATGTCCAGAAGAGCAGATACCTGACTAAAGCTGCTCTGGGTTTGGTGTTTTTTTGTGACACAGCACAAATCAGATCCTGTCCTTTGCGCCTAGTAGCACAGTTGTTCACTGAACTGGGGTAGGGGTGGAATGGCATGGGCTGGGGAAAGGGCCCCCAGTATCCTCTCTACTGCAGCAGAAACCCAGATAGGGCAAGTCAGAGGAGTAATCATCTGCAACACCTTGTCCTTCTTTAGGAGCTCCCATCTGAACACAGGAAGAGTTTCAGTACTCTTTCCTGCAGTGAGGTAGCCAGTACAATCTCTGCTCCTGCAGCAGGGAGGGAAGAGGAGAAACTGAGGTACAGAAGAGGGAAATGGCTTGTGCCAAGTACTTGGCTTCCTTATGCTCTGGTTTGACCACAATAGCTAGTCCCTGTTCCCACTGCACATCAGCACGTGGAAGTTCTTCACTGCTGCATCTTCCCACTGGGATGAAATGTAACAGCGCCCCCAGGAAAACAGGCCTTGGTGCCTTGCATAGCCGTGAGGTATGCGCAATGCCCCTGAAAACCCTGGCTTCACCAAGAGGATGCAGATCTGCTGCACTGTTCTGCCAGTCCTAGATGCTGAATCTTACATCTGCTTCCTCTTTTAGCTGAGCCTGTTCTTTAATCAGCTCCTTTCTCCCAACCACGGATCCCACTCCCTCTAACTGATTTATGCTAGTCCTTTCTATTATTGTCCTTGGCACCTCCTGTGCTCCCTCCAGCCCCTCCTTCAAAGAAAAACTTTGTGCCCAGATTTCTGCTAGGCCATGCCCTCTTGTTAACTTCAGATTCATTACCCCTGCTACCTGGATTTCTTACTGTCTCGAATGACTTGCTGGCAAACAGAGGTTTACTTTTCTCCAAGATTCAGAATTTCTACATCAAAATCATTCCCCAGGCCTTCCTACAGTTTCTTCATCTACTAAACGGTAACCATACATTAACAACCTGGCAGGACTTCAGCTTTGTAAAGATCAGGGGTACAATCTCACATTTGGGGGGCTCAGGTTGCAGATGTAGGAATCCAATCTCCCTGTCTCTGCTGGTAAACCATGGTTATTTAAAGGGCTGGCTCTGGCTTTTGGTAGGCAAGTTGATAGACTGGGTCAGGATAGGTTCCATTCGCATTTCTCTTGCACAATTCTGCAGCAGCACATGTTGCGTAACGTCACCCACATCACATATAACCTCTCCTACCATGCCTATGGTGTGCACAGTCTCAGTACACTGAACATACATGCAAAACATAATCTTCACCTGTTCAGAATATAACCTCAATGGAGCCTCAGAAAATGTATAACCAAGGAGTCAGGGTATGACAGTTCAGTAACTTCTGAGAGGACAGCCCTGACAGCAACACCTGCAAACCTGCACCTGCAGCCTGAGGTATTTATCTAGTGAATTACACACATTGACTTCCATGTGCAGGAAAAAAACATCTTGTGGTTTGGGTGTAAACACACAGATACTACCTTACACTACTGGAATTACAGCACCAGTTCCAAACATTTCAGTAATGACGTGACTCAATTCCCAGATTTGAGTTCAAAGTCACGTTTTTCCCCAAGCACACCAAGAGTGGTCCTTTTGCCCAGCTTTCACAAGGAGTCCCTGCTGGGACCATCTGTAAGGGAGGAGGTGAAGCAAGAAAATCTCAGGTACCAGTCCCCCATTTTCCTTTAGTTGGCAAACAACTGCCCTGGCCCTCCATCCCTGGTGCCCAGACTTTCACCCTGGGTGCAAGACACAAACATCTACAACTCCTCTGAATGCCCACTTACTTCTTAATATACCTCCATAGAGCCAAAACACAACAACAGCCCTCTGTATCTTGTTATTTCACCATCACTGCATACAAGGTTTTTGGCTTTTAGATCTGGCTCTAGTGGATCAGTAAAAGCTGATGGGGACTAGGGGAAACTGGTGCAGAGTAAAGACACAAACACGGAAAGAACAGCAAGGAACCTCGTATCACTGGAAATGACACTACACGTGGGATAGGATAATTGCAGAGCAGAGACTAGGACTCTGGGCAAGGGAAATAGAAGGAGATCAAGAAACCTGAGAACTGCAAGCTGCACTATGTAGGTGAGAACGGGACAGATAGCTCAAACAATAGGAATGCAGTGGCAGCTGAGAGGAGCAAAACAGCTGAAGTTATTTGCTGTGAAGCTATGAAGCTAAACTTCAAATTATCAGGAAAGAAACTGTGCTCACCCCAACACACTCTCCCTTCCAAAGGCAGGGCTGGGACATTTGGTGGAGATTTGTGATTCTTTCGCAATCTCTTCCCTCTACAGTACAGGCCCATATCCAGGATCATAACATACTCCTACTACCCCCTCTGGTTGCCAGTTCATCAGAGGCCATTATAAAGGCCTGAAAGGCACTAAAAGTGTTTTCTCCAGCAGATGTCAACACTCACAACTTCCAGCAATTCTGCCACTGGCCTGCTCTGTAACTACATTATTAAACACCATTATTAAACTATTATTATTAAACTACCATGTAACTACTGGATTAAACACTTTTGTTCATAGAGCCTGGTCAGGATGGACATATTCTAGTGATAAACTAACACTGTGTAAGGAAGATGACCGGAATCTATTAGCATTCCTGCCAGCTGCAGAACACAGAAGGTGTGGTTATATGTATTACAAGGATCCTGGCTGGAAGAGACAGACTTATGATCAATACAACTAAATACTACTTTGAAGATATGGATTTGGATATACATACCTTCCACCCTATGTACTGGTAAAGCAGAAGGGGTAGTCTTATGGCAAAATCAACAAGTGATGATTATGTCATTAAAGGCTGTAATTGCACAGATCTGGTGTTAGTTTCTTGATTTCTGGCATTTCCTAAATTCTGAGCACTTGACTTTTAAGTTTGGGAAATGTGCTCCTCTGTGGGTAGTTTAGGATGTAGAAAAAGCAACAAAATAAGGACGTGTCTAAAGGCTGAACTTTCTATGGTTTGGGTGTTTTTCAAACAAAGAGTATGACTACTCCCTCATAGGATTAGTGTCCACTCTGTCAGAGACTAACCTTCACCACGCAGTAGCTTCCTTCCTTAGTCTATACTAAAACTGCATCCATTTGCTTTCTCCTTTATAGTCCCTTTCTCCCACAGTCCATGTGATATACCCATCTTGTCTAATACTTAAAATTAATTTCACAGAAATGCCTAGAAGTGTTTTCTAGTCTATTTTGCAAGCAAGATAAAACAAAAGATTAGATGATAATAGCATGACAATACCCCACCTGCATCCATATTCTCCTGATTGAACTTGCTGAGAACAGATTCTGAACTAACAATGTCAATAGCATTTGATCCGCTGCTTCTGCAAAAACCCATATCTGAATACATAAAGGTGTCTGTTTAATGGTAATGCAAAAAAATAGCACTGAGTTACATTATAAAACAGTGACCACTTTCCAGAAAAGGGCTACCCTGTGTTCCCGAAATCAATCGAATATCTGCCAAAGCATTGCAATGACTTTCTGTGCAGTGCAGTAGGTAAGATGGTTCCAGTTGCCTGCTTAAAGTGCAAACAGCTCACAAGGCAGCCATTTACAAGGCAGGACCGCAGCGCACTAAGTGAGCGCAGGACAGCTAATGTCACCCCCTACTGCTTTTTTTAATACTTCTGTCAGCGTGGCAACACGGTGACTGCTGCTGGAAAAAAACATGCCTGGCGTTTCTGACGGCTTCCTGCAGAGTTACATGGAGAAGAGACAGACAGCCTGAAGGCTCAAAACGAGATCAGCACACGGAAAACATGCCTCACATTTTCATGCTTGTCTCCTTCTGCTGGGGGTGGGGGTGGGCTGGGTGGAAGGAGGAGGGGCAGGGAAATGAGTTATGTTGCACAGACAGACAGTGTAACAACAGCTCTAATAGCATCAGAAAGCCATCATGTTAGACAGCAGGAATGTGACCTCTGGCCACCTTCAAAGCATCGAGAAAGTCTGGTGATGGTATTGAGACATAAAAATAAAATAATTATTTCTGTACCTATGTACAACTATCACAGGACTGTGATGGTTGAGTTTAAATACTCCAAGTCGGGCCCTTGGCTTCCACTATAGGATGCTAGCTCTGGGGCCAACAGGGTAAATGATGCCAACGGAAGAAACAGCTACACTGCGAAGGATCAGAGAATGAGGCTGGATCTACTCATCATGACAATTTCTCTCACACTCCTGTGGAAAATGGCGATGTGCAGTGCATAGCCAACATCAAGGATTTGATGTGGAGTCACCATTGCAGGGATTATGCTGAAAGTGAAGGGCAGGTTGCTGGCTTTCAAGCAAAGGGATTAAATTGAGAATACCAGACCAAAGTTACGGTCCCCCTAAAAGAGTCACCCCTATTTACTCCACAGCTCACATCCTCCCCCCAGTGTTCCTGAGCCTGCCTCTTCCTTACACCAGGAAGAAATGGATCCAGTCCAGTAAAAGAACAAAGAAGAAACAGCACTGTTTTGACTAAATGACACACGATGAAAGCATAAAACAGCAAGCAGAGAAAGTCTCTATGGCCTTAAAGGGAAGAATCTGTCCGGGACTCATGGGGAAGCAGAGAAGAAAAAGGCAAGTGAAAGGAGGAAAAAAAAATATTTTCTGGTATTCAGCAGGAAGAGATTTTAACATCACTGAACTAGCAACCTATACAAAATTGGCACATGCTTCCAGAGGTGATAAAAAAAATTTAATTCAGCCACTGCTCTGAGCATGAGTAAAGGTGGGGAAGCAGGACAGGAATTCTCAGAGTCTCATAATTTGCCACATCTTAGGCAAATTCAGACAATACTGTCTCACAGGTGTGAGAATATCTTGGTCGCACATCAAAATTTTTTTCTGTTACTTCAAAGAGTTAATGTCAAATGCTCTTCAAGAATAAGTCTATATAGGAGTTCATAAAGAAGCTGGAAAATTGTAATTGCTCTAAGGAAACAGGTAGTGATGATGGTTACTGTAGCCTGAATCCACCTGAACCCCAAACTGAAAGGAACTAATAGGCCTCCACATCTAATGCATTCTCTAAAATGCCATCTCCCCAGAGAAAATTTTCTAGTTCATCTTTCCTACCTTTTCACTCTCTGCAAACTCCTGCAATATAATTTGTCTCTCCACACACAGTTCCAAGAAGTCTTCTGAATGGAAACTTTCATGTAGAGCAGGGAAGAACGTTAGCTGGTTGCAATCGGATCCCTTCTTAGCCATCTCCCCTTCTGCTCCATTTAACATCAGCTCTCCTATATCAGTATAAAAGAGATTGCAGTTTTAGGGGCAGTCAGATGACACCAAAAAAATTTGCAATGTAGGCTTTGACCCAATCTGTTCTACCTTGGGAAACAGCTTTATTTATCTGCAAAAAACAGGCAATACAGAAGTAAAAATCTGTCACTGCTGAAGACGGATGCTTAATTCAGGGAATTAAAAACAGGTAGCTGCGCTCAGTCGTAACTCAAACTAAATTCCTATAATCACTGAAGATTTAAAAATATTGAACAAATGTATTTATTCCCATTTCTGCACTGTGTTGGGCTGGTCATCTGATAATCAAATAATTTAAAAAAGAAGAATCTGTTCACATACATGAAATTAGGAAAAAACAAAAGTGGTAGTCTTTTGGGGAGATGCACTGAGCACGATCTTAAGAGAACCCAAGGAGACACAATCCACTCATATCTTGCCCAAACTGTGTCCCAAGTTTTGCAAATTCATGCTGTGCACACAGGGTAGGAATGATCTGCTTTATTTTTGAGGTAGACTGTAACCACTTTCATGCAGAAAGTATGTAGTAATTCAGTCTTGTTTGGAGTCTACAACAGTGAGCTCCACTGGCACTTGATTTCTAGGCCTTACAACACTACAAAGTATGCAACAACACTGCCTATTTCTAACAGTGTACACTAGAAGCTTGACTTGGAACAGCCATACAGGAAGCTGAAATGCACAGCCTCAGACTTGGCTGACATTTCCAAACTACAGTTCTTTCTCAATGTGGTTTTGTTTGGTTGGTTGGTTTCCGCCCTCTCTGAAAAGCTATTGGCTTCTGTAGCATATTGCACCACCTCCCACCCCATTCTTATGATGTCTCACATAACAGAAAACCTGCCCTTGGAAAATGAAAAATGTTGACATGATGATTATATTTTGAAAATATCATTCTATTTTGAACAGTGAAAATAAATTTGACGTGTTAATTTTCCTTCCTCTCTCTAGAATTTTGTCCACATTCCTGGAAAGTTACAATTTCTATTACTGCTTCTCTGAGCCATGTATCACCTGGTTTTAGATACTATTTCAGAGATAAAACTTGAGTGTCTACTAAAAGCAGGGGGAAACCCTGCATTTTCCCTCCTGAGTTTAAGCAGGTGGAAGCTTTCCAGGGGCCCAAGAATGCCCAAAGCTTTCATTTCAAGATAGCTTTTTTGCTTTCATATCGTTCTGGTGGCAACAAGAGAGCAACAAATTCTGAAGACAGTTTATATACCACCTATAACAATTGCATCAGTATTTTCCCAGATGTTCAAGTGACTTTTTAGCCCAGACCACTGACAATAAGTTTTCTTCACTAGATGAGATTCTGACCTGGAACCCCATACACTAACTCTAATTCTCTTTAGCTGATTGTGTCCACCATCTTGGTGATTTAATTTAACCCTCAAAGGTTACCTGGATTCACTTCAGCAGTGGGGGTTGTTTCATTTCTGTTTGCTAGGAGAACCTGAAAAGAGATAAGGTATGACTAGAGTGGAATATGCAGACAGGTAAACATAGCTTGGAACTTTGTTGCAGAGAAAAAACACAGAATTAGAACTACGTTGCAAATAAATGCCCTGAAAATTCAAATAAACTCATCTGAAAGGACCCAAAGGAACAATTAAATGTAGGAACAAATGTCAACAATTATGCAAAAGGACTATTGTCTTTTTCAGAGAAAGCCTTGCATGAGGGCAGTTATAGGATAAAAGTCATACCACTCAGTCTACAGAAAACTGCCAGAATCCAAGCTTCACATAAAAGCTGAAAATGTCCTAGAGATGGGAATCTCCCAATATACTAAACTGCTTTGGCTTCTGGCTGATAGGATTTGGCACTTAGACACTAGACAGAGTAGTAAATACCCCACACATACAGTTCAATGCTTAGTTCAAACCACTCTAATTCTCCTTTTGATCATCCACCAGTTCTAGCAGCCCTAATAAGTGTAAGACTAAAAGACAGTGCAGCCTTCTAACTGGACTCTGTTGCATACATTGGGAAGTGCTATACCCATGAAATATTACAAGCAGAAAAGTACAGTTGGGTTATGCTCTCATCTGTCTTGGGAGTCTTTATATCAGAAGAGAGGGAAAATAATTTTGTTGCTGCTAAACACATTGCATCTCCTCTTACTCTCTCAAAAGCAGACCTGTTCAGTGTGTTCTCTGTGCATGGCACAGCATATTGATGAGTCAGGTGACAAAAACTAAAGGAAAGTGGTGAGTAAAAAATCTCCAGCAACTGCTACAGAAATTGTGCACCTCCTACAAAAGCTTTCTACCTCACTCTTCATTCGCATTGTCGTTGCTTGGGTGTTCACGTGCTGAATCCTCCTCCTCATTCGCGAAGGCCCTTCATAACAATCAAGAATCCATCGTGGCTCTAAGGATCGTGATGCATGTCCCCACAGGCCCCTTCTGTAGAAAAGTTGCTCCTCAAGTATCATCCAGTCCTTGGCTGCATTGCTGTAATCACACTGCAGCATCTGTGGGACAGAACTACTTTGTGACACCTTTTGTACACTTCCCTCCTCCCATCCAGTAGTGGCACCACTCCAGCGATTCAGAGAGATCTACCCAACCTACCAGATGGGACCACTGCAGACCCAGCAAACGCAGGTCCAACTGTCTACTGGAAGTGTGTTGTGGGAGGTGTGGGAGGTATGCTACTAGTCAAACTAAGATACAGTGACAAATATGAGCATACCATTCTGTGATTCTCTGTCACAAACTTCAATCTCCTTGAAAATAGCTACTTTCATTAGATTCCCGACTCCAAAGCAGTGAGCCAGGAGAACAGCATCACAGAGGTTTTATTCACTACAGTTTTTCCTGGTGAATGTTTGTGTCAAATGGCCACAACTCATTGAAAACACAGTCTGAAAGTCTCAGTCAGAATTGTACTGCCCTCCCTCCAAGCATGGCATAAATTTAATTATTTCTATTTAAGAAGTAGGTACAGGGGTCTGGAGAGGCACTGAAATATCAATTTAAAGTGGAGGAAAAGTTAGAATTTCAAGGAACAAAAAGCTTGTTGGTCTCTGATGGCCAGTTCTGAAAGAGAAACATACCTGTGAGATTTTACTGGCTATGAGCTTGAGACCTCTTGAAAAGTTTTATTGGCTGCTAAGAAAAAAAGGTCAGAGTCCTGACTTTCATTTCTGCCACTGTGAGAGCGGAATAATTAATTTCAACAAAAGAAAAAAGGCTCCTGAAGATAAAGCGAGGATCTGCAATCTGATGGGTGAGTGACACTATATCACATTTCAGAGATGATGTCAGGAACAGAGTATTTACTCATCAACTCTCAGCAGTTCTTTAGGCATACTACTCATCTCACTGATGAAATTCCTGATTTCTCAGGGTAATCCAAGAGCATCCTTTCAGCAACAGAAAGCTGTTGCGCAATATTCCTGTTCTTTACCTGTACATGGTTCTTGTACAAAGAGGCATACAGCTCCTGCCCAGTTCTTCGGTACCGTTCCATACATGACACAAATCCCTAGAAGAAACATCAGAACACATTATACCAAGGTGCTGCAGGTGCTAACTCTGTGACAAGCAGAAGCAGGCATTAGTTGCTCTGTCTTTTACAAGAATAATTAGGGACGATGGTCTGTGTCTGCGAGTTTGACAGCTCTCCAGACAGTATAGTGATGAGGCAATCATCTGAGAGCAAGGTGCACACTTAGACCAGGAAGATAAACGTATTTGTGATCTTAAGAAGGGTCTTTAGTGGAACTACTCAGAGGAGAAAAATAGCAAATAAAATTTAAAGCTTGCCTTTTTGGAGCTGAATTATTAGTTCAAGTGGCATAAAAGACATTTATCTGTTGTACAGAGTTCAACTGAGGTAAGGATCTGTAACAACACATCTGCTCCTTGCTGCATAAACAGAAAGTGCAAACAAAGGAATAGTCCATGTCCCCTTTTTGCAGACAGGAAAACAACTGTTTCCAAAAACATTTTTGAGATTTAGGAGCCTAAATCCTCTGGCAACAAGTGACTTGGAGTGTAAATACACTATTTAATGGGATTGTGATGCAGAGATGTCTGAGCTAGCTCTAGAACTGGAAGCTTGTAGAGCTGTGCCCACACAACTGCATCTGCTCAACTACACAGCACAGACATGCCCTAAATCCCAGTGTCGCTCAGGTGTTTCTGAAAATATATGTTTTCCAAAGCATCCTGACAGAACTTCCTGGCCACCTTTCCTTTCCTTCCAGAATGCACTACACTCACAGAACAGTGAACCTGCATTAACAGTTACACATTTCATCTGCTGTTTGATGAAACTAGCATCATGGAAATAACAACAAAATACAGTCTAGGCTATTTACTAGCATACTAATTCCTCAAATTCACCTGTTAAACTTTGATTAAAGACAAGCTTCCAGCTTTGAAAATGCTAGCCTTGTTCCCCCCTTTCTCCTAGCCATCTATGAAATTCTTGGTCCCAAAGAGACTTGAAGTATTTGTTCTCATGACATTCTTTTTGCCTGATCAGGGAGACAAAGCTCACGGAAAGGCTATGTGTATAGCAGAAGCACTGAACAACTGCTGAGTAAGCTACTGGCTTGTTTTATCTTCTTTCATGAAGGCAACTGAAGAACTAGCGCAGGACTCTGCTTTAACAGGCTGTCCAACATTCATGAGACTGTTCTACAGTCTTGTCACTTGGACTTTTCTGTGCAAACACAAAGATAACTGCTCCATCTATTTCTCTCCTGGTGGATTATCTCTTCATGTGACTGCTGATAAGTAGCTACCAGGAGTTCAGTATCACAGTCTTCTTATAAACAGTCACAGGTAAAGATTCTCCTGTTTGAAAGTGTATTTCCTGGAAAAAGAGTCTACCTATCCTATCACAGCTACATGATGCCATATGTGATCTTCTGGGCACACTTGCTTTAAATTTTCCAAACCAAGAGCTCTCTGAAAGAGCAACTTTTAATTTTTTTTTTCCCTGAAGTCAATGGTACAGCACATTGGGACCTGACTCAGGATGATGCTCCTAATCACTACTGAAAGAAACAGAATCCCAAAAGTCACAGTATCCAGATAAACCACAAATAATCTATTCCATGTGCCAGCCAAACGCGTAAGAAAAATTCAGGCTTACTTGAACACAATTCTGAATTCAAAATAAGATTGCTTGCTCTTCCCAGGAACTTACAAAAGGTACACCAGAGCCATGAAATGGAAAAAAAAAAATAAACCAAAGGAATCAGAGTGGCTGGCCATTAACTGCATTACAGAGAGTAGCAGAAGTATTTGTTCCTTTGATAAATTCCCGAGGATTAGAGGTGGCAGAGAAGGCAGAAGCTGTTTGGGGAGATTAGAGTCCTCCCAGTGCCATTTGAAGGCTCTCATGCCCACCCAAGCTTCCCTGACAAAGATGAGATTGCCGTGAGTCACAGCACAAGACTAAACTAGCTGCGAAAGTGCCAGCCTCTCACTACCTAAAGCCATGGATCAGATGGGTAACTTTTAAATGCATGGACTCTGTGCCACGCTGGCAGTGATTCCTCACAGCAAACTGTCTAGCTGCTGCTTGCACTGTGCTATAATTAAGTTAACACAAGGTCTACGTGGTGTGCCGATTACCGCTGGCTGCCAGCCAGGTCTGTATCCCTGCCGCGAAGTCACATTTATTGGTGTTTCCCTGCAGGAAGCTCCTGTTTTACACTGATGAAAGTCATTACATTTTTGTTTGTTTAAAGCATCATTAAACCTGTAATCACAGTTGCGGCCTCACAAAACTCTTCCATAATTCATATAAAACTCCCATAAAGGCTGACCTAGAAAGCAACAGCATCTCTGTGCTGTTGAGCCAGGCTCAGTACAGGAGAAGAGCTGAGATCCCAGCTCTATGTGGACATAGGGTAAAAGCCGTTCAGAACAGACAACCAATTCCTCCAAGTAGTAACAACCATTTCAGATACCCACAGGCTATTCAGGCCGAGTCAGTACTCTACTGGCAGCTGTTTCAAAGTTGCTCATAGTCTGTATTTCACCAATGGTCACTGATTAGACCCCTAAGGTGAAAGCCCACATTGCAAAGATTCTCACTGACTTCACTGACCCATCTCCTAGCCTTTGGAACACATGAAGGGTCCTAAGAAGGAAAAATTCTGCTAGCCATGTCTGATGAACTAAAGACCAACCACTATGGCTTCCAAATGAGCTATAGCTAGCCATCTTCATCTTCAGATGAACATGTCCCTGATGATCACCCCCACAGGAAAACCATCTGGTTGTAAAATGAAATGAACAGTTAAAAAAAAATTGGAGATCACTGTGATTGGGAAAAAGCCCAACAAAACAAACCAATAAACAAAATCAAAACATGAAAAAGATATCTAATAAACATGGAAAATATAGACCAGGCTATTAAGTGTTCAGTCAGAACAACTGCACTGTAATACTTAATGAACAACTAGTCCAAACAAGTTTTAACAAATAAATAGTTTCCATTAAAACTTGTAGTAGGTTATCTTTTAAAATGGCAACTCTTCATGCAGTAGATTAAATACAACAATGCTAGTGTAGTATCTATCTTGAAGAAAAACAATATGCCCGCTTTGATAACTCTTAATATTGTGTAACATAATAGACGCTTTGAGTTTCATATGCAGAAAAGCAGGTGTAAATGCAAGAAATATGACCTGCATTCTAAGGAAGAGCAGACTAAAAGGCCTTATTGATACATCCTGGCCTAAAAATCTGAGTATGATACCATGTTTTAAGTCTTTTTGATACAGACTTCTCTGCTTTGCAGCCTTAAACAATCACAGTGTAAGTAGAATCAGGTCATTTTGCTGTCTCTGATTCCCCAGAAAATATTTAGGGCTTGAAAAGGTGATGGAATTTACAAGCTTTTTCCCTATTAAAAAAAATAAGCCACAGAATCAAAACCTATTTCTCCTCTTGCTGCATGGAGACCTCATGCAAATAGGAGAGAAAACGATTAGCACTGGGAAAGGTAAAACCAGCAAGGAGAAAAATCCTGGCAAACAGAGAAATCAGCATGCCAAAAAACACCAGAGAGGGGATTTTCTATAATTTCTTTCAACTAAAGATACTGCAAGCCTGCTTGTAATAAGAAACGGTTGAAAAGAGAATTGAATTAAAAAAAAAAAAGGGAAAAAAAAAGGCCGAGGTGTGACTAAGTTAACAATTCTCTACTGAGCTCTGGAATGTTTTATGTATTATTTTAAAAATTATTTTCATATACATATATATATCACTTAGCACTCCCACACCCCATAAATATTCAGGGTTACTATAATAAACTCATATTGCATGATACAGATGCCACATATGCCACAGTTCTTCCCTAAATAAACACTATGCCGCTGGAGCTCTGCACTTCGAGGCTTTCTTTGGGAAATTAAAAGCTATGTGTTGTATTACAGAACATACGAGCACACAAAAGCACGTGCTTAAAAAAAAAAACCAAAAAACAACCTTCAAGACAAAATAATTTTCAACTTGGAAGAGTCAAAAGAAAAGCCCAAATGTCCAGATACTTCACTGTGCCAAGTGAATAGTCCCATGGATGATAGTGAGAATACCCACATACTTGTTCTGAAGCACACATTTTAGTCATCTCTTGGTGACGACTAGAACTAGTGATATTAGTCAACTATTTTAGCTACTCTGAGCAAAATAAATCTTGTAAGCATACACCGTAAAAACATTCATATAGCATCTTAGCTATAACAAAAATATCTACTCTTGTACAGTACTTTTCACCAGTATATCTCAGAGGTCTTTAAGAAAAAGGTGAAAGTCTTTAGCTTACAGATAGGGAAACCAAGATAAGTGAGTTTCTGGGACATCCCGCAACTTTTTTGCGGGGGAAGCGGGGTTGGTGATGAGGAAAACCCAACCTGAATTAATTTGAAACAGCCTGATAAGCTCACAAAGAGGATGTATATGGTGACAGCATGCAGTAGTGGGAGGGGGAAACAATTTGATGAACTAATTTGGAAACCCCTTCTACCTTTATGTTCCCACTACCAGATTGTATTCTATTATAGCTGTAAACTCTTGTATAGCTAATATAGCAGTAAACTCTTCTGAGGTGTGAAAACGATCTTCTTGTATTCACTTCAGTTCTTATGCTCTGCCTTTTTCCACACATTTAACCAGAATTTCCACTCCTGACATGCAGGATGAAAGCCTAATACTTTCCGGTCCTTTCCTGCTAAATCACAGAGAATAAATCAATCCCTTCTTCATCAGCCACAGGAGCAGAGGATGGGATTACAGCTAGCTTGGGAGTTTTACAGAGAAGAATGCAAGTGTTATAGTAAATCGCTAAACCTGGGCGAAGTCTCCACCAGCCCTGCTGCATTTAGATACAGAGACAAAGCGCATAATGTTTCCAGGTCTGCTACTGCTACTAAATCTAACACAGTGAATCAGAGACCAGGTACCCTGCCACCCTGTGCAAACAATAAGCCACCCATCTTGTGACAGACTACTTTCCAAGTAATTGACTATGCACTAGAAAGCGAGTAGGTTCATTTCATAAAAGAAAAAATTGTTTCATTAGTCACCAGGTAACAAGCATTACTCTAAGGCAGATAATGTTTTCCTCAGTAGGTTAAAAAGCAGTTTGTCCTAGTCCTTCACATACACTCTCCACACTGAGGGTTGTTTGCAGGCTCTTTAGAATCACAAAACTGTTTATTGCCATGTGGATTTTATTGTTGCTTTGCCAAAATTCATTTAGCTTTTCAACAGACTGTAGTTCCAGCAGTTAAGTGTTGCATGGCAGCTTTGTGCCTCAACCCGCTAGGAGGCTAATGCACAGCGCCAACTGCTCCTAAGGATCATGGATGGATTCCTGGCATTGCCAGTTGGTTGGGGAATAGCAAAGTTAATGAGAAAAACCTCCATATTTCAGTGTATCATAAATGTACCCACACACGGGTGGCTTTCAAGAGGATAAACCTAAAGTATGGTATACATGTGATAAGACTTCCACGTTGTATTTAGCAGCTAAACTCAGGCAGCACAGAAGCAATTCTACTTCTATAGCAAATATATATGTGTGTGTATGTATGTATGTGTGCATACACACACACTCCTTCAACAGATGATACTGATGAAGAGATAAATTCCTGGGAGAACGGATAACTTGTCTCCTAATAGCAAAAAAAGCATAATGAGAGGCGAGACATGTTTGTTCTTTAATCCTGTCTTTGAGAATGACTTCTGTGACTTTGGGATAATTCACTCAACCTCTTGAGGATTCAGTTTCCATCCTGTTACAGCAGAAGTATTAGCTTTTGCTCCTAGTGAAAAGGTGAAGGTCAGACTTTGGCATTATGGGAAATAGCAACAGGGTATCTTCTTGCCTTCACTTGTTCTTACTCACCATTTTCCTATTTCTATTTAAAATGGTGATTTTCTATGAAGTCCCAGAGGTGTATGTAACTTAGGGCTTTCTATTTAACTGAAAGCCTCATGCAGTGGTGTTTTCTTATTACATTTCAGTCATGACTTATTTAAGAAAAATGTGCACTTCTAATGCTTTAGCTGACAAAAAGAGTTCTGTAAACAGTAGCGTATCCTTAAGAGCTCAGAGCACAGAATACAAAGAAACGTCTCTTCCCCGATGCTTAAAATTATCAGTTTTCCTAAAATGGCACATGTATAAAGTTGACAAGATTACTTCTGGAGTTTTTTTAGTGCCTGTAGAAGAAACCTGGACTCCTGGCTACTCTGCAGCAGAAAGCACGAGTGGAACACAGATAGGGACAACCAAGCCTTATCTTTAATTTGGCTAGCAAAGATGTGAACAAGAAATGAATGGTCACAGACTTCAGCACAGGTTAGCAACCCACACCCTCATTTACAACAAACATTTAGGTTCATTTTGCAGAGATTTCTAGGACCTCCCCTGATTTCCTGTTCTCTACTTGCAAATATGACCTTTCAGTTCATACTGTTACCTATTTTCAGTCCTTGCTGTCTGATAGAAACTCCTATGTGATTTTCCGGGAACTCAGACTCCTACACGCATTTTATACTGCTCCCTACATGAGAAAAGACATCATATATAAACTTGTAAATTGTGGAGAAGCAAATTTGGTCATAATTCTTCTCCTTATAAAGATTTCTAATAATAAATAGCATAATTGAAAAAATGCATTATTTGTCTTTAAAAAAAGAACAAATATAGAACTTAAAAAATAATGAGTAATGGAAAATTATTTTCTTGTAGGAGACTGTGGATGAGAATTCACCCAAAGTTTTAAAACAAAAATGTAAGTTTGATTCATTTTAAATTGCTGCGTCAGGATTTGAATCAAACAATCCACATAAAGCGAATCAATTCAAACAATTTCTTTCTGAAATTATTATTATATAAAATGTTGCAGCAAAATTTAGGAAGAAAACGGACATATTTGAACTAAGAAATATGAAAAATTATTTGTCTTTCTATATATTCAGCACAGGAGAAAAACCAACTGTTTCAGTTGCTAGCGCTTGTTTCTATGGTTCCTCTGCAACCAAATAAAACTCTGCTTTCATCCATATTAACACCATTCAACTCATTTGGCATCATCTCTGCCATGTGAAAATAAAACTCTGCAATCCACAGCTCTTGAATTGTGAGATTTCAATGCCAGTTTTAAACGTCAAACTCCACTCGCTGAAATCCTATATCCAGGCTTAAACCTGAACCAGACACAATCTCTAGCTTGAAAGTCAAAAATATATTTAAAAAAAAAATGCACGAAACAAAAGAAAACATCTTTTCCTACAATGTGTAATTAAATGAAGGGACTTCACGGCCACAGGACACTACTGACTTTAAAAGCACAGAAAAACTCCCTCTGAAGAGTTACCCACAAAAAGTTTTGGAAGTTATATTATTCCTTGTATTTCAGGTTTTTAGATGGAATTGATATAAATGAACAAAGAAACAATTTTGCTAGGATATATTTTCTACTGTGCATTGTGCTGTTACACACCATCTACAGCAACTGCTACTGGATTTTTAGGGGACAGACTGTGGGGTGAGTAGCCTGTGGATCTGAGTCAGCCTATAATAATTTGTATTCATCATCATACAACCTTTATATTCCAACTTCTCTGTTAAACAGTTATCTTCAGTGAATGTGGAAATTATTCCCATACATTTCAGAAAGTTCAGCAATTTGTATTACATAAAATGAGATAGCACTGCATGTTTTCATGCAGTTCTTATCTAACTTCTTGACCTGTTGAATTATTTCTTTATGATCTTGTAAACAATCTGAAAATGACAAGTGAGCAGTGTGTCAGATATCTGCTTATGAGGACATAGAAAGTTATTTGTTCAAAGTTAAAGAAACTTTTTCCAGCTTGCTGCAGCATACTGTAATTTAGCTTTGAGCCAGTTATTAAACAAGACAATAATACTATAATGGAAATTGTTTAATATACATCATTAATAGTAAAGTGCCTGCTTTCATTGAAGTAAAAAAAAAATGTGTTCTATGAGCAGTTTTGAAATGAATATTTGATTCCAAACTTCCCTTGTGCATTTAATGACATGCTAATTTACATTTTAATTACTTCCTAAGAAATCAAAGCATTTGTTGACAGAAGAACATAATGTCAACTTCACGGTGCACTGTTGGTGGATAGTTAGTGAACTTAATTAGATAATTAGTGATGTTAATTATCTTTCTATTATGAAGATAAAGATGTTACACAAATGATGCACTTTTTGAAGAAATATTGTTATATGTTTGCTTGTTTCAACTCGGTTAACTTGTAAAGCTGATAAAAGACCAACTGAGTGATTGGCAAGAAAAATACTTATTTAAGTAATAATTGTGATTATGTTTCAAATATTTCTATCTCTTCATTTCACCTACTGTGAACTGCTAAGTTGAGCTTGTCCCTCCTTGATCCCAAATTGGCAAGCTCTTTTTGTTCAACCACGCTCTCCTTTTCACTACCTCACATACCTCCTCACTTTAAAAAACCGCTCTGTGATGCAGTGGCTCTGCTAGAGTTTGAAAACCCAGGCTGGTCAGTATCAGCCTTGATTTTACAATCAGTTATTGAAAGATGCTATAACAATGCAGGAAAGAAGTAGCTAGTACTCAAAGGCACTGGTCCACTATTTACCTCTGAGTTCAGCTGCTAGTGTTGCTACTGACATCTTGTGTGATAATGGCCAGATCTCTGTAAATTCATGTTTGCCAACTTCAGATAAAGCTTCTTTCTTACACAGGTCAAAGCCCACCGACACACAGCGTTCTGAGCTAATGCTGATTTTATGTCATAGAATCCTAGACTAGTTCAGGTTGGAAGGGACCGTAAAGATCCTCTAGTTCCAACCCCCCAGCCATAGGCAGGGACACCTTCCACTAGACCAAGTCGCTCAAAGCCCCATCCAGCCTGGCCTTGAACACCTCCAGGGATGGGGCCTCCTAGGGCTGAGTCCTCTCTTCCCTGACAAGAACCTAGGAACACATCATCAGACTTCCAGTTCAACATCAAACACTTCTGCTTGAAAAGCCTTGTTTAAAACTACCCTCTAAATGACAAACTTTTGCACACAGACATCCCGCCCAAAAATTTGTCCAGGCAGGACATCTGTGATGCAGCTACTGTTTGTACTAGGTAAGTAAGTCCTAG
Source organism: Chionis minor (assembly GCA_013398295.1). Classification (NCBI taxonomy): domain Eukaryota; kingdom Metazoa; phylum Chordata; class Aves; order Charadriiformes; family Chionidae; genus Chionis; species Chionis minor. The sequence continues at coordinate 1,690,657 of VZSF01000503.1, forward strand.
CACAGTACAAAACACATTAAAAACCTCCTGTTAGAGTTGATATAAAGATTTATATTTCTGGCACGGAAGGAATTTAAACCTGTAGTTCAAACTCCCACTGAAGTAAATGGAAATTTTATGTTTTAAATGCTTCCCAAAATATAATGCATTACCATCACAGGTGAATCACAAAAGATACTAGGTATACTACCATGTTTATCTTAAGAACGAGTGTTACATGTGAAACAGTTTTTAAAGATTTTTTTTGCAGACTGTGAAATTTGAAAAGATTGTTGTTCTCGGTGTAACAAGCAAATAACTTTCTGTAGCAATAACACTTTTAGCTGCTGAGCTAAGAGAAGCCTGGTGAATAAAGACATGAGAAAACTAAAAAAAAAATAAATTTCCTGTAAATCTAAGACTAAAGAAAGTTCCAGAGATTTTGAAATAACATGTTTGAAACATGCCTCAGTCCCTCTCAAAGGAAGGACTCCTGAAATTTATGTTTCAAAAGAAATATTAACTCCTAGAAGAGATCTGAAAGGATGTCTGTCTTCCTGCCTATAGAGGCAGGACTAGGCAACTTTCAGCAGAGCTTGCCCATGAGCCATTTGTTGTTACTTCAACCAAGGTTACCTATTGTGAGGAAACCATGCAGAATTCAAGTGGTCCTTAGTCATATCACTATCTTCTTGCTCAGAGATATGATGAAGACATACAGCTCACTTTCCTAAATGAGTTAATGAACTTGCAGTTTACTTTCAGTAGGTACATCAAGACTGCTTAGTCATCAGTATAAATAAATAGTTACATTCAAAAAAATTAAGAGAAAGAATTTTCAAAAGGAACTGAAGTAGATTCTCTGTCTGACAGTGACTGAAGTCCAGAGGTCTTTTCTTGGAGCTCCTGACTTCAGAAAGTTATCCACAAAGGCCGCTCTCTGGCAGTTGCAGTTACCTTTTACAGATTTGCTGTGGGTTTAACAATCTGCCTGTTGCTCACAAAAGTAAGCACGAGAGACAGACTCTTACTACAAAGTCAACTAAAGAAAAACAAATCACTCCCAGTCAAGTCAAACTTAGCACCTAGTATTTTCTGTTTTGTATAGCTACACCAGTAAATGCTTTTTTTGCTGTTAGCTCTGCAGTGACCTTGCATACACTCAGGGCAGCAGAGCAGAAACCAAGCTTTCCAAACTGCTCAAAAATCCTTAGAGTTCAAAGGCTGCATTCTCCCATCACTTAACTAGGAGGGATTCTCTTGCAATGGACAGAATGACAAAATCACCACAAAGGAGGTGAGATACTGGCTCTTTATATAAACTGACTTCATAAGTGTATGTTCTGACCAAAATTGTACCATAGATTTTCTGGTTTTGCAATTACAAGTTAGGAGGTCTCTGTTAACCTCTTCATTCTGAACACTGAGATTAAACAGGTCTTTTCTATTTAATTCTCTCAAGGTATATGGGCCTCTGGCATTGAGGAATGTGATTAATGAACCAAAACAGGAGAGGACAGGTCTGATCAGGCCTGCTGTAAAACTCAGGAAGGTCTGAATTTCTTGTCAAGTACAACAATTATATCTACAGCCCTGAGGCAGTCTGTCTGACAGTAGTTAGAAGTACTGGTACTTGTAACCTTGCTCAGGCATTCATCCTCAGAAAGAACCTCAGGACACTACATGGTTGACCAATTTACACTTTACTGAAATATGATTGCTATAGTGGCTCCTTGTGGCTTTTGTAGCTTGTTGAAGACAACAAAAACAATCAGTCATTGCTAACCTAAAAATTAAATACATATCCTAGATTCTGACAGCAAAATTGAGGGGGTGGGGAGTTGACGCGGAAAGCTCGGACAATAACACGCAGACCAATGTGATCAGGTTAATGCCCCCCCTTTATTGTCCGGATAGTTCAGCTTTTATAAGCATCATAGTTCCGTATCACGCGCCAACAAACTTCTGATTGGTCCTACGAGTTATGCATGTAATAAATCATTGGATAAACATTATGTTCACACACCCCACACCTGCCCCAAGCCTGTTTATTATTGACTAAAATACTATGCTCTTTGTATCTTTTTGTACATTCCAAAAACAGAAGCAGCTAGTGCCTAATTATATGATACTGCTGCTATCTAACTGTGGGAACAGTGGAGCTGGGCCGGGGGAGAGCAAATCCAGCAGGAGCCCCACACCCAGCTGCGGAAACAGCCAGAGACGACCTTGGCTAATTAAAACATCACTGCCTTGGTCGGCAGAAAGCCGTGGGAGCATCAAGGCTAGGAAGAGGTGCAAATTAGTCCAAGAGAATGTTGTGGTCAAGCAATCAGCTCCGAGTGACAACACGGCTCTCTAGCTAGGCTCTGAAAAGACACACAAGGTGTGTATAACTAATAATAAAGGTCTTTCATATCTATATACAGGCCTTCCGTACTTGGAGTGTTCACGGGGTGTCCATTTCTAGCCAAGAAATCACCCACAGTGGGGGGGGAAGGGGACTGGGGGAGGAAGGCAGGAGAAAGAGCAAGATAACAAAAAACTTGCTTTAAAACGGGAAAGTCAATGATTTGGAAACCTTTGGCACTGTATTCATAGTTTTACAGACCCTCCTGCTGGCAAATTTACCCAAATGTCACCTGTAAGCATTAAAAAAGTCTGACTTCATACAGTGCTCCTCTTGTTCCTGCATGGCTACTAAACTTCCAAGAAAGCACAAAATAGCAGTTATCAGAGCAGACCACGAGATACCATTCTACCACGAGAAACGTGGCTACAATCTCCTTTCGGAATGATCATGCCTTCCAGACAAAGCCCAAAGCAGACCATGAGGAAGCAAAGTAGATTCAGAAATATGGGGAAGACACAGCTGCATTTGATTACTAATTCTCACATTTGCCACCAAATAGCAGGGAATTGGCTTCACTGATGCTGGAGATCCTGAGCAGAAAAATGAGGCCTGATCCTTTGCTGGAGTGAACATTTTGAATTTTGCAGTTTTTTCCAGATAGAGCATTTGGTCTCACAAAAGCACTCTTGCTATCCTGTAAATCACAACAGGAAAAAAGCTGATAGTTTTGAGGAGGATGTTTTGTATTTTTTGGGTTGTGGTTTTTGTTTTTTGTTGGGTTTTTTTCCCCTAATCTGCAGCAACTGTTACTACTGCAATTTTTTTGTTTATTTTTGGTCTATAAAGAGTCAAATTAACAGCCCAGTAACCAGCCCATTTCTTCTTTCTACTGAGCAAAGCTTTGGAATCTTGGCTGAATTACTAAGATCTACTCAGTTCGGAACAACCATGCTTATCTCTCAGTAAATGCAAAGATTTTTATTTTACTATGGGATTTAAAGGCTTTGTCTCTCTCACTATATAGTTCATACTGCTACTTTTCCTTTTATCTTAGTGTTTCAACCAGGTGCCTATTGCTGTGGGACATAGGTCCATAACTAACAGTAGTGAAGACTGAGGCCAGTATCTGAAGATTTTTCCCAAGTGAATACACAAGGCCCCTGTGATACCTCAAATGATACAAAATCACATTACAGCATCTTTAAAGTGACTACCAAAGTGAGGTAAAAAATAAAAGTAAAAATAATGTTTACTTTTAGTGTAACTTGTGATCCCAGCTTCCTTTGATATTGAAAATCCCACCATATACCTTGCTTGTGAAGTGTACAAAGAAAGAGGGCTGTCAAGGAGCAAAGAAATTAATTTTCTTCCCCTTAGATTTCATCTCTCTGAAAAGTGCATCAAACTTTCAAAGATAGGCTGGAGGGAGAAAGGGGACCAGGGAGAGTGGAGAAAAACATTTGGAACTGTAGCTTCACATCTCATTGCGAGGAACAATTTATCAGAGCTGTGGAGCTGTCAGTCCTTGACATGATAAGGAATAACACCAAATGAGTAATGTTTCCTCCAAACCCAGCTCCTTTAATTACAAGCCGCTTCCTTGCAAAAGAGAGACAGAAGATGCAGAAACACCAATTTCATGCACTTGTGCCTGAATAATGTCTCCGTGCTGCCTTTTCCAGATGGCAACCTTTTCACTGGAGGAACTAATGATGTGGGCATATTTAGGGAAAAACCAATAACGGAGTCTTTAACCTTCAACAGCAAAAAGCATGTTGTACAAAATGTTCCTTGGGATACATTTACAAATATCAATTACATTGCTCACTGAGGTGTAATCAGCTGTAATAATCAAAATTAATTTTAAAAAATAATTAAACAGACCCCAGGGCAAATAGTTGATGCTCTTGTAGTATGACATCACAGTCTACATATGTACCTGGGAAGAACTTGCTCACTCTGTAAGCAGCAAAGTGATTTTAAGGAATGAGAAGGATGCTGTGGCATGCTGAGAAAAAAACCCTGCAGCTCAGTAAGGTACTATATCAGACACATTACTTGTATATCATAGCCTTACTGATCAACACACCTGGAAATGAACCAGTCATCACTGGGGCTACAGATGCAACCTGCTACAGCTTGAGCTAGAAGGTTAATACTCCCTAAACTGATGCTGTAACAGACTCACTATCTCCTCAGCAGGACGAAAAAAGACCTTAAAGTGTTCAGCACTGCCATAACACAAGCTCAGTCCAGAGCTCTGAATAATCTGTCAATGCACTACTGCCTTAACTTAGAGCTGGTTACTCTAGCCCTAACACATTTAAACAAGTAACATCTAACTGGTGTTTTTTATTTGTATTCTTGACAAATGCCCAGGAAAAACATGGAAATGGCCCTTTCGCAGCAAAGGAGGAGCTCTCACATGGAAAAGACAGTCCAACTGCATTTCTGGCGGTAGGAATGCTGCATACCCTCCAGACCCATCCCTGGGTTATATAAGCACTTGTCTCCTTGTGTCTCAAGGCTAAACTAAAATTTGGACCTTTAATACTTCATATTGAGTAGAAAATGACAGGACAGTACTATGGTTATACCTGATCCTGTCTACTAATTCAGTGTCTGTAGGATAAGGTTTACATAAGCCATGTGAGTCAAAACCAGCAGCAAAGGCAGCATCTCCTCACCTTACTCTGACCCAAGCAGAACCCTGTGAACACAAGCACACATGGGTTCCTTAGGTTTTTCCTTTCAAGTGCAATAACTAGGCCTCATGTGAAAAGTATGCATTAATACATTATATATTAAGGCCGCCAACCAAAGTTCTTCAGATCAATGACTATTTCTTAGTGATTATTTCTAGCGGTCTAGGAACCTTAACTGCAACAGGTGTCTAGTTTACAATGGAACATGTCAAGATACATACTCAGAAGCCTCTCAAGTCCAGGCAAACTATCCAGAGCCATATCAAAGGCAGAGCCAATGACAGAGACAGAAAAGACAATAAGCAGAAGTTACCTCAGATTTGCATGTCATTTCCTTTGTGTTTCGGCCAGGCATCAACCTAATAGCTGAAGAGAGGCTTTCACTCCAGGAATTGTGCTTGCTCTGTGACAGGCTTGGCCCTGCTTTATTGTGGAGAATCTTTTTTTCAGATGCTGTGGGCCAGAACAGAACAAAAGGCTTGTAAGACTTGAAATTGAGCCTGTGGGAAAGTAGGGGATTTCTATCAACATTACAATAGCAGTGCCTCACTCCAGACGACTTGTCCTTCTAATTTATAAGAGGAGCACTGAATTAACATGTACTTCTCAAGTCTTCATTTAAAAGCCACACAGAGGTCTGCCATAGACCAGTATCATTATACAGACATGACCTTTGAATCCCTGCAGCACTACACACACTGGGATGCCTCTTCACCCAAATACCCTCCCTTTTAAATTCTTCAACAGGATACAACTGCCTAAGGAGATTTCTCTTTCTTGTAGTACAGCACAAGCCTTACAACATCACCAGATGATTAGAGAAGGGCTGGGGTATGACACAGAAAACAATCACAATCCTGCATGAGAGAAACTGAGAATCTGCTTTTTCTAGAGGGCGATGTGCAGAGGAAGGGTATAACCAAGGAATCAGCAGCCTTCCATTACGTACTACATCTACTGCAATGTCTTTGCTTACTACAACGAGCGTTCCATAAAAGAACAGAGACCTATCAAGTGTTGCCAAGCTTTTGTCATTATTTCTTCCCATAAAGGAGTGATCTCTGTTATCTTCAAGTCCCTTTCTTTTTCATTTCCTTTTACAGAAAGATCCATCTTGTAATCATCCTCCAGAGCCTGCCGTCTCTGAGAAATTAGCTGCTTCCAGATGACTTCTACTAGTCTCAGAATCTCCTGACGTACTAGAAAAAAAAGAAATGACAAATGAAGAACCATTTCTTGTGTTAAAAGTCCTGCAGTAGGTAAAGCAAAACCACCACATTTGGAACAGCACCAATACAGAGTAACTGCTGGAGTCAGTGGAGTTGCTTCATTTTGTCCACTGCCTCCATAGGTTCTAGGCCAGACTAGTTATTCTACTAGAGAAAACAGCAGGACATTTCTTTTGCTGTATTTCAGCTCCCTGAAAGAAAGAAGTAGGATTGACAGATGATTCTAACCAAGGTAACCAGGTTGTGAAACAATTTGACACAGCAACAGGATGCTGTACAAGGAAGTGCTGAGCTGTTTTGCTCTATTTCCCTGAAAATCAGACTTATTTGATTGCATCATATCCAAGCCAGGAGGGGAGGGGATAACTCTGCTGTAGGGTTCAGCTGACAGCCCCCACACTGAATCCTGCCCAAAAGTTTTTCCAGTGTTTCTCTTAAAAGATCAAAATGTTTCTTCCTGTATACAACAGACAGACACAAGTTCTGTATAGGTTGTGAAAAACCAAATAGAGCTACAAGTATTATGTAGCTGGGCACTGATACTGGCCACAACATGGGGAAGTGATCTCCAATCTGATATCCATTACTCCTGAGGATGTGGGGCATTAATTTTGAATAAAAAGGTATGATGCGAACAGAAGTCATTTTCAGCGCAACCTTACTTTCTCTACACTATGCCTGCAATGCTTGTACGCAGCAGAGCAGCTTGTGCAAGTGCTACATAATTGCCTCTGCAAACTGTTTAGCCCAGGCACTGTCCTGCTCTGTAAATCAAAGGCAACATGTGCCATAAATTACCGTCATCTGGAGTAGGCAGGCTGCCCTTCTCCTCTTCACTGGGTGCAAGGAAAATTTGGTGATACGAAGCCAACTTTGGTTTTGCATCCACCCCAAAACCTTCTGGATAGCTGTGAGCAAAAAAAAAAAAAAAGAGGATAGTGAAAAAGCTAAAGGTATTTCTACACATCCACTCCTAGTCAATTCATTTAGTAGACCAATATTCCTAGGCTCAAGGATTTAGACCAATCACATGATACTGAAGAATTTACAGGAAGTGGGAACTAAACTACAGCCAGCCTAGTTTTTGAAGTCAGGGAGCATTCACCAAAATCCTATGGATCACTCTGTTCTACATGCCTTATCCATGCACTTCGTGCTCTTGTAGCTACCATTTATCTCAATTAGGTGGAACACAGGGCTGTACTGGTGTAGCCAGAGTGCATCCAGCTTTCTTGCACCTCTCTGAACATCTTGAATTCTGTTTCTTTGCTCTAAATTTCTTCACTAGAGGTATCTTCCATTATGTGGGAAATAGTTCTTTGCCGTACCCTACACCTGAACTGCTTACTTAGTGTACGTTCTTTGCACCAGTAATTGTTCATTCAGTTTATAAAGCACTCAGCACAAAAAGCCGCAGACTTTATCACTGTGATGTTAATGTCACATAGATGTGATTACAACTGAGAACACCACGACGGCCAAAAAGAGTTAGCGCTGCTTTGGGGGGGGGGTGGTGGTGGTATGTGTCAGATAATTTACCAGTCAGTAGGTGAAAGACACCAGAAATTTCAGCACAGCAATAATACTTAAAAAAAAAGCAACAGGCTTAGTTAAGGCATCCAGACAATGCGGACTGGGTCACAGAACTGCTGCCAATAGTATATATATTATATATAATGTACTATGTTACTAGTGTTTATTTCATTTGTAAATAGGCACTACTACATGGGAGAGTCAAATCTCTCAGGCATGCAAAGCTGCCATTTTTATTTCTGATTTTCTTTTAAATACCACAATACTGATTCCCTGCATCTACTATATTTGTCTTTTGGATAACAGCAATGCTTCTGTAATTTATTTTGTTTTAAATGTTTATGCTCTTGCTACATACAATCCTTACCCAATCTCAACAGTTTTGTCCTGGAAATTATTGTCTGACTGGAATAAGAACAACCAAGGAAAGACCTCAGGAAGTGCAGCTCATTTCTGACGTGATACTGTATTAATGGATTCAATCCAGACCATCTAAGCAGCACAGAAGGTTTTCATTGGAACAACAAACATCATTATATTGAATAAAGCACTAGCCAATATTGGCTTCTTTTGACAAAACAGAGTTGTCCAAAATAACTCCCTAGCTTATATTAGCAAGAGTACCTCTGACACATCACCTGTAAGAATAACAGAGTGGGTATGGATGTTCTAGCCCTATCCAAGTCAATGGCAAAACTCTCAACTCCAGTACAACCAGGACCTTGCTGATCCAAGCTCAAATCCAAGTGACAATAACCATAACAGAAAGATTCACAAGATCCATGCATAGTTTTATATATGTTTTAAATGTACCCACACAATAATAGCTGCTGGATCAGAAAAAATATCTCCCTAAGTTAGTCTATGCAGATATCTCAGAGAATGGCCATCTACATGCTTGCAGATTCTAGCCCACATCCCAGAGAGATTTCCAGATTCTCATTTTAATGATGGGTTTGTGAGCCAACTCCACTGAAATCAGTTCAAGCTTGTTAACTGCAGTTACTACTCCAAAGTGAGTAAGCTGCTGGAAATGCTGGATGAGTAAACCAGATACACACAGATGTTTCAGTTAATAAAGAGTAGCAATTAAACCTATGTGCACATTTAAGGGTTCTGCTTAGACAAACATGCAAGCTTGTCTGGGTGTCTCTGAGATGAAACATCCTTTTCAAAATGAAAAAAAGTAGTATTAAGTGTTATGTTATTACCATCTACTGTGCCTTTCTTATTACACCCACAAACACCCATACTAGCGTGCCCCTGTGCAAAATAGGTGGTAGGAAAATTTCTGCTCACTAGTATTTCAAGCGAAAAAATATCCTTCTGATGGAAGAACAGTTTATCCCTTTCACTTTCTTGCTGAAAGACGATCCATTGTCTCCAGAATACTGACCACATTGGTAACCTTCCTCTCCTCCAAATGAAATGATAAAAAGATGAAAGCAAAACATTTCTGTGTTGTTTTTCATTTTTTTTAAGTCTATGATGAAAATAACCATCTTTCCCCAAGTGGCTTTACTCTGCCACTTCAACAGACAGTAAATCAGAGTGGAAGGTTTACCGTATTTAAAGCAGAATGGTGCTTTAAACCCTCAGAGTGCAGAGCTCAATGGGTGAAATGCTTGCTAGGATACAGTGCATATACTACATCCAAATCCTTAGTCTAGCTGAATCCAGCTCAATCTCATCTTCTAGTGATCCCCCAAGATGCCTAGGTTTTGTGAAATCTCCCCCTCTGCACCCATTCCTATAGATAACAGCACAGAGATGTCAACAAATGTTATAGTGAGATGAACATTTGTACCTGCCCGAATTCAGTTGGCAAAGGCAGTACATTAGGCAGATGACAAAATTATTATTTGAGTTGTAAGTTGCAAAAATAATGTCCCACTGCTCCTGCAAGACATTGAGAGTATTCAGGACGTTAATCTGCTCAGGCAGCGATTGTTGTGGTCTGGAGAGGCAGTATAGGATGGCTCTGTTTAGGCAGCTGTACAGGGCACTGACGAAGACCTCCTTTTGAGAAACGGAGCTTTCCAAGACCTGTGAAAACACAAAACTTGGCTTGCTCAAAGAATTCTCTCCCCAAGGATCCACTCCTCTCACTTCATTTAAACTGTTGCAAACTTATTGCAGCAAAAGTTCCCTGAACTACCTGTTAGATACAAATTCAATTTTTCTGTATTTCTGCTAAAGTTCCAGGAATTGTGGAAGAGATTAAATTATTCCTGTTCAGCAACAAGTACATAGCCAACAGATAGTGGCACAAAAGAGCTAATTATCCCTTCTTCACACTGCACCATCTAGCTCTGTCATTTAGAGCCATTATGTGCTCATACAAGAAAACAGGAGTAATCACAGTCACCAAATGGGTTACAGCCATCTTCTTGACAATTGTGGTATCATGACCTCAGTGTGAAACAGCACATTACAACATGTTGATAAGGGTTGGGGGAAAAAAAATAAAAAAAAAATAATCATGTGACTCACCCCCATTATCTGTTTGGCAATGAAAATCAGGATTTGCTTGGGGTCAGCAGCAAACATTCTACAGTTCAGCTTCTCAACCAGCTTCTGAGCAAAATAAGCAATATTCATCATGGATACAGGTGCCGCTGATTCTGAAGTGCCATGAGGATCACTGCTCCCTGGAGAGGATACAAGAGAATTGATTGTTCCAAAACAAGCTGAAATGCAAAAAAACCTTATGCAAGATGTGAGGTTACCAGAGCTGAGAAGGAACAGTCTCATGCCATAATGTCTCAGAGTTGGGATATGTCTAAGAAAACTCTAGGTCAGCAGAAATACCTTACTCAGACTGGAAGTGATGGCTCCATGCTAAGGACAGAACTAACCTCACTAAAATACTATAATCAAGGACTGTCATGGTCCAACTAGTGACTCAGAAAGGACCACAGCAACAACTAAGTCATCAGGGTTGTTTCCAGAAGCACTCAAGGATAGACCTAGGTTTTGCTCCAAGTACCCCACCTATTTAATGTTCAAGAATCTGTTCTCAAAAAGAGAGAAAAAAGTGAAGAGGCTCTCCGTAAAAGTGATAAAACTACAGTAATTTATACAAACTGGCCTACCACAGGAATGAATGGACAGTCCAGCCTGTTTCCAAACCTTTCTAGCAATTACAGCTACATGCTAAATACCAGCTAGCTAATGATCTGATTCTCACCACTCACCTCTTGGTCTTGTTTTCCCCTCGCCTTGGCTGGCAACATGGAAGACATCCATAGCAGACAGTAAAACTTTTGTCTGAAAATGTCTCTTCTGCTCACTGGTGGCATCCTCTGGAGAAGCCTATATAGTGACCGGATACATATTAGTACAGCAGGAAAACAGACCTGAATTCCACTTTCAGCCTTTATTCAAAGGCTTTTGATTTCATTGGATCTTTGGCAGATTATGCCTGTCATATATTCAGATTTATTAAAAGTTTTGCTCAAAGAAGTGAGTAGAAATTCCAAGAGACACTCAATACTATCTGATATAATTCAAAACACGCAACATTTCCCTTAATTACCTAGGCGGCATATTAGGAAGAGGAGGGGAAAAACAGCACAAAAAGAGCAAGGACAACTACTCCATCTCACTTGCACCCTTTAGCCTTTAGAGTGGGCATATGAAACTTCTCAGCTTGCAACAGCTGTTATCTGTGACAGCTAATCCACAGTAACATGTAAATCATATGTGAAGATCTGTTGTACTCCCCTGTGCAAAGGCAACATGGCACCTCTTATACAGAGTTCAGCAAGAGCGCATGTGCGGACAGTTACTGGGCAGCAGATGAGATGGCAGAACCTCATACGCTAGCAGGGAAAACAGGAAATCTTACATAGGGCTACAGTCCCTAGCTGATAGCCAGCACAGTTACCCTCTACACACTGACCACAAACAAGGTTTTGCACAGAGCTAGAACCTAGGTTCACAGCTGGTTCCCAAGAGAACTTGCTCTCAGGGAATTGCGGCTCCATTTAGGAGGCTCAGGATTCGGATACACAGAAGAGCCATCCTCTATTTTAAACTGTACCAAGCCTTGGGATGTTATTGTATAAACTTTTAGGGAACTTAGGCTCCGCAAGATGACAGTTGCAGTAAAGCTTATATTCATTACTAATTGTGCTATTAAACTAAGTCTGCATCAGAACTCACATCTGTGACACCTGGACTATTGACAATTTGAAGCTAAAGCCTAAATTTACCATTTTCCCTTTCTTCAGACTACTCCGACTCTTTCCAGTGCTTTGAGTTGTTGAAATCTATAATCCAGACTCAGCTGCTACAGCTTGTATTAACCTGTCCTAAAAGTGGGGACAGTTGTTTTTGGTTTATTTGAGCACTGAAAAGAAATTGTCGTCTCAAAAGTCAGTGCACAGGAAATGTGAAATCGGTTCTCAACAAATTCAAGGGCTGCTCTGATGACAAGCAGGTATTACTAAGGAAATGGGAAAATTTTTCGTGCCTTACTTCAATGTTAAACATTGCATGAAAAATGCCTTTGTTGTTGTCTAGGGACAGCATTTTCCTTAGTTCACGTGAACGCAGAGCAGGCAGAAAAGGACTTTCTTTGTTGTTGAAAAGGTAGGAATTGCCTTCCACTACCTAGGTTGCCCAGATCTGCCAGGATGTAGTGCATGCTCTCTGAAAGTTGTGATCCCAGCCCTATCCTAGACTGTTAAAAATGCTGACTGAATACACCTCTTTGTCACTGTTAGCAGTTTTTTCACTAGGCCACTAACAGGATGCCTCCTGTCCTTCCACCCACAGTGCAAGGTAGAGCAGCAAAGCCTGATGACTACAAGAGAGACCTCAAGAAGCAGCTCAAGTGGATGCCCTTGTTTGTTTGCTGGAATGTTGAGAAGACTGTCCATCAGGAGGATTCGCACAAAATCCCACACTTGTTTCTTGGCAGGGTGTGGTAGGAGCAGAAGAGAGGAGGGATCAACACAGCCTTTCCCTTCCGCTATTGCGGGACCATCAGGAGTCAAAAGGCCTTCAGAGCCTCCCTGTGGAAGCAGACAGCAATGCATTTTAACTCATAACCACCTTTAAATTGATTTTTTCCTCCTAGCAACCCATCTCTGATCCGGAGGGCTTGTGCTGGCTCAGATGCACATACCTTGGGTGGTCCAGAAAGGAAAGCAACCATAGACAAAGTTTTCAAGAAGTCAGGACAGTGCCACACAGGGTCCTGAGTATAACTGTGATAGATCAAGCACAGGAACTGGATAACATTCCCTGGATAAGCAATCTCCCAGGAGGCTTCTGCATCTGCAATAGGCTAAACACAGACAAATGTGCATCTAGTCAAAGCAGCATTCCTCTCACTTGTATAAGCTAATCTTTGCTCTTCTCTCGGTATTCCTAAGCAACAAAGCAAACATGATATGGCCACAGAGAAGTCAGGCAAGGCACAAGCAGCCAACTCCGACCTTGCAGACTGACAATACACCCAATCAGAAAGGTGGCATATCCTCATCATCAAGAATAAACAAAATGGGTAATGCAGTGGGTAAGCTCCATCTCTGTGTTCAAAAGTTCTTAAACATGAGCCCGTCACATCATCTGCTATGTAATACAACCAGGCCAACAGGTGCGCTGATGCTTTGAAGTCCTTGCTCACTGTTCTGCTCAGTATTGCCCTGTGCGGGCAGAGGAAGACTAGGAGCTAGGGGGCCATTCACACTGCACTGTTCTCACAACAAAACGCTTACCTTGTCCACAGTGACTCTAACCATTTCCAGCAGTAAAACAGCTGCCTCTGCACACAACCCAGTTCTGAGGACATTCTCTGTAAGGTGGTGCTGCAAGATCCACTGCAACATAGACTCAAGATCTTTCTACAAGAGGAGGAGAAATATTTCAAGAAGAGATGGGAATTATATATGATACATCAAGAACAATACCTGCTCTCTCCATGTCAGAAAAAACCTAAAACATCTTCACCTCTAGCAGCTCCTCCCTCTCCTATTAAATGTGTTTCCCCAGGATAACACTAATGGATTGTCCTCTTCTGAAATGTATCTTTGGCACTGACAGGGCAAAAATGGTTTATGGCTTCTCAGGACACTGGGGGAAAGTACCCAAATCCACTAATTCTGAGATTTTAATGGGTCTTGACAATGTAAGAACAGACAGAGAAGCTTATCTGAATTACCTTCTAAAGTAATGTTAAATTACATTTAACACCTGCATGGACAAGTTTCTTCCAAACACAAATTTCCTTAAATCAAAGTTAACTTACTTCATTTCTGAAGTATGAAAGATTAATTTTAACTATCACAAAAAACCCAGTAGGATTAACTTTCCTGAGAATCCTCTCACAGAAACAGCCACAAATGCAAAAGCAGTTAAGCAACAGCAGCTTCATGCTTGTCCTCTATTTTTTTTTCATACCTTGGCTGCCTCAGGTGGTTCAGACTGTGGAGTTCCCAGAAAGAACTCTGCCATGAGCAAGTAGATCTCAGGGATGTGGACATGATCAGTCAGACATTTTTGCAGCACAGAAAATCCAAAAATCAAGAAGGAGCCATTGTCAGGCACTGGAGGATGAGTTTTTAAATTATCTTTAAAGGAAGAGAAAAGGAAAACATTCTGAGGAAGCATCTAAAAAATGAATGCTGTATCAGAGGAAGGATTATGGATCCAATTTCATCCTCATTTGTCTATGTCCCAAGCCACTCAGTACTCTGCGAGGCTGCAATATGAACAGTTTACAAAACTTTCTCAGAGTAACAGATAACAATTTTTCCCACTATCACTTTTGTTACAGGAGATTCTCGATGAATTATTCTTCCTTTCTCAGAACCACAGGTCTAGTTATCAAAAAGCAAGCTGAACAAATCTTAAAGAACGTTTCAGGGCACTTGGTGACATCTGAACACCTCACAGGCTTATCATCTAGCCTGATTTTATGCAAGACAAAAAGGCCCGTCTCCCTGCAACTGCAAATCAGAAATGCCAACTATGATGCAAGGGAGAAACAATACTTTCCACTCTTCAGCACAGAAAAGCTGAAGTACTAGGACAAGCTTGCCCTAGAAAGTAGTATCAATTCTTGGTCTACTGAGATGAGTGGGAATTCTCTTACCACCTTCATCAGTGATCTCTTGTGACTGAGCTGGATCAAGGGATTGTTTTGGGAGCATTAAACAAACACATACCCATTAGAATACTTAACCCTGCAGAGCTATTTTCCAGCCAGCGCCCAGCCACTGCTCCCTCCTTGAATTTGTTCAGCAGCAAACGATTGTGGAGGAAGCACAGAAGTAGCTTGATTCCTAGCACAACTGTGCTAGAGTGCAGGTAGCTCTGTGTGAACAGCAGAAACCAGTCTGGCCCCAGTGCCAAAAACGTCTCTTCTTGTTCCCTAGGACAAACAGGGAAATGAAAAAAACATGAAAGGAGACATGATGGAAGACAGAAAGGAGATTTAAAATTATCTGTAAGTTATTCAGAAGCTTGAGTTTCTCTAGAAAAAATCTGATTAAAGGCATACTGCAACACAGAATTACAAAAATTTAACAATAGACTCATCTACACAATTCAAGCCACTTAATTCTCACTAAATCCAACCTTATGTTACTGTCAGACAAAAAAAGCTCATTAACATGAAGCTCCTTCTGAGAGTGTTTACCAATAACTGAAGTCAACTACATCACCAACTAGATCTTTCAACCTATGAAATTCAAATTTCCAGTTTAAGTTTTGAAGCACAGGAGATGTTAATAATGAAAAAGCAGTTACAGCCCCCAGTCCTATGAACTCTGCGTTTCAGTTATAAGAGGTAGAACTATAGTAACTGCATGTTTATGGTTACCATAGAGGGGTGTAAGTAATCCCACATTAGACTGAACTGATTTTTCAAAAGACAGCTGAGATTTCTTCAGCCCTTGCAATGCAGAAGAAACAGCAATATCCAAGTTTCTCTTTTGAGATATTTTCTGAAAACATTAAACTTTTCTCAAAATGGGTATTAGATGTGTGATCTGATCACACATCTGTGTGAAAGGCAGATAAATCACTGACAAAAAGTAACTCTGAATCCAGTCTGCTCTTACCTCCTATTTTGTTGAGACTCAAATATTATTGATGTGTTTAGACCTGGTCAGGCACCAGCAAAGAGGAAATCTAAAAGACAGACACTTACCTATGCCTTCCTAAATTGTTTCTACTTACTCAGAGGACAGATGAAGTTTGTCTGAGCGCATTACAGCTAACAGCATCTTCAGTAACTGGTTTCGAAGCCAGATTGTCTTTCCAGATGTTTGGCTTAAGGCTACAAATATCAGAAAGTAATAAAGAGTAATGAAGAGACAAAACACATGTTCCATTGCTTTGATGAACAACCTTGTTTGCACCAGATTAGCCCGGTGGAAATACTTATATCTGTCTTTTGTAGAGTAAAAATATGCAGACATCAGATAAGAATTCCTGCTAAAATCAGAAATGACCAGTGCTTACATTGCCAAAGTCCTCTCTTTAGAGTTACTCAAAACTTATCCAGACCACATGTTGAACAATAATCCACAGGAGGCAATCTCAGGTGAAGTAGAGGGAAATGTAAACAATCTGACTTGTATTGCCTAGCTGTGATGTCTATATATATAAATTCCAGTTATTAGTGTCTCCTTAATATAATATATTGGTTAGAGGTGCAATAACCAATACCGTCTCAACTGAAAGATCACAATAAAAGAGCCAGCTGACTGAAAATTCTCAGATATTTTACACACAGATACTTTAAAAGGTGCACAGCTCCCCATTTGCTACAACTGTAAATGCAGCAAAGTGTTCAAAGAAAATCCATGATGCCAAGTGACATTTTATTCCTCGTAACAGCCCAATACATTAGTTTTGGGGCAATTTTAATTTAATCAAATTAAATTATATTTAATTATTAAATTATACACAGGGCCTTCATCTCTGTGTATATCTGTGAAATCCAACATTGTGTAGGGTCTGGAAAATGCAGCTGAAGTACTGCTGGCTTATTAGCAGAGAGAGGACAAGAGGAGAACCTTGCAATAGGTCAGGCCTTCCCAGGTGTATACACAGTGACTGTCACTTCACTATTCTTCACCTCAGGCCTTTGTAGCAATATAGGTTTTCCCCACAATTTGAGGTTACCTCAATATAGCCTGTCCCTTTCCAGATGAAGTCATTTGAACTGTATCTCTTCCTGCCACTGAAGGCAGAAGCACTATGTTGCATTTAAGGCTGATCATGTCCTGGGGAAGAAGGGAAGTACTTTAGCTGTCTATCAGAACACATACACCAAAGGTAGCTCCTCACCTTCATTGGGCATCTCAGCCACACTGTCCACACAAATCTGATTTTCATCCACAGAAGAAGGCTTCAAAGTGTAAACAAGGAACAATCCAATCCTTGCAGAGAAAGAGGGAACCAGTTTTGGTCAGCAGACAGACAGACATTCATTTAATTACTTTGAGATTACATGCAAATCTCAATACTCATTAATGATGACAGTTGATGACAACCATTGAAAATTCAAATTGCTGCAGAATAGGGTTGAAATAGGAATGCAAAAGTTTGTAAACTAGGAAGCAAATGAAAAGGACATTATCTATAAATGCAGGTAATGTCTATTCTACTATGGAAACAATTTTTTTTTATCTCTTGATTTTAAAGGTCTTTCACCATGAAGAAAGCAATACTGAGTTAAACGCTCTATTAATACAAAAGATTCTGAACTGCTCCTATCACTGTTATCACCTACTGGGTTCCAAGCACACAGAGGAGAGCAGAGAAACCTCAGTGGGTATTCAGGGAGGAGGACTAGCATTCTCTTTTCACCTGTAGTTTGCTTTACCACATTACCTTGTTCTAAGGACAGACAGGTTACTGTGACATACACATTTAGTGTAAGTGCATAACCTCCTGCTCATAAGAAGGGCATTTCTTAAGAGACAGAGCACCATTTGGTTCTGCAGGACCAGTCCTCATAGCAATTCCCATTGGATGCGTCAAAAGTCTGGAACCAGCAGAAACCCCAGTACTTTTCAGTGCCGCCTCAGTACTTTTCATCCTGCTATAATCTCTGCTGTCCTCAGGAAGGATAGGGACTGTCTTTACCACTGGCTCAGCACTCACGGGTGGTCATTGACAGCTAATCAAATTCCCATGGAATAACAGATATTTTAAGGAAAATACTCATTCATACTTCTTACCACATGGCAATTTTGATATACTAAATCCACTACTCACACCTGTATGAAAAAAGAATAGGTTAAGTCATACAGGCCCATGGTAGGAACATACACACAGGTAATTCCACAAAACAGCTGGCAAGCTGTCACATATCAGCTTACTTCACAGTAACTGCTTGAGGTGCTTGTACTCTTCAATAGAGCTAAAGGCTGACTGCAGAGACCACAGGTTTGACATGAAACTCTCTATGTTTTATTTGGACAAAATACTTTAAAAACAGAACTGTCATCTGTGCAGTCCATTTCCCTGGTGTAAGGTGGCTATAGACAGCACTGTGTAGACCTTCCTTAGTTCATAGGCTACAGGCTGATGCAACGAGGCTGGGAATATAAAATGAAGCAGTACTGACATTCTGTGGAAAGCAAACAAGAATTTAAGTTCTTTGTTTCGTGAAATCCTAAGTAACATATCTTAACTGACTGAAATTCAAGAACAAAAGGATAGTTACTGGAATATAAGCCAAACCAACAAGATTAGGTATGCAGTTTGCTGGGGCCAACTTGCAATACTATAGCGACTGCAATACTTTAGGGGCAGGCTTTAACGAAACCAAGTATTAAGCACAGACTTTGACTAATCCCAGTCATACCAGCAGAACTGTTTGTGTCATCGTTGTAAGGGTCGTCACCTAAGCCATCTTCACACAAATATAAGGTTGGACTGAACTCTGGTTTGAAGGCACAAAAGTTTTTTCATCAGTGGTGATCCTGCAGTTGCCAAAGATCTTGGGGCTCCTACCAAAGATGAGGTGAGGGAAGTTCTACTATAGAGCTCTCTCCAACACCAGCAAGAGTATGGCTCATCTTCAAACTGAGAAAAAGCTGTAGACTTGAAGGTTACCTGAGAACATCCCTTGTATTAAAGTATCCTTGCAACAGATGGAAGAGAATAGTGCAGGCTACAGTGATCCTGGAGTTACTGATTTCAGGATCATTGAAGAGGAAAATGATCTTGGGCACCACTTTCACCTGGTAGGCAACTGCAGCATTCTGACATCCATCTCTGTAAAAAAGCACAGGGACTATTAAAAGCTTTTACTGGAAAGAACCAAATTTGCTGGGTTTCAGCTAAAATGATTCTCAGGCTGCACTGATACTTTGCACCTTTGGCTTCTGATGTTATTTTGGCAACATTCCAAACACTGTCAGACAAATTGAGTATGTGTCAGCAATGGAGATCTGAAGACTTCTTTGTGTGTTCTCTACCCTTCCCTCTCCCCTGGAAACTGCTGCATTTCAATGAGTTCAAAGAAAACAACACTATTGAATTTTCAAGCAGTGAGTTGGTGGTAATACATGCTATTCCTGTAAACTCAGGAAGGGACACCATACAGCTCTGCATAGAGCTTTCTAGTACCAAAAAAGAAGGAATCTACATCCTGCCCTCCTCAGCCCCTCTGCCATGCTATGTCTCTTCAGACACATTTAACTCTAGTAGAGCTGATTAAGAAAATATGCTGCTATAAAAAAAAAAGTCTTCCTGGGTTGTGTTTTGGATTTAAACACAACTTCAATTATAACTTTTTTATTATTATGTCATACTCAATTCAAACATTCAGATTTGCCCTCCCCAGCAGACATTAAAACTTTCATTGGACAGCAGTGGTTCCATGTGAACCAGGTTGCCAAGTAGCTTTTCCCAGTCTGGCCCCACAGTCATCTCAGAGGCTGATCAAATCACTAACTCCAGCCTTGAAAAAGCAATATAGGAATGATTCACTCCCAGAGTCCACTGATTCCAGCTAGGATTGGACCCTTCATATCCACCTCAGAGTTCCAGCTTCAGGTTATAGATGAGCTTGTCCCATGTTTCCGATTCAAACACTAGTTTGTATACCTGGAGGACTGCAAGATCTCCACAAGATGTGAAAAAAGAGTAAGGTCAAGATTTTCCGGTGCTTTCATCCAAAGCTGAAAGACAAAGGAAAGCAGAAGTTTTATTGCACTGCTGAGCTGAGAGGACAGTAACGTGTGGCAGAGAAAAGGTTACAAGTAGTTCAGGGAGGATAACATCATAAAGTCTCAGTCGTTTCTGCAATGACAACCTGCAACACTCCAGAAACTGCACTGGGGCACAGTGGGGAGCCATGGTGACAGAGGACCTGCCATTCCAAGAGCTACCACCTCCCCAGGTGAGGTGGATCCAAATATTGGATCTGGGAGGTGCTATGAACAAACCAAACCTCGTGCTATAAAGCCATCTTTAATCCAGCCAAACCCACAAACTAAAATCAACAGTTTTACCTCAAAGTTGCAGAGAACATACTGGAATGCACTATAGTTCTTGATGACTGAAGACTCAAAGCCAAGCTCAGCTGTGCCCACTAGAGAGAACATTAACTGTAAAATCCTGTGGTTTAACAGCTGTGTCTTCCTCTTCAATAGATAGGTCAGCAACTGAAAAAAGATTTAATAAATATCTGCTAAGTATGAATTTGTACATATAAACTAACATATAACACTTTTTTAATTCAAGACAAATGCACAGTTTACTTGGCTGCAGTAGTCATGCATAACATACATCTTACATAAGCATCATGAAGAAAGCGAAGATTTCAGTCCAGGCATAACATTTTGTGCAGTAAGTGAAAGGGTTAAGTTTTTGAAGGAGTTTGACAACTCTGTGGCATTGAACAGAAGGAAAATACATGCCATAATATGTTGAATGGAATTTACGAAAGCAATATACAACTATATTGTAAATAACCACAGTAGGTTTCCTACACTATTCTTCATGGATGTATTCTTAGCTGCTTGCAAATGGTCATAGCTTAAAAAAATATTAATGTTGACCTCTTCAAATGAAAGACATTTATGTGAAACTGCCAGTTTCTCAACTGAGTCTAGCTCTGATTATTCAATGAATTCCTGCTACAGTGAGAAAAATGTTCAGAAAGCCACTACATTTTGAATAGGTTGTGAGAAATAGGCATTAAATTGAAAATACATATCAAGACACCTTTTTATTAGTTGGCTGTTTAAAAATAAAAGGTTCAGGCATCCAAACAAAGAGCAAAACCACTTAATTGCAATATGATGATCAGTCACGTGGAGACAACACTATTTAGCACAAAGTCAAAAGGAACAGCTTGTACACAATCTAAAGGCTGGCATTCACCTACAAGAAAGGATTGGGCAAGCGGTATCTAAGTATGATAGATATATTCATATGAATCAGGATCAATTTATAAACAGTTCACAAATTGGGAAAATGGAAAGTTTATAATAAATCATTCATGAAGCCCTAATGTTAAGAGTCTCGTTTGGAACCATCTCTGATAAAGTCTTCTCTGTTCTGTGAGAGTCTGCTTAGCCTACACAGCATCACGTCAGTGATATTGAACTGAAACTTCACAGTTGAGCCTTAGTCCATCCAATCTTAAATACAACCAAACTCTTCAGTCTGCAGAGATTTCAGGTTTAAAAGACGAATTTAGGACAGACCTAATTAATGAAATCCAGATAGCACTTATTTATATCAGCACAATTTCTAATACACTGTGAAGACTGAGCCATAGGAATTAATTGTCAGCCCTACACTGGGCAGTCTGTAAAGAGAAATCTTAGGCTGGATGAGCCAAGGGGAGGAAGCAGACCTGCCTGAGAAGTGGTCTTTTGTGGGAGAAGCCAAGCGTGTTGGTAAAAGTTGAAGGGTGGGTCATGCACAAATCTGTTGCACTGGCTTATTTAGTTTACTAGACTATGCCTGACCAAAAGGCATCTGTCCTCACCTTCCCATCAGCAGATATACTGTTATACTGGTTTCCAGAGATTGCAAGCACAGTATTTAGAGCACTGTATCACCTTCCTAAGACCTCAGAACTTACAAAGTTCCAACCATAATTGCTAATAGCCAGCTTGGTTCATTGCCATTGGTAGGTTTTGGGGTAAGGTTCTCCAATAGAGAGATTACAATTGGAATGAATGAGCAAAAGAGTATCTACCTGGTATCCATGCATGTGCCTCATCAATTTTTCACTCATTGGGCTACTGTTCAGAATGGAGTTTAGGACTTTGACAGCTGCATACATGGTGTGGTCATCACGGGCCATAGCAATGAGAGCCAGGAGAATGGCAGGGCCTCCAATGAAGTTCAGGCTAGTAGCTGCTGGAGAGGACTGGAACACTCTTACCCCTAGAAAATTGTAGGGTTACTCTACCAGGAAGTTACATGGACTAAATCTGCTATTGGACATAGAAAAGCCCAAATTTTAAAAAACATGAAACACCAAGGCATAGTGCATTTACCATATTGGCCCACAGCAACTGACCCAATAGTCCGCAAGGAACCTGAGAGGTGTCCAGCAATATTCTTAGCTAGGAATATTGGAGTTGAACTGTCCCGAGAGTTAATCCCAATCTAAAACAGATAAAAGAGACAATCTAAGAAAAACTGTGGTAGTATTGGGAGACAAAAATAACAAGCAGATGCTCTAATAATTTAGATTGCTTTATTACTTATAGACTATGAAAATACTATTTTCCTTCAAAGTGGATTGTTAGGACAAACATTCACCCACCTAAAATATCCTACAACCCCATTACTTCGACATGTCAGTAGGCCTAGCATTGGCAAGAATGCTAGAATAGTACGTGAAAGGTCACTGTGAAGGTCATTAAGAATTCACAGACTGAACCAAATTATTATTAGACCTGAAAACTATGGCTTCTGTTGCTGTTTAAAGTAAGACTTTTAACGTTGCATTCACACTGTCCAATCTATTCCCCTCCACAGAAGAAAACAAAACTGTGAGTAGAATGGAGTCAAGGAATAGGAAAAGAATCTGGGAAAAAAATAATAAAAATCGCTGATGGTATGCAACTAACACAAAATCACAAACTCTGCTCTAGGAAACCAATCAGAAACAAGACAAAACATGTTTAAGACAAATGATGGAAATTTGTGACCTCTTTGGCAATCAACCGGCCATCCACTTCATTGTAGGAGCTCTTTATGTCTTGAACTGTAGTGAGAGATGAGCACACAGCATTGATTCCAAAAGAAATCTTCTCTTCTGCCACCAGAGGTGTAGGATTATGATCACTGTACTTGTCCTCACCTAAAATAAGAGAGACGATAAACCTCTGAACAAGCTTTGCATACTCAATGTGGGATACCAAAAAAAAACCAATATAGAAAGAGAGGCAGGGAAGGGGAGAGTGAGGAGAGATATTATTTCACAATGATGAGATTACATTTTGTATAATCCCCTGTGATTTCCCTGCATCAGGGCATCATTGCAGTCAGGTGGCCACAATCCATGATTAGTACTAATGTCCAGCTGAGAAGACCAGTGTGCAGAGAACAAGCGCCCCAGACTTCATAAAGATCCAACACTTCAAAAATCAAATCCTTCTGACTCCTATTGGTAATATTTTTATATTAGGGCTGTATTCTGATATAATCTCTCTTTCTGCAACTCCTTCCTATGCTTGACTTGGAGATTTTTGTTGTCTAAATAGACAGCATTCTGAAGGAGTACTTTCAGCCAGTCTTTTCACTTTGCTTTAGGCTGGAGCATCATCAGGTGAGATTAATCTGCCCTTTTCAAATGGGAGATGACTATCCCATTTCATTTCAAGCTCTAGTACACAGGTGAATGCACTACTTGTTGAACAAAGAGTAATCAATAACTGAAATATTTTGTCTGCCTGTTTAATAATTGAAGCTAACAGTACACTTTAGTTAAAAAGCCTCTTCATTAAATGCAATGTAACTTATTCCACTACCCCTCTGCCCCCCGTGCTCTCTCCTACTCTGCAGGCATTTGCAATTAAAGATGATGATGCTTCTTTTTCTGCTGTGTTTTTTCTGTTGCACCATTAATACAGAATGTCTCAGTTAAAGCTGCTGCTTTAATGTTTGTCCAACAGAAACCACAGTCTTACATCTCCTCAAGGACATTTTAGCCCTCTTTACTCTCCAGCTCTCTTTGCTGCCTGATTCCCGCCCTTCTTTTTCTGCCCAGTTTACAGTGTGTAATAAGATCCCCATGGTATCTTACTACAACCTTATACAACACTCAGAATGCAGAGTTCCAGGCTTTTAGAGAAAGCTCTAGGCACAGTTGGAATACTAACAGCAGATTATAAGAATAAAAAAAGCATTGCCCTGACAAAAAAATTAGTGATGGATATGAGAATCATCACATACCTTGAAGCTGTACCGCTTGGAAATTGCTACAATACTGTGGGCCAAGCTTATTAATCACCTCCATGGTTTCCACAGAGATGGCTTCTTCAAACAAGTACGTAGGGCCAAGGCGCCAGGTCAAGGAGGACTTCTGTTTCCAAATTCGAGGAGTAGCTATGTAGCCATAGACATCGATAAAGGAAGAGGGTTCCATAGAAATACAGCTACCTGGTAAGGGCTGGAGATACTGCATCTGCAACAGAGGAAGAATTAACTGAGGGGACACAGTACACCCAGGGTGTCTTAAGGTCTTGTCCCTGGAAGGTACTGCCTGCCATCCCTTTCCTCAATGAAGTCTCAGTCAGCTGTGCAACAAAACTATCAACTACCATTTAGAAACTGGACTTTCCGAAGTATCACAAACGTAAGCACTTTGTAAAGTCCAAGCCTACATTTTGTTTAGAAAACACAGTCAAGATCATTTCAAGTGTTGGCACAGAAAAGCCCTATCTTGATCCCGGGACTTATTTTCCCTGTTCTAAACTTCATAACTCAGACTGGGGCTTTCAACACAGAAAGCTAAGTTACAGATAACACCTGGTACTATGCACCTGGAGAATAAACAGTTTTTGAAGCGTAGACTACCAAAATGCATCAATTCACTTCAGTGAAAGGGACATAGTTTAGGAAATTGGACCATTTCTTTTTGGTATCAAAATAAGGATTCTGCTTCCTAAACTGAATCTATTATTTTATTTAAATGTGGAAAGCTTTCGTAGGAAGTAGTTGGGTATTTTTTTCGTATAGAGAAACTATATTTTATTTCAGGGCTTAGCCTTGCCTTTAACAATTTGCTGTTAGGATAAGCGTATGCTAGCATTTACTGGTCTCTGACGGCTGAGATTCAGAAGACTGGGCTGGCTGATATTAGGAGGCAGGATTTGATGCTTGAGTGAACAAATATTGGCTTGATACAACATGGCAACCCACCCACCCCCAATTCTACCACCCCAAAATAGCTTTTAGTATTGTTAACAACCTTTGTGCAATTCTAATTTCCTACACAAACTTTTCTTCACTGTATACATCAAGATGAAGGGTTGCATCATGTCAGAGACCTCAGCACTGGGACTATCTTTTATTTAGTAAAATCTTGTTTTATGAGCTGCTTCACCGTATGTTAAACACATTTGCTGTGAAATCTTTAATCAATTGCAATGTTTAGGCCTAGTTTTATTGATGACTTTCAGTCTCATTTGAAGGAAGGCAAATTAAATTAAATTTTCATTCTTGAAATGGATATAGGTCCCAAAAGGCATTTACAAGACAGATCATTTTTCTCAAGTACGGGAAAGAGAATATTTGGAATTAAACAGGTTGCTTTTACAAGGGAAGTATAAAACACATAAATGAGCTTTGCATGTGTTGAGATTGATTTGAAATATGGGAGCAAGAAGGAAGAGACCAAGGTTAGAAGTTTCAATTAATGAAAGGATTCTATTCAAAAACAAAACCAAAACACCACCACACCGAACACAGCTGCAACAGAAATAGGATCCATTTTCAACATTGCCAGCCTGAAGCATTCAAAATCCCAAAAATCAAATCTCAGAAATAATTTGAGATTAGCTTCAAAACCAGGAGCATGATGATGATAATGATACTATAAACTGGGGTCTCTTCTCATTTAGCCTGTAGACTATGAACACTTTGCGTGCATTTAGATTGTTTTCTTGTGATATCTCATGCAACTGAGAAATTCACCATTTGAGAACTGACTCCTATGCAACAGGAAGATCACAAGAAATGGCACATTAGGGGAAATACTAGGTACACCAACATTTGCAATGATATCATTGAAATTTATAAATTTCTCCTAATTGAAACATTTCTTTCATTTCTATTAAGTCGAAAAAGAGGTATTATTTTAATTCAAGAGCTATCTCACACACTGAGCAACTAACCCAGAAGAACATCTATCTGTTCTGAGTGCTTAAGACTGCCAGTGGAGCAAAGGCCACTGACTCACCAGCTGATTGTTCAATGGGTGTAACAGGAAGAGGACAGCTTGAAATGTGCCTGTGTAAGGTGCTTGAGGAAATGCCATCCATTTTGGGATTCTTGCAAAGAGCTGTCCACTCACAGAAGCTTATTTCCTTAAGACCTTTTTGCTTTTCTAGGCCTTTTTTCAAAAACAGAAGCTCCCTGCGTAACTCATCACCTTTGCAGGTTTTAGCCTAAATCCAAAGCACCCTCATTTTAGGGTTGTCTGATCACAACTTAACGTGATAAACTTTTTATAGATGACAACTCCTGAAAACCTAGTGTGTAAATTGAGATATCCTCAAAGTCACTAGCCAATTCATAAAATTTTGGCCTAAGGGTATAACTGAATTTCATCAACATAACCCTGAGCTACCTGTAAACTAGGTAAACCCAACTCTGAGATGAGTGTCATCACTCAAAATTGCCCTGGTTATCTGCATGCTGAGAGGGGAAAGGGGAACTAGTTCAAAGCATCAGTATAGCTGATAACATACTTCTGAAAAGCAGCACAAATACACCCTGGTTTGTATGGATTTCTGACTCCACTCAAGCACAGCGCAGGGTGGCACATGTTATATATGCAAACCATCATACTTTGAGTCTCTCAGGTTAATACTGAAAAGTCATGGCATGTGCATGGGCAAATGAAAATGAAAAGCAATGAAAGGCAAATGTCAGGCATGAGATCTATGCAGAGAGCCTTTACCTTTGCAGACCCAACCATCTGGCCATTTATATAAGCTGACACAATGCAGTTCTTCTTTGCTTCCCTAGCAACTGTCACTGTGAGATGATGCCACTGGCCAGTGACCAGCAGCTTGCCACAGCCAAACTGGACTTGCCCTGGGAACGGGGATGGATTTAGGACCTCACCCTCAGGTTCCATGATATCTGTAACAACAAAAACAGGGGGCAGTCAATAGAAAGTCTGTCTTACCCACTCTTGCCTCTGGAACACAACTGTTAAATATGACACAGAGAACATGACTCTCCGTAGGTATAGAGTGATTTGGTGCCATTCTGTTCAATGTCTTCAAAACATTCCCTGATGGTCTATTATCAGAACGTGAGACTTGCACAACTCTCAAGATCCCTCCCAGCATAAAATGTGCCATACTCCCAAATAACACCTGCTAGCTGCCTTGATGCTGCAAAACTAGACTGACCTAGGACAAAGCCAACATGTTCTAAGAGGAGAACCCCTCAGGATAGCCACTGAGTTAGCTACCACAGAAAAAAATTCTTAGCGAATTCATGAGATGATAAAACTCTGTACATTAATTTGTAGTTTTTATGAGAAGAGGCAAGCTGGGATTTTTAACCTCATCTAAGGGAATCAGAGCACTCACACAATGTTAGCTGTGCATGAAAAATCCCAGTTACTATTCCCACTCCATTTCCAACCTCCTCTGCAATGTTCAATCACATTCACATTTGCAGTACCTACTCTAGTCAATAAAAAGAAAGAGATAAATGTCAACAAGTGAAAAAGATTAATAGGCTACATGACAGAAAACATTCTGAAAGTGGGAGGAGGAAATGATCTGTTTAGGATCTGATTAGGAAGATAGGTCACTCCCAAACTCCTCAGTCCTACTCTCCAAACCCCCCTACTGTCACACAGAACAAGCAGGGACCAGCTGGTTCAAGTCCAGTCCCCACAACGGCACACAACTAGGTAACTGGTATTCAAAATTTTTCTTTAGAATATCTATAAGTTTTCTCACATATTGCAGGCTATGAGATAATTCTCAATGCCCACAAACTTAAAACTGAAATATGACCAAGAATTACAATCACAACAGGCTGCCAGAAGAAAACCGAAGAGATACAGAGTATCACTACTGTTGTGGGTACTTATAAGAAGAGGAAATTTGTAATGAAAAATTCCAGGTTACCAGAGGACACAGCATTGCAGCTTGACCAAGAATAGCCTTACCCAGTGGCTGGAATTCCACTTCTTCTGTGGAAATGACCAAAGAATGATCCTGCTGGGAGAAGCTTACTGAAAAACAAACAAATTCTTGCTCTGTTCTTGACATGTGCCGCACAACTGTGAGGAAACGGAGTGGGTGACTGTTGTGCACCAAACCAAACTTGCTAACCAGAAACCAGCAGGAGAGTGTCATGCCACTTGAGGGAGGGAACATTCTGGTGCCTGTAGGCAGGAAACAAAAAGGCAGTAAAGAAGTTGGTTTCCCTGTACAGACATTAGCAAACTACTTTCTCTTTCATTTGTATCCCAAACCATATAAGAACCAACAATAGACTATGAGGCTTAAATTCTGTTCTTTTCTATTAGATTTCACCACCTGTCTTCAGTAACATAGAGACTGCACGTATAAGCATGTGCACACGTGTAAATGACCTAAAATTGACGAATGACTACTAGAAATGACTACTAGATCTCCATGCCACAGAGCTCATCAATTGGGAAGCACTGAGCCAGAAACAAGTTTTCTCAAAGTTCACAAGATTCAGGAAGCAAAAGGTACAGCTATTTCCCAGTTCACCCAAAAGAGGATTTTGATCTACAGGAGAATCCTATTTCCTGTTAAGTCACAGTTTCTATTCCTTCTGTGGGAGATTACCCTAAAATCTGGCGGCTCTTAGTTGTTAAGACTATTTTCTTATCAGCCTGGTTGAAATTTCTATTGCTAATATTCATGCTAACACATCACACTATGAAATTGCATCTGATACTGCATGTTGGTGAGCAGTCTGAGTTATACAGCTCAGAGCCGTCCTGGGAGATCAAGATGGAAGTGCATTGAAACACAGTTTATTTGCTGCTATTTTTTTTACAAATGTTGAATGATTTCAGTGGGGCTGAAAAGTCAGTACTTTCAGGAATCTATAAGTTAGTCAAAGTGAATTCAAGGTGATTATTTTGAATTCAAGTATCCACCTTGAATACTGTGTTCAGTTTTGGGCCC
The DNA here is from genome assembly GCA_013398295.1 of Chionis minor. Classification (NCBI taxonomy): domain Eukaryota; kingdom Metazoa; phylum Chordata; class Aves; order Charadriiformes; family Chionidae; genus Chionis; species Chionis minor. The sequence continues at coordinate 1,719,815 of VZSF01000503.1, forward strand.
CTCACTACAAGAAAGACATTGAGGTGCTAGAGCTTGTCCAGAGAAGGGCAACGAAGCTGGTAAGGGATCTAGAGAACAAGTCTTATAAGGAGCAGCTGAGGGAACTAGGGTTGTTTATCCTGGAGAAAAGGAGGCTGAGGGGCGACCTTATCACTCTCTTCAACTACCTGAAAGGAGGTTGTAGTGAGGTGAGAGTCACTCTCTCCTTCCAAGTAACAGGCGATAGGACAAGAGGAAATGGCGTCAAGTTGCACCAGTGGAGGTTTAGATTGGGTATTAGGAAAAAATTATTCACTGAAAGGGTTATCAAGCACTGGAACTGGCTGCCCAGTTGAGTCATCATTGGTGACTCACCCAGTTGAGCCTAGCTGAGTCACCATTGGTGGAGGTATTCAAAAGACGTGTAGATGTAGTGCTGAGGAACATGGTTTAGTGGTAACTTGTCAGTAGTAGGTTAATGTTTTGACTTGATCTAAAAGGTCCCTTCCAACCAAAATGATTCTATGATTCCATGATTCAGTGAAAGTGCTTACCCATGCCAACTCCTCCTGAGACAGATTGCTCTGCACTGGGTCCCATGACAGTGGCCAAGGTAGGGAGGTATAAACACCTACAAAAGCAAGCAAGCACCCATTCATCAGAAATGTAAAATCATCCCTGAAGGTCATCAGTGACTTAGTACTGCAGAATCATGTTTGCAAGCTAGAGTCCAGGCTATCACAATAAGACAAGAACAAAATAGGTTGGCAACATTGCTTCAAGGAAGGCAGCAATAGGGCACAAGGATTCACTAAGATGGAGAAAGTGATTAGTTGCTGTTTCCAGAATAAGGGCCTGGAGACTGCAGAGCAGCTAAAGAGAAAAACATCAGCAGCAATACCCGTATCCTTCCATGGACATGTCAAACTCCACAAATGATGGAGCCAAAGCAGTGCTGCGGAGCTGGAAGTTTCGAGGTGACGTCATGGAGATGAGACTCATTGCAGTCTGGAGTGCTAACGCAGATCCCTTAGACACCCAAGAAGAGCTACTGACAGGCACAACTGTCTGAGGATCAGTTTTATTGTCCACCATGTCCTCTTCTGAACCTACAAGATTAACATAGTGCTTAACCAGGTCAGTGTCTGCAATACTTTTTTCAGTCACAGTCTTTGCCTGTATTCAACTCATCACTGCTAAGAACAGTGCTGCATGCTCTTCAAATAACACATCCTCAGCAGCCTAGAGAAATCCTCAGCGATACACAAAAATATTGCACTGAAAAATTTCAAAATGGAAGGCTGGGAGGAGAGATGAACTTATAGAAATAATAGCTATATTTTCTCGCCACACATCTTCAAGCAGCTCCAGACTTCACCTCCAGTAAAAAAGGTTCTTGACCCATTGGTTCCATTTTTCTTATTACAGAGAAAATAATATACTGTGTATATTATTATATACACAGACCATTCTATTCTGCGATAACAGAATGGTTGCAACCAACATGTGGGAGAGGATCTGAAGAATGACTGCAAAGAACATGAAACACAAATTTGCATCATTCTGTATCAGGTGCCTCATAGGCATGAGAACAGTTTAAGCACCAAATACTACTACTGTAGCCTTTCACCTGCAAAATATGTTAGAACAGAGAAAGGACTTGGATGGAAAATAGCCTGTATAAGCAAGGCAGGCTACTAGGATATCCTAGGGATTACAAAAAGCAGTGCCTTTTATTCACATCTTTATTCTATTTCTAGCTATAAACCACAGGGGAAACATGCTGCAAACCCATAAGACATTCCCCTTGGTTTGTGAAATATGATTAGTATTTTTATAGATCACTTCCATGTCTGATCCAGCAGAGTCTGAGTATACACCAGCATCTGGCTTCAGCACATGTATTATAATTTGATCTCTCCTGGTCATTAGATCAGCTCTCAGTGCTGGTCAAGTACCACCCAACCTGGGCAATGCCCAGTCTAAAACATCCATCCAGGCATACTCCACCTTTACTGTGACTGTCTTGGAGCAACCTACTTCAACAGCAGTTTCCCGTCATACCAGAGACATCTATAACCCAGCCACTGTAGTAGCAACAGGCTGTTCATTGTGTGCTTACCTTCCTTACAAGCTGCGTTAGCTGAATCACTCCCCTGACATGAAAGGGCACCGGTCTTGTTTGTGCTGGGCCTGGAAGGTAGTGGCAGGGAACCTCCCAGCCAAAGAAATTGCCTAATGTGCAAAAAAAAGGAGAAAGAAACCAAAAAAAAAAGGAAAAACAATCAAGTCAGACACTTTGGAGTCATGGCAGCCATGCAAATAGAGCTTAGCCCTCTGGAGACCAACTTTCTTACTGGATACCAGATTTTAAAGACATCCCAAATAAAACAGAAGGAAAGTGTTCCATTGTAGCATCACAAATATTTGTTTCACTTTACACTTCCCCTTTCAAGGTTTTTCTATTGAAAAAAAAAAATCAAAGGTTTATTTTCTTCAGCAATACTTTTGAATACTACTAGTTTTCCAGAAAAAAAATCTATGGTTTTTTTGGGGGGGTGGGGGAGGTGTGTGCATGGTGTTTTTTTTTGAAGAAATGCTGTTCCATTTTGAGTAAAATAAATACAATCTTTTACTGCATAACCAACTTCATCTGCACCCTGATGTGTATTAGCTACTCTCATGCCTATCATTTGTTAGCATTAAAGATGAAAGTACCTCCTCAAAGTAGAAACAACAGAGACTGAGAAACAAGATTACACTTTTTATTTCTCCATCTGTCACTGACATGGATCTGAGATAACAAAAAGTCACTTTTACTCTTCAGGAAACAGTTTCTCCATATGAATACCAGGACAGCTGTTTTGCAATTACTTAATTAGCTGCCATACCCAAATGGCTTCATAAGCTCTGGAGAGATGATGCAGCAGAATGCTATAGACTCTTACCATCCTCACTAAGTCATTTAAGCATATACCCTGTGATCGGTATCTAAGTAGTATTAACTGAGACTTGAAACAATAGGCTAAGAGTCTTGCTGAATTAGAGTACTACACAAAGTATCCAATTATTACACAAACTTCGCAAAAAAATTTGCACCGCTGAGGCAAATTGTTTCCATTAGATACAATCTGATACCTTAACACATCTGGCTCGATAGCCTGTGATGCAAGCTTCTCAAACACTCTGGTGAGGCGCAGATGCAGTGGATGGCTCTCATTGCGGAAGGCATCCTGACAGGAAGTTATGATGGTGCTTAGCAAACCAGATCCACACATCACCTGGCGACTCTTCTCTGACTTCACCAGAGACTGGATATGATCAACCACAGCACACTGGATTTCCTGTGAAAGCTGAAATGGACACAGAACTGAAGTCAGTGGGCTGGAAGTAAGACTGCATGGTGACTGATATTTTATTTTCAATTGTCAAACCTCTGGGTGTAAAAATCTGGCCCAGAAATGAAGCCTGTAAGGCCAGAGGCTCAAGTGCAACTGCATGGCTGCTGTATAAAGCTCTGCACTTGAATGGTGTGAGTATATCCATCTGAGTAGCTGCTCAGCCATCCACAGCTAAGCTTTCCTGTCACAACACTATGGCAGTGAAGGGAGAGAATAATTGGCTCTCATTCAAAAGAAAGGACCGCCATGAAGGGCAGGTTATTAGGCATAAGCTCCAAGACCAACACAGTAACGCAGTATATATTTAACATTGAGCACCTGGAGAATCATATTGATATGATCTACTTTTCATTCTAGAATAACTGTTCTTAAACAGAAGTGTATCTAGCAATATCATGAATCGCTTACTTAATTTTAAACACTTCTCTACATGTTTTGCTGCATTCAAGCTTTACTTCATTATTGCTTCTTAGTGGTCTTGAAGTATCTAAATTCTCATAACTTATCTTTAGAGCAATTTGTTCCCAATGAGGAATGGAGCCTAACTAGATTTCACACAAAAGTAACTGTGCATCATATATTTAAACACAAATCTTACAAAGATTAAATGTACCCCACCCCAAGAGCTCTTTGGCTTTCTCATATGCTCTTCTAGGAAACATCTATGTAAACTTTAAAGAAAAGGATAACAATGGTGGCAGACATGCAGACTAGGACATTGGGATTTGACTTTGTAACATGAATGAGAAGCAACTTCTCTGGATTCAGAATAAGCTGGCTTATTAAGTGTAAAAAGGAATTCAGCTCTTTTGCATCCAGACCAAACTCAAAACCAGTGGAGGACAAATTCAAAGCCAATAAGCAATTCTTTTTCAAAGTGTTCAGCAACCAGAAGCCCCAGTTGCAACACTTATACAATACTAGCACATTCAACGCAGCATACGTACTGCTTTTGTAAACTCAACTACTATCTTTGGTATCTCAAGGGTAAGTTCTTTGGATAACACCTTCTTCTCTCTGAATGACTGTTCTTCCCAGTGACACAAGTTTCACTGTGCATCTTGTTATATATGAAAATCATCCACCAGACTGAACTACGCTGTTCTTGACAGAGGCAGTTATTGCTAGTGTATCAAAGCCTCACTTATAACTTTATGGATCTTTTAATTCCTGTTTTACTCCATTTAGAACTGGATGCAGGAAAGTATCTGGACATATAAAACCACATGAAAACAGAGAAGGACACAGGTCTTGACTAAGCACAACTAGTGGTTTACTCCAAAATAAATCCAATAAAAGCATAATGGCATACAAAAAAATTGATTATTTTCATTAGCTTAGCAGCTTTGTCAATACCAGTATTGCCTTGTTTTGAATAAAATGTGCTGTTTTCATGCATCTTAGTTCCAGTAAAATGACATTTTAGTGGAAATACTAAAGATGGCCAGGAAATCAGGCTGTGTGTTTCTATATGCATGGAATGATTTTTCCTTATACGTATTACTTGCACCATGAATCATGATATTGAAGGTGCAGTTAGAATGTAGCTGGGCTCACAGCTCTGTCTCAGAATAGAGTTTTAAGGCCAAAATGTCACCAAGCAATTTGCGCAGTCTGTTTAATTAGTTTCCTGATTCTTGCTTCTAAGAGCCCATAGTTTTAAAACTTGGTAGCTGGATTTCATTCACTGTTATTTGCCTTCAAAATGATTATGCTATGTCTAAGATGAGCAAGAACTTTGAACCTCTGGCAGTGTGGGTTCATTTCAAAGAGATGTTAATTTTCTTAGGGTTAAGAATGGTACAGCAATAATTCTGTGTACAACTGCAAAAAAGCAAACTTACTTTTCAATATCAGGAGCACCTCTCACTTGAAACGCTAGCAGCCCTTCATAGAAGATTATAATTAACTTCCTAACATACCATAGAGATTTAGTTTTACTAATGAAAAAACCAAGGCATTGAAAACAGCACTTTCAAAAAGTTCCAAGTGACCTAGGATTTTAAATCAAAGTTTTCAAAAGAAAAGCTAGACATCCATCAGCTTAAAACTCATTGTCTGTATAGAGTTTGAGTCACTTCTGAAAATAATCTGTGCATTTTTTAAAGTTTTATCAAAAATAAATAATTATTTTATCACATTGCAAATTCCTGATGCATAGTTCCTAGCTGCAAGCACATTCCCATTTTATCACAGTATTTTGCTGATTAACTTTCATCCACTGACCTTAATAAGCAAAACTTACTTTGCTGACAGTATAAGTGGTTTTAAAACAAGATACAGAATGACTTTGTTCGTGCACTCCTTGCAAGTAGACAGGGGGGAAAAAAGCAGTGTGCATGAATTGTTTCTACTTTTTCAAAAACAGGACCCAGATAGGGCCTAGTTAAATGCCTCACATAACTTATATCATCTCCACCAGGTTTTTCACATTTCTGCTTGGTACAGCTTGCATGTAAGAGAAGATACAGAGCTTTCCTCATATGAATACCAGGACTACTATTGTCTTCTAGAGAAAACATACTAGCAAGTCTTGGCCATTTGAAGCCAGGTAACAAAATCTCTTCTTAATGTTAATCTTTTTTAAAATTTTGGTGGTCTGACAGACCTCTTGCTCACCAAATTACATTTAATTGCAGTATGTTTTCCCCCATTGTATTAGCTGACTGCAGCATCTCCTTCTTACTTTTCTAAGGTACTGCGCAGTGTTGTAACATGATGTTCAAACACCTGAGAGGAAGGCAAAGCTGTTTCTATGTGCCGCCTTATAAATGACAGGAATGTGTGAAAAACAAGACAAAGTAGAAAATGGTCTTCAGTATAGTTAGCCAGGGATTCTTGGCAGAGTTGCTATTTCTTCAATCCAGGCTACATTACCAAGATTTTAGTGCAACTTCAGAGACACTGGCTGCTTTTTAAGGAGAAACGAACAGCAAGAGAAAGAGAACAAATAAAAGGGCAGGCTGTGGGGTTGGACGCACAGGAGGAAAATTGCTTGGTCTGTATAAACAGTGAAAGCTTCAGAAGTTGGTTGATCAATGAACAAGCAAACTTCTTACTAAAAAGCCCAAAAATAACCGTGGAAAAGAACATGCAGACAGGCTGTGCATTTTCTTTAAAAAAAAAAAAAAAAAAAAAAAAAAAAAAAAAAAAAAAAAAATCATGCTGTAATCAGAACAGGCTCAGCAAAGAAAAATCCCCCAGGAGACAAGGCTGGAACAAAGCCTGCAGGAAAGTGCTCAGGGGAAAGAGCTGACCTTCAGCTACCAGGCCAGACTGGAAGACCGGCTGCTAGGGTGTTTCTAATCTCCTTCGTCCTACCAGAGGTCTGGTCCATTCTTCTTTCCTTTGTCCCAAAGCCTTGGCTGCACAACCCAAAGGCGAGTGAAGCTCTGGCCAAATACACAAATAATTTCCTTGTGCAGATAACGCAGTACAGTAATTTAGGAATTCACTGTGATATTAACAGTTACATTAGCAGTGATATTAGTAATATACGTCTGAAGGCAGACAAATCTCAAATGTCACAGTGTCTTCTGTGGGCCACATCTAATTATGTCATGCTTTGATTGTCTTCTCGCAAGTTCTTTCCTTTCTCTTACCCAGCATTGTCAGATCTAGGAGATCTCCTTATCAGACATCACAAACAGAAAAGATCTGGTATTACATTCTGGCATCTTTAAAGCTGCAGTTCCAAAATGCCAGGCAAGGACAAGATAGAAATGTCTGAGGGGAAACTTCTTTCTTTTTAAGGTAGAAAAAAGCCTATGTATATCCTGAGCCACATATCTAAAGTGGATGTTAGCATGTCTCCCTCGTGCTTAGTTTTTGAGACATGTGACAGTGTTATCTTTCATCACTGGCAGCATATTAATAAGAGGAAAACCCACCTTTTATTTGTCAAAATATGTGCAGTTTGATAGGAACTGGGTTAGTACCAGTCCTGGGCATGAACATGAGCAACATCCTCTAAATTCAGTTTACTGATTCAAAGACTGTCTCCTGGGGGGGGTTTAAGGCTTTTAAGCAAATTTTCATACCCATATGATATTAAAATTATTTTTGATCATACCAAGGAATGGCAGTAATATACAACCACAAATCTATTCTCCTCAGCTTTTAATTGTCATTCTAGACAGCTAGAGAAACAGCTGAAGTGCAAGACAACTGGTTTTACTGTCTGCTACCTTTTTTTTTTTTTTTTTTATGCTGACAGGCTCAACATTGCTTCAGCCCATCACTGTTTGGGTCTGACAAAGGTCACTGAGAAGCAGCAAATTTGGTAGGAAATGGATATTATCTCTGAGGGCCAGAATCAAAGTGCATTAATTTTATTGAGTTCCATTAATGTTTCTATAAAAGCAGTGCTTTCTTATTGCCATTTCTGTGAAAGCAAGGGATTTGCACATGACCTGAGCTGATTCTGAAGATTTTTCCAGATTACTCCTGAACACTTGGGCCTAAAAGACCCATTCACAGCATTAGAAAGAGCAGAAAGAGATGAGTTACCACCTGTCCCTCATCATTACTCTTAAAAAAGGTACTATTTGACTCAGGCTCAAACTCAAAGCCAGAACCCCCTTCAGATTTTTGAATCAAAGTCTGCAGTAAAAAAGCTCCATCCACAAAGAAATTATTTCATCTCTCATATAGCTGTCAAACACTGCTGCACCAAAAGAAAGACTAGTGCCCTGTTTGTGACAGAATATATCTATTTAAAGGGAAATTCCTTCAGTTATTATCCTTCTACCAAGTAGCTCCGCTTCACTAGCAAATGAGGTTCACCTTTTGCATCAGATCTTGTCTGACACCCATTTTCCAAGTAGCACCTCATTTCACAGGGTTCATGCAGTGGTATGTTATGAGTAAAGGTACTGAAGCTGCCCAAGCTCCAGGACATGAGGTTCCACTCATTCTCTCACACACTTTTAAACAGAATTAGCCAGAAAAAACTTTTTTTCCCCTCTACTCTTTTTGTGGGTCATTTGATGAAAAACTCTTCAGGTCATGTGTTAATTCCTAGCTGGAGTCTGACTCAGGACCCCACATAACAGTGGTCCCATTTTACCCGAGACTATCCTATTGACAACAGCAATACTAAACAAACACTATGAGTAATAATTTTTTGTTGACTAAGAAAAAAGGAGTGAAAAGGAAGAAGAGATGAACACACTTAAACGCATAACTGAAACTGCTGGAATTTGTGCTCTATCCCTTCATATTTTTAAGAACACTGCCATCTATTGAGGATCTAAGAGGCTTTCTCTCATACAGCTCAGTCCTAGAGCCAATTCCAACAGTTTCTTGATGACACTCTCTCTCATCCAATTAACTGTTCTACTTGTTTTTCAGAAATTAATTACTGTAATTAACAAAATCTCACTAGCTTCTGGCTGGGTTCCACTACACAGAGTTGGGATTTGCTAGCAGTTAGTTTCGCTCTCACTTTCCGTAGCTCTGGATGAACAATCTGGTTTTATTTCAATCCCTCCATACGTCCTTAAACTGTATTCAAGTATTTTAGACCAGATAGCAGATAAAAAATAGGCAATATACTTGTTCAGAGTGGGTGAGTGTATGGAAGGTTTGACAAAGCAAAGCAGATTCTAAGCTGCATTGAAAGTTTATGGACCATTAGGCCTAAAGAGCCAGACTGTTCTGGTTGCTAGTTCCATTTTAAACAATTTTCAAGGGACTTCTACACTTACACCTTTGAAGTAAGAACGAGATGCATGCACTGCATCAGACAGGTATAGAAACACTTAGTCACACTGATAGCTAAGAGCCTTTGTTGTTCTTATATCTGTTGACTCAGTGCAATTGGCACTGTTTCTCCTGCCAGTGTTCTAGGTAAATTTTAGTACTTCCACATCTGCAAAGATTAAGCAATTATTGGAAATGAAGCTATAGAAAAGTAGCAGGCACTGTTTAGATGGCACTTTGATGTGTTCAGACTCACCTGAGCATGTCCCTCTTTGTAAAGCTTTGGCAGCAACCTCACCATAACACAGACAGCACCTGGATGTACAATTGCGCAGTCTCCCATTTCCCACCTGCAGGAAAAAGACACGTAAGACTTATAATTGTCATTAACAGCAGGAAAGAGTGTCCAAGAATGTTCCATCAGAGTACAGCATTAAATCCTCCTAGCAGTAACCAGACTCAGCTTTTGAAACCAAGAAAATATAGATGACCTGGAACAGCTGGAAGACTCCTTAGAGTAACAAAGGCAGGACATAACCTGCTCATAAGCTCTCACCTCAGGGACCTGCATATTCAAAGATGTGCAGCAGCCTCTTTAAAAAAACATCACCTTTGAAGCTACTTGCAGTACAGAGAACAGACAAGCAGAGGAATCCCTCTGATACATCAGCCCAGAACTAGTGCTATATTTTCTATATTCAAGCAGTTTGTAGCTTGACAATACATTCAGTATTTTCAAACCGTAATAGCATTAAGCAAAGATGAGGCAGTCTTGATGAAATCAGTATGCCATCGTTCCCTTCCAACACCAGAATCTACCTAAACTAGGAAAAGAAAGTTAAAGATCTGCACTTCCCCAGCAGTTTTCGTTTTTTGCCACGTATCACCTTTGTACATTCAGGCACAGGAAGGAACTGGGGCATCAGAGTTACAGCAGAGAAGACCTGCTTATGCCATGATGTAGGCTAGAGGTCACAGATATCTCGACAGACAAACATCTCAACAGACGAAGCCACAGCACAGCAGTAACTCCAGTTTAGGCACTACAGGCTTGTCATGTTTAGAGTATAATCAGCATTTCTGAGTGCACCTCTGAACCAGAGTTGTGATGGGCACTGTCAGAAATGTCTGTCCCAAAGAGAGCTCATGAGAAAAGCAGAGGCAACATCCACCAGCCAGAAAAAATAAAGCACAATATGCTTTATGGACTGTATAAAACAAAGGGTACAAGTAAAAGAGTGAGCATAAAAAAAAAAAAAAAAAATCTTTTACAGGGGACCTAGAGGAGGGCAAAAGTGCTGTAATTAACATTTTAGCCACTTCCAAAAAGGCTCATCTGATACATCAGAGCAGTGAGTGAAGTGTAGCACACTGCCACACAGTGACAAATAATTCTTAGTGCACCCTCAAGAAAGTTTCAAAGAAATTTTTTTTTTTTTTTGCAATATTTTCTGTGTAATGAATCAAAATCAGATCTGGTGTAAACCCTTCCTGCAGCAGTGGCTTCAGTGTGGACAAATACACCTGTACTTAACATAAATGTGGGTGAGTTTTTAAGTGTCAAACAAGAAAATAGTACACACTGAAAGTACACTCTCCTCCCATCTCCCCCCAAAAACCCATAACACCTCAAAGAGAAAAATCCAGTCCCACTAGTATCAGTAGGATCAAAATGTCAGTCTTTTTATGTGTTGCAGCTGTACTCCCCAGAGCAAGTTCATTTTTAGCACTATATTCAAGGACTGACTTTCCAAACTTTCAAATGAATTCAAACTTTCATCTCTAGCACTGTAAAAATAAAATGCCAGGCAGTGTGTCCAGTTCTAACACACAGCAGTCTTCCTAGAGACTTAGGCACTGAAGAAATATGGTTACCTCCAAACCTCAAAATTTTTCTTTCATGTAGAGAATGGTTTTTATAACCCATATGATGTGTAGTTAAGGTAAAATGTCAGCTAACAAAATGTGAATATTAGAAGACAATAATAGAAAGACATTCTTTAAAAAATAAACAAAAATCATGAAATAGTGAAGACATTGCCGTAACTATAAGGAGGTGTTTTCTTATATTTGAGCACTACCTGGCAGGTTTAGCACTCTCCAGGGCTGTTAAGAAGGAAGAAGCAAGAAAGAAAATCCAGAGGCCCTGATCAGCAACAAACTACACCTCAACTTCTCTGCCAGCACTGCACAGTTGCTCCCCTCTATGATATAAGCTTTATCTCCAGCCTTCCCTGTGGTTTTCCAAGAGGGCCTCATTTTCTGGCTTGTCTTAGTACAAAAGCTGTCTCCGTGTGCCAGCTTCTCCTGCAAGTAACCCTTCACGTGCATTCCTGCCTCAGGGCAATCCAGTCAGCCCCATGATTCCACTCCCTCTATGCTACCAGTATCATGGTAGGAACCCCAAATCCACTCTGCACTGGCTGCTACATAAAAGCAAGACAAATAAGAGGGTTTGGGGACAAAATGAGATGCCACAAAGAACCTGAAGAGCCATTAACACAGTGAGTCAGTGGTAACAGCAGCTGCAGCAGCCACTCTGCTAGGGTGGGCTTTGGGTTTCCCTCCCAAAGAGAGCTCAGCCTCGGTTAACACCGCTTGTAGCAAGCTCTCTCTAATCACCAGGAGCAAAAGGAAAAACAGAGTCCCCGTCCATTACAGAAAGTGTTTCAAACATTAACACAGCAGCAGCAAGAGGGCTGTGTTTCAGACGGGAATGAAAAGATTGATTCCCCTGTGGCCCAGCAACTTGCAGCATCATCGACCACAGGACAGTGTAAGGGGTTAGAATATTATCCAATTAAAATGCTGATTTTCCTGTGTCTCAGTCACAGGGTCCCATATCATCACCTCCTTTCCCCTTCTTTCAGGGATGTTAAATACAGTTGCAAGATGCGGCATCACAGGCCACCTACACTGACTCCTCTCAAGTTCCTCCTTTCAAGTTGCATAGCCCCAGGCCGAAGCCTTCTTCAGGAGGAAGTGTGAGCGTGGAGCACAGCTAAGAGGAAGCTGCATCAGGGGAACCACAGGCTTGCAGGGACTCTGGGAACTTGATTTCTTATTTTTATTTTCAGATAATTTACTGATCAGAAAGGATACAGACTTTGTGGCCTGAAGGTTTATAGCTTGCCAATATATGTTCCTCTGCTGTATTTGCATACACTTGTCCTGGACACTCTCCAGACACCTCTGGCTTCCTTTTGTGCCTTCACATCCCAGAACCAAAGCCAAACTGTCCCAGACACTGAACGGATCCCAATTTACATGACAAATTTCTCCACAAGTGGTATTCATTCAGTTACTGTGCAGCCTCACAGCTCAGTAGGCAAAACGACACAAGCACCTAGGAAACCTTGCTTTATGTTATAGATGTAGTAATTTCAGAAAGACAAATACCCTTTCCAGCGCTGCCACTGATCTAGTCTTTCTCCAATATCTTCCCTGAGCCTCCCTTATGCAAACACTGAAGCTACAGGCTTTGGACTTCTCACAACCACCACCATCCATACACTCTCCACACACTGACCCACCTTCTCCCAAATGGGGCCAAGGAAGATCTACTTTGAAAACAGTATTTATTCCTCTGGAGCCACCAAGTCACCCCACCGCTGAGTATCTAACCAGAAGCTTCCAGTGTAATTCAAACAGTGGTGATAGGGAACAAATATCTCCACAACTGTTTTAACATCTGTTGCACAAGGGGCAAAGAAATCTACTACAGGATTTTACAGCTGCTTCAAACAAGTACAAATATGACCAGAAATACTTACTCAGCCTGCCTTAGTACTCAGGGAACAAATGTTCTGCTGACTTCAGTGACTGCTAGCTACGTGTGGCAGACCTAATGACTTGGTCTTTCAGCCTGGAAGATGACTGTGGAATAACCTAAGGGCTGAAGGAATCTCACAGTTATAAACCTAACCTTTTTAAGCATAACTCCAACCTTTTTAAGCATAACTCCAACCAGAAACATTTTTGAGAAAAGGACTGAGGGATTCAAGATAAAGCTACAGACACGTGAAGGGGCAGAAGATCTCACAAGTAACAAAATGCAAGTTATTCAGAATTGATTCACAGCTGACAGCTACTTTGATTTCTGGTGTAGTCTCTCCTTCCTGCAAAGAATATATAGTTCAATATAATCCTTCATCATATGAGGCAGGCAGCATTACTACTGCTTTTTCAATTTTCCCTATTTCAGCTGTCTGAGTAAATGAGCGACAGTGTCTGTAAACATGTGCCTGGACACACATGCACAGGGGAACATTTAAAACAACTTAAAATAGTTGGGTTTTTTTAATGTATCAGATGACTGGAAACAGCCTTCCACATAATTGAAAAAGTCAACATTTGATTGGGGCAGATTCAAGCAGAGACTAAATGCAAGCTTCCAGTCCCAGCAACCCTTTCCTTAGAGTCCAGTCCTGCTCCCACATTGCATGCAGCAGAACGTTTCAGCACAAACTCTGCAATTCTCAGGGTTGTGGGTCCCACTGTTCCACTGAACACTTATGCCCCAATGTTTACCATAACCTACCTTTCAAAAAGAGGTGATTTCTGCTGTCTGGACACCTGGGTGTTGGGACTATGGCATTGATCTGTTTGTTCTAGGCAGGTTATGTCACATTTTATCTCAGTTTACTACCATATAAAATGCAGATAACCAGTCTTACTATTGTATTTCCTGTAATAAATAAAGACTTACTTCTCTTCAGGGCTTCCCCATAGCCTATAGGCAGAGACAGGTAATTTGTTGCCTGGTCTTTTAAAAGCATCAGGATGCTCTTCTTGAGCTTGGGGTCCCTCCTTATCATCGCCTGATGCCTCTCCCATCTCTGGCTTTCTCTCCTTGAAGTAGGTCTCCAGATGGAGAGTTCCTTTAACCATAAGATCAAGAAAATTCAGAATCCATATGCAGTTCTTTAGCCACACTGGGAAAGGTTCTGAAGAGCAGAACGCTGCATTCAAGAATTCTCCAAACGTCCTTGTCTTCTCAAGGGTCAGAGGGATTTGCCATTCTGCTTGTGTCCAGAAGCATCCAAGTGAACTGAGATCCTCTGCCATCTTTTCAAAGAGACCATTCCTCTGGAAGAAGTTGCTGTTGACAGGGTCCAGGTGCAGGGCTGCTGTTATCCCCTGAAGTGTGTAGAAAACAAGCTCCAGTATGCAATTCTGTCCAACTTCTGCCCACACCCCAGATGGTGGGTCCTGCAATGCACCTTCCATGTCTGAGAGAAGGGAAAGGAGTCCATTGAATCCACTGCAGGTTCTGAAAGCTGAATGGCTCTTGGGACTCTCCAGTATCCTCAGGAGTGACTACAAACATTGGGAAGAAAGGAGACAAAAGAAGCACTTAAACCAAGGGACAAAGAAGCTTTAGAATATTTTAAAATTCCAAATTTGTATGAAAATTCTTTCACTGAAATTTCACTCTTTGAAGGAAAAAAAAAAAAGTTGGTCAAAGTAAAGGTCACCACTGCATGACTTTTCTCCTCCTCCCTTCCCCAATACACCCAATGAATCAAACAACCAAGATTTGAATGCACCCTCAGGAGCAATCCATGGAGTCAGCCTGACAGGTAGGGAATAGTGTTCGCAGGTATAAGCAAAGAAATCATATTTCCTGCATTAAATATCCTAGTCAGTTTGGCCAGAGGTAGTTTCAGACATTTGGCTATTTTTTCAGCAGCCTTCTCAGACTCTCTGAAGATATCTGCCTTTGCCTTTAATAAAAGAAAGCAAAGATCGAATTGTCATATAGAAGCTGAGAAGGCAGCACAGGTCTCTATAGGCAAGTCTTCCTATATCCCTGAATACACATGAGAAACCACAGTAGACTTTTGCTCATATGACTGAGCAGACCCTTTCCAAAAAAGCAGCAACACAGGATGGCCCAAAGAATTCTGCAAGCAGCAGGCTCTCCTCATTAAGAAAGGCAATAATAATTCCCTTTCTCAGCAGAGGTATTTTTAAAGTTTGCACAACATTTTGGAGGAAAAGTTCCATAAAGAGTCAGTTCCCAAGATAATAAAGTCATTAGATTTCATCTGGCTTCAATGGGTTAAGGCAGGTTATAAGCAAATGCCCCTTGACAACATTACATGTGCATAAAAACCAAACTGTACGACTTGTAAATTTTGAATGCCATGTGCTTGCCACTTTAAAACAAATCCAGAAAAGGTATTAAGAGTTGTAGCGGTGGAAGTAAAATTAGGAAGAAAAAAGAACTTGTGAGGAAACAGTCTACTGTATATCAATGTAATCCATTTTTTGGGATGTTGCACAATTCATTTTGTAAATATGATGCTCTTTCAGGCACCAGGGACCTTTCAAATTTGAGGCTGTACATTTTCATATTGGAAGAGGCTAATTTTATATATAAAGTTTCCCCACAGATATCCAGTGAAAGAGGTTCACTTCAAAACCTGCTGAAGAGGAACAGTTTCTAACATGAATATATCTCCCTGTAACAGGATCTAGGATTGTGAGAAAGGGTTGCCAGAACTGGAGGGGGAGGGGGAACTCTATTACTGTCATTCAATTTTGTATGATAATGTATCAAACCAGGCAGGGACTTCTGAACAGGGAGTAAATTTAATAACTCACAGTTGAAGTTATCAGGATGGCTTTAACACATTTCAGAGAAGGTCAACAGTAACCACATTTCCTCCAGCTCTAACTCAGTTAGAATTTAATCGCCTATGAGTTAGTATTCCTCTGTCTTGAATCCATAAAACTGATGTCTGCTGGAAACCCCCTAACTCAGTTAACGCTAACAGAATTTATTTCACATTCCATTATTTGTTATTCCTCATAATTGTCCACGTGCCACGCTGGAATACGGCAGTGCTAATTGCATTTGGGCTCAGGCTTTAACAGCTAAATATATATTAGCAAATCAATCTGAATTTGTGTGTAACACAATCACAGTCCCAGTGGATGTAGATAATAAATTCATTTGCTTACATTATGCTTTAATACAGTTATCATTTGTCAAAATTAGACACTGGAGCTGCATTTATTTTCATATTCGTTTGGACACCCTACTCAACTTTTCCACAAATACTGTAAAAGTTTACTGTTTCAAATCAAAGCTATAAACTTTGTCACATTTTAGGTTTTTTAAAGTAACATGATTCTTTTATCACAGAAGCAGATGCTGAAAGGTGAATTGAGTTCACATTTAGTATAGAAGGTACAATGAAACTTTAAATCAGTGCTCATAACTTCATTGCTTTTCAATTCGATGCCTATGATCTAAACTAAAATAAAGCACACTGATTCTTTCCCTGCTTCATTGCTTATGGATCAGACTGTCTATAAACACAATAGAAGCTATGAATAGTTCCAATTTCCTTCTCCAAACATTCATAAGACTTCTCCTTTTCATCATTTCATGTCTCTTTTTCCATGACACTGGTGTACGCAAGAGATGACAATATTAAGAACAGCAAAATTTGAGCCTTGTGAAAATTATCAGAATCAAGTTGTTCATCTCATGCCTACCCTGTCCCTTCCAATCTTACTTTTTTACCTCTTCTCACATCCTCCCTCATCTCCTCCACTTTCCTTCACATTTGTTTCTCTTTTCTCTGTCACGTTACATAGAACTGCTCATACAACTGTGACCTTTACTATTTCAATTTCTCCACCCTTAAATTAATATTGAAGTCTTCAAAATACTTCAAAATCTGATACTCAGTGAGGTGTTGATCATTGTCCTGGTTTGCTAAAAACCAAAGTGCCCAATTTACCAGACTCAAAAACCGGCCCATGACTCTTTTCTTCTGCACTTACCTTCTTAGAAAAAGACCTAAGTGCTAGGGGTGAGATTAAAAGCAATTCACCACAAGCCAAGCAGTTTCCAAGAAAACAACAACCAAGTGGGAAGCCACATAAATTACCTTCAGCAGATCTAGTTTCAGATGTAGTTCCCCTTGAGTAGAAGAACAGAGGGCGCCAATAATAATGCTCATGTATTCTTCATAGTTGATGACTGATAGCTGCTCCAAGATGCTGAGAGTAGCACTCCTATAGCACTCATCATCCAAAAATATCTTAATGTAAGGCACCATTCCATAGTCCTTCAGAACAACTGGGGAAAAACATGGTACCATTTGTTACTTAAACTATTCTTTACTTGTACTTTTCACAGATTTTCAGTGTTGAAGTGCCACATTTCTCCAAATACAGCAGGAGAGGCAAGAAGCAGAGCTTGTTAAGCTAAAGATGACACAAACTGAACAGAACAAGAACTAGGGATATAACGACTGGATGACCATGGTTTCTAATCAGAGATGTCAGCTTCCCAATATAACAACGAATGAAAAGGAAAAGATGCCTTATTTTTCAGCTTAAACATCTCTTTAGTTTATGAAGGGGACTGTTTGATAGTTGGTGACAATATATTTGCACTATGTAAGATGCTGCAAACATGATGATTCTAGGATTCAACAGTGAATTAAGTGAGTGTATTCCAGTATTCAGAAGAGTTCATTTCTGTATTACTGTGTTGCACAAGATTCCCCACACATACACCTCTCAGATATGCCAGTAGTAAATGTATGAGTGTTACTCAACATGTGTCAGATCCCATCAAGATTTCAAGTAATAGATACCATGGAAGAAAATCTGGATGAACATACACACAAAGCTCACACACACAGTTTTGTTTTCCACAAGGTAAGTTTGTGTTTTCTATGTAAATACTTCAGGAGTATCTGCATGGATGAGGGAAGCAGGGTGACTGCTGGGATAAGGCTCATTATGCAGGACGAGAATATCTTTGACACATTTCTTCCTGGTGTAGCACTGTTATCCCTGGACTTCTATCTTTTGTCCTCCAGTTTTCACTGAAGCACAAAAGTCAGAAAATTTGTTGGTGCTCCTTAAGAAGCATCATGGCCTCTTACCACCAAATATCACCAAGATAATACAGTCATATGTCATGTCTTACCAGTGTTCCTCACAGACCCCACTGTAAGGGCAGACACCATTTTCAACATCACAGCATTTAATTCCTTCTCAGTGCCTTTTTCCAGACCATGCAGATGGGTTCCAGCTGTCAATATATCAAAATTTGTAATACAATTTATACAAGACATAGTTAACTGCAACTAAAATATATTAAACCAAAAAGGAAAACTGGTCCTCCAGCAAATTCTGGTTTTCTCTTAAATATTATTTACAGGCTACTTAAACCACAAAATGAGCAACAAAACACAGGACACTGTCTAGTCACCAGGATCTAGTCTGGGATTGGGAAACACAGGTCTGATTCTATGCTCTGCAGCTTGTGTCTCTTGCATAACTATAAGCAATACTGATAATAGTGGTGTTTCCACTTCCCAACTGATGCAGAGTTACCTGGTTAAGGGATACCTGGTAGGATAGGAACATATACAAATAAATAACATTATGGATTATAAGCTATGAAGTGGTAAAATATTATAGCAACAGGGAGTACTTAAATGCCTAAGTTAAAAGTGAAGAGCAGGAACACCCAATTTGCAGATTCAAAAGTAAACATTTCTAGGATCAGACAATGTATTTTTAGAGCTAGAACTCTTGAAGTTTGCAGGTTAAATTCTTGGAAACCAGAAGACGGAAGTGATCCCTTCACACAGTGTCTTCCCACCTGTCCCTCTTCCATCTGTGTGTCTAAATTTATAAATTACATAGCCATTCACTCACTCATTCTATAAAATCTAAATCACTAAATGATTTAACACAGTAAAATTAATGCAAAGACAAAAGAAAGCCCCTATGCACCAGCTTATAGCCAGAATGTAAGTTTTCAAGAACCTTGACAATCCTTATGTAAGTACTCTTGCACAAAACTCTAGTTCTCTGATATCAAGAAAGCAAATCTAAGTGCCCTTGCAGGTAACAGATGTCTGCACTCCAGAACTTCTGTTGCAGTTCATATTCCTTCTGTTGCTTGGAATAAACGTGTGTAAATAATTCAATTGTGCTTGCTGCATCAGAAGTTATACATAGTACTTTGGGTTTCCCTTCCTTTACTAAACTACTATTGCCCTGAAATTTAAAGCATTTCCTAATTCATACAGCACAGAAAATGTTATCATGCATTTCTCTTTCTTTAAAATAGCAGTTATAAACTTTTAAATATCTGAGTCTGTCCCCTAAGACAGCTGTACCCCACAGTTACCACACCAGGACTACTACCTTCCTGTTTTCATAATAAAAGATAATTAAATCACATGACAACGAGTGGTAGTAATTGTGGCTAATATATGGCCAAAATTCAAGAACCTGCTTTCCATCACCAGTCCTCAGGCTTAAGCGTTATTTTTAGAGGAACTAATCACTGTGGAACACTTTTTTCTACTCTCAAGCTGGCATCCTAGAGAACCCCAAATTGAGATCAGTTTAAAAGTGTGGGCTGAATGGTACACTCCAGAATAATTCATTGTACACTAGTGAAGAATAGCCCAGATCTGCTTATGCTAGTGAACAGAACAATAAAAAGCTAAGATTTCAGAGAGGATCCAGCTTAGTATCTCATAAACTTAGGCCAGCGGGCTTGCAGACAAAATCTAGCTATTCAGTATATAAAGTCTGTAAACAGACTGTGGAAAAAGATTCCTTCATTCCTATTGATCTGCCAGCTTCAACAGTCACTGTGAATGACATTAAGTTGTACCTGACTTCCTCAGGATCTTGGCTTGCTTCCTCAAAAGTGCCAACAGTAGGCCTAAGAGCCCAGAGTCACGGAATATGTCGCTGAATAACAGATCCTTCTTGGTCATGCTGAGAAGGCACCGCAGCGCTGTTAAGGTGCAGAATGGCATTATGTTTTCCTTTATCAAATACTGAACCTTCTTCAAAATTTCATGGGGGATGTAGGACAGGTCTAGCACTATGGACTCCACCAGTCTGAAGAACTGGACTTGGATTGGGTGTGGTTTGAAATGGATTATATCAGTAAACTGGTTGATAGGTTGTAGCGTCCATTCCAGAAGAAAGAAATTCACTGTGTCCCAGGCCCATATGGTACCAATTGCTTCCAAGATTCTTCCGCACAGGTGCTGATCATTACTTTTCTGGAAAATGGACTGCAACACCTGAAAAGCCTGAAGGTTCTTCACTGTCATTCCTGTGGGATAAAACCAGGTGAGATCATTTTTACATCAATGCTATTTAAGACTGCAAGCACTATAACTATAATATTAAATCATGACTGAGAGTGGAAATAGGAGTCACAGACAGGAGGGATGTGATTGGGAGTCACGTTCTCAACCCTAGATCACACCTGACAGCTGACACGGTCAGTTCAGTTTGACATAGGTAGCATTCAGGCTCCAGCAGCGTTAAAGAACATAGATCAGAATATGTCATCTCATACTCCTTCCTCCATCTTAAGACACATAATGAATACAGCTTCATTTTTCTATGACCCACCTACATAGCCATATATATATATACTGTACCAGAAGACCGTGTCTGTTCAAAATCAAAGTGCGGTAATTGTGGGTGTACAATATTGCCAGAAACTTTCAGTTCAGTTTTTCCACAGGTTGTAAGGCAAGTCAGCATGTCCAAGATCTCATCCAGATAGGGGTTTCCTTCATTTTGCTGCAACCCCTCACACCTAGGAACAAAATTTGGGACAGTCATATGTGCATGCCTTAGTAATACATTTTGGGTATGTCACCAGGTACTGAGCACCCAGGAGCTACCCATTTTACTCCTTTCCTCCTCAGTCTATTTTACTGTCTTTCTGTCTTATTTTTGTGACCTGTTTAACCATCTTACAAACAGTAACTCCACACCATGGTGGCACATTTTGAATCAGAACACAACTTAAAAACTGAAGAAGAAAACTGAAGTGACACTGTAAGAGTCTTCTGAAGAAAAGGAAGATAAATGTTGGAATTTAGTCATATTACACGTACTTTAAAAAGAGAGTAATTGTCTCCAAAAGAATGCCTGTTTTGGGGAGTAAAAATTTTAATTTTGCGAGAGATCAAAAAATTAAAACAGATACTTCACATTAAAAGGTATGCATATGTTTGGCAAGGTAAGGGACTTGCTGAGACAAATAACAGAAAAATCTCAGCCTTTAGGAAGTGAAAAATATTGTATTGCCTGAGCTTTGTGAATAAGACATGAAGATGACATGTCTCTCCTACGTAAGGAAATAGTTTGAACTGTAACCCCAGATTTGCCATAGTTTAGACTGAAGTGAGAGTCTGTCAAATGGCAGAGAGCTACGTATCATGTTGTCCTATTCTGTACTGCGCAGAGGGGTCAGTTCTTAAGGAAAACTGCAGCATCTGGGCATGCATTAGTGGCAGAGCAATAGACTGATACCAGAAGTTAGGAAAATGTCAGAAGAAACCAGAACAAATATGGAAAAAAAAACCCAAAGGAGGCCAGGGTAAATGCTAATATCAATTTTGGTGGGAAAGAATGCAATCAGCAAGATTCTTTTTATCTGGGAAAAAAAATAATTACAGAGAAGAGGAAACTTGGTCACATAAAACATTCATGAAAGAAGCTCTCCGTCTATCTCCTTCTGCTAGTATGTGCTGGGACGGGAGACTAATCTTGAACACCTGTATGCTATTTCTGTCTCTCCGGCCGAGTTACATCAGTTAAAAAGGATAGGGACAGTCGTAGCCCTTACTGATAAAGATCATGTGTTTCTGCCCTTATATGGATAGAATTTCATCAGAAAGATACTTTTCAACATAATAAGGGTAAACTAGACAATCTACGGTAGCTAAAGAAAACACGGCCATAAAAAGGCAACTTTCTCTAGTTGTAGGTTAATAATTTTATGCCATTTAAAAATTATCAGAAATCATACTCACCTATGAATATCTTTGGATTCATGTTTCAAATTACAACCCTCTAGATCCAAATTACAAAACACATACCCCTCAGTCTAACTTACGAGTCAGGGACCAAAGTTCTTGCACGTGTTGAAGAAGTACAAGAAAAGGCAAAGCCAGAACAGAAGCAACAAAAGATTGAGATGATCTGGAAACACTCTCTTCATATGATGTAAAAGAAAACCAGGACAAAGTACCCAAGTACTTCTGGGGAAGTGGTATAAGGTACTGTTTTGACATAGCAAACTCAGAGTCTGGTTATACAATGCAAAGAAGCAAGGAGAGTAAAAGATTCTACTTTGTAATTTTTATTAGGATAACTAATGGGGATTTGTGCTGATATGTTCATATTTATCTCAGTTCTGAAAAACATAACCATTTTAGATCTACGTCCAGGGTGGGGGGTTTTGGGTTATTGTTTTCTGCACAGAAAGGAGATCAGCTTTCCCTTCCTAGCTAACTACATTCCTGGATCAAGAGTTCACTTTAACTGAGACAAATGTCTCTGACCTACATCCCTTCTAATACTAATTGATGAAGAACCTTTCTCTTATGTTTGGTAAGTCCGTATCCCTCCTGTAGTCTAGCTTCTCCTACTGTTAATTTCTGTTATGGTATCAGTAGAAGTCATGTACTGCTTCTCTTCCTAAAACAGCAATGAAAGACCCAGTATCAGGGTCTTTATTACTGGCTTTGCATCCACACAGGGTTACTTATTACTTATTATTATTACAGGGTTACTTATTACTTGTTATTACTGATTAATATTTTAAAACAGACCACCATTCATTCTGAAAATGAAGCTTCTCCATCCTCTAGAAGGCCACTAAAAACCTCACTACTTACCTGAGTAAAATTTTTAGCAGGAGTTGGTAGCCATCATTATTTTCAAACTCTGTTAATAAAGCTGATGATACGGGATAGGAATCTTTCACAAAGCACAAGACAATACTAGCAGCTTCACACACATCACAAGCAGGTAGGGTGTCAGCCAGTTTAAAGAGATTCTGAATAGCTATTTTAATGCAGTCCACAGCTAAGGGAAAAAACCAACATAGCAGGGATTTAAGAACAGACAGTCAAACAAGTTCAAAGTTACTAACAAGAATGGAACAAGTTCCCACTAAAAGTTATTTCCCAGCAAAATAGGAGTCAGTTAACTATTTTCTAGAAAGAAAAGACAAGAGGATATATGAGCATCTCACTCATTTCAGAGGCTACATTAAGGAGATTTCTGGTTTTAAAGTATGCATGCATTTTTTTTGCTTAAACCCCATAAGCTGATTCAGTCTCAGGAGCATAACTTCCAATCCACCCACTCGCCAAAATTCATATACAGTGAATCCAAGGTAAGCAGGGGCTGACATATTTAATTGTCTTGTACTAAGTCAATTGCGCATTCTGTGCACAGTTCACAGATTAATTCTTTGCTCAATGAGACCTACGTAATGGGGTATACACATCTTCCTCTGAGCAATGAAGCCTAGTCTGTCTTGCCTAATCTGATGGCCAGTCCTTCCAGGACAGTCTCAAAACGTCTACACAGTTCAGTACTCTTAGAACTATTATTCCTCAGTCTCTCAATCTCACCCAGGAAGTCAAATTTTTATTTTAAAAAAATAAAAATACCTACATGCAGTAACTCCATGACAAGGAATACTGATAGTAAAGTGTGGATTATAAAACTGTTTTTTGCCTTCCAAAAAATTGAGACTCGAGGCCTTTGCACTTCTTAATAATAAAAAAATTGCTTACTCAAATAATGCCTAGAAGAAATACAGATGTAGTTCAACCAATCATGACATTGCCCCAAAATATACTGTTCCTCTAGCAGCGCCCTCAGTCTTGTAGAGTGTACATTAGCCTTAGACTTACACATTGAGTCACATAAATTAGAAAAAACCATAATACATCTTCTCCCTGCCTCTATTAGTGTGATCAGGTGGGATTTGCTCTTGCCTGTAATTTTACTGTTTGTGTAGGAAAAACTTCAGTTTCCAGATGGCTATCAGTACTAAATAAAGCTCCTGTCTAGAAAGCCAAGAGCCCATGCTTTGCAGTTTACTCATTACCAGCTGATGTAGAGATAAAAATCTATCTCAAGGAGACTTCTTGAGAATTCATTCTCAACAGAGCTATGAGGAAAGGAGAAGCAAAATTACTAAACCAAACCTTGTAGGTACACAATGCTGTTTTTGGTCTGAGCCTTTGAAATTGTTCTCAGCACACGGCCTGTAGGTACTTTCCATGAGTGGCTACACTGGTCCCAGAGGGAAGCAGTTGCTATAATTAATGACTGAAGCTTATCAGCTGTCAGAAGTTCCTCTATACCTTGTTCCTCTCTGTACATGTTAAGCATTATCTGAAAAGCAAACAAATATCAGCTACAATAAACACCTCTACAAATATCTGGGAGAGGAAGAAAAATTTGTGTGGGGTGGGGTGCAAATTATATAGTTCAATACTAATGCCAAGAGAAAGGATGCAGTGAAATGAACAAGTAAAACTAACAGCAGGATATTATTAATGGATTTTTTCCCACTTACAAAGTCATGTTGTCTTGTTTGTCATGTTGAAAAGCAAGAGATACAGTGTTTTCACTGCTCCTGATGAAAGGATTAAATTTGGACTGAAATTTAACTTTTGAAACTTTTTTTGGCAGTTTGAATCAATGACCAGCCAAAAGCCTAAGTGAACATCTGAGTACTCAGGTCAAACGAACTCCCAGAGGCACATCTCACCTTAACAAGCATTTCCTGAGTTTGACCATCATCCTCACTTGTCTCTCCATCATCACTGGTTTTCTTCAGAGGAAAAGTAAAGAAAAGGTACAGGCACTGCATCAGAGCAGCTGGAAGGCCAGATCCAACGATGTTGCACATAGTTCTCTAAGTAAGGAAAATATAAATCAGCCTCTCCAGAAGCTGACCACAGTTTCCTTGCATCTCTACACACTGATTACACTCAAGGCAGAGGAAAGAGCTACTTGACTATTTTATCCTTACAAGTGCTCTAGGACACACAAGTGTGGCAAT
Organism: Chionis minor; assembly: GCA_013398295.1. NCBI lineage: Eukaryota > Metazoa > Chordata > Aves > Charadriiformes > Chionidae > Chionis > Chionis minor. The sequence continues at coordinate 1,744,796 of VZSF01000503.1, forward strand.
CATACAGCATGGCTGTACAAATCCACTTGGCAGAAGCTAACACACTGACCGTGTGTTGCCATAGCTGTTTCCAGGACTTCCCACTCCAGCTGAACTATGGTTTTGACGGCGCTACTTCCTGTGTCCTGCATAAGGAGACCTACAGCTGATAAAGCACACAACCTGCAAACGAAGTAGCAGCTAAAATTGCAGTATGTCCAGGGTCAGACAGTACCCCCTTTATCATTATCTCTCAGGACACTGCAGCTATAGAGGCTTGATATGTTAAAAAGCATGAATTCTCCATTCTCTCCTTGACACAGCGTAGCAGCAATTCAGCTACAACGCCTTTGCTTTTGTAACATAACTGCACACACACTTCTAATTATAGCTTTTATAAATGCAAGAGACGCTATTTCTCCACAATGTTTCTCAACACTTAGTTTCTTCCCATCTTCACTATGGCTGTGTACAACTTACAGAGAAGTCCCAGTGTGCCTGCTTGGTACACAATAATCAAGACAAAAATCAGCAACAAATTAACAGAACAGTGGGGTTTGTGATATGAAGTTTTGTGAGTGTGCATGCTAGAAAAAACCAGCAAACCTCATCAGGAACTTCATGCTGTGACTAACTGTACATAATCTTATAGAGCTCCTTATGATATAGAACATGTCCACTAGAAGCTAACATTTTATTTTCATGTGTCTGAACAAGGATGAGACAAACTGCTCAGCTCAGCGTCAGGAATAAGTGTACCCCAATGCCGATCAGCAGGCTGTACTGCTGATGCCAGTCTGCATTCAGGATGGCTGTACATGAAGATTTTGTGAAATGCTTTGCAATACTGCAAAGTGAGAGACTATTAGGATGGAAAATTCAACCACTGCATTACCAAATAAATCCTTACTAGCCATGTTTTTGATATGTAAGCTGAAATGACAAAGAAAGGTTGAAGAGCAGTGATACGCAATGGAAAAAAAACCCAACGATAAATCAGAGGAACATGAGAAAAAACAGCTGCCTGATGATCAAAACAAAAAGGGTATCTGAAAGCACAGATGCTTACTTCTCTCTTTTAGAAAAGCCTAGACTATAATCCTGGTGGTGTGTTGACTATCTGACTGTATACCCTGGGCATGCTGAATCACAAAGCGTTGAGGATAACACAAACATTATGAGACTTACCTGTTCCACTGTTGGGATGCCTATCCAGCTTCTCTGAAATAAAAAGGAAAAAACCAAACCAAGACAAAACAAAACAAAAAAAATGCCTTTGTAGTCATTTCTCTTACCAAGTCAGTCTGTGAGAGCAGATACACGGATTTCAGGAGCAAATGGCCATCCTCTGCTTCCCCTTTCTGTTGTAGCAATTGCTCCAAAGCCAGACGAGCTTCCTCTGTTACCACAAAAACATTAAACTTCAATTCCTTAATGAAAGATGAACATGCTGCATTGATCCTTTCTTAACATCTGACAAATTAAAAAAAATTACAGTAGCAGAAGTCCACTGAAGTGAAGGACATAAAAGGATTTTGATCCAGCATCAAGCTCAGGTCAGTTCATGTAAACTGCATGTTTCAAACTGACAAGCTTCTCTGGGAATACCAGTTCAACTCCTGAAGTCTGTCAGCTGACCAGTACAACAGCCTCCAGTAAAGCCATGTGTGGCTAGGAGAATTGTTCTCATTAAATATAGCTCCTCAGAATTGCGTGTAGCATACTCTCTTACTGTTTAGCTGCAGTATCACACATTTCCAGCTACAAAAGTTCCAAAATCAAGGTCAGCACAGCATACAAGGCCAGATCTTCTGTGCAATCATGCAAAACCAGTGTTAGCTCACACCAACTGGCTTGCTACACTTAACATTTTCCTGTTCCCACTTTATTTCTCTCATGGTAAGCACAGAGGACAGCTGAATGACAGCACATTCCCAGAATAAGTGGATCCAGTGGATGTGGTATGGGATCATTACCTGCAGGTTTGCCATTGAGGTTCCTCTTAATTTCTTTTGTCAGAAGCTTGGAAACCTCACTTGCTAGCAGCTGAATGTTGGGGAATACAATTACTCCAGCAGACTGTTCCCAGGCCTGAAATCCAAGTGTAACTGTTAAGTCTTTCTGACACAGCACGTGTTTGGTAGATTGAGAAGCACTAATAAATATAAATAAACAAACTTAAAGCTAACATTCCCTTCCAAATTTCCCTCCTCAGCCAGTGTAGTCCATTAGGCACCATTTGCCAGACAGGCAGGAGCCTGACACTACAAGTGCAGAAGTCAACCTGGAACTACCTTTCACATAACGCACAGCATTTACATTTTCTCCATTTAATACAATTGAAACAATGTGTTTGTCATAGCCCGTGTGTCACTAATTATTTGTATCAAAAAGCATGCTAGTCCCTTTTGAAATACAACATAAACACCCTCTACCCCAAAGAGGTTACAGCTACAGTTATCCAAGAATTTTTCTAAAAAAACTGGTCTCCACAAAATTGAAGTTAATCATAAACAAAAGTTTTCAAATGTATAAGTTTTCAAATGATGAGTTTTCAAATGAATAAATATTTAAAACAAAAATTGTATTGTCTTTGCTCAGCCAGTCATTGCGGAGTCTCAGCTACTTAGAGACTGAAATGGGATTTGAACTGTTGCTCTCAGAGAGCATATACAACAGATTGGTCAAAAAGAAACCATGGTAATACAGGACTACTGTTCCCAGGTTGCAGTATACTGGTCAAGATTCAGCTGGAACTGAACAATTTCTTTCAAGTCAATAAATTTATAAAAATCATAGAACAAACAAACAAGCAAAATCCTTCAAAGGCTTTTTTTATTTTATTTTATTTGGGGCTGTGGGGGTTTTTTTTTTGTTTTTTTAATACATTCATGAAGTTTCTGTCTTTCAATTCTACTCCATTTTGGGAGGAAAGTAAGACTCATAAAATCAGCATTTCTTGCAGGACAGAAATAATCTCTGTTGCAAACTAAGGAGGTAGAAGAAAATATGGGGAAAGGAGCTGAAAACCCAGAAACATTCTAGACGCAAAGGCACTAGATGGGATTTTGCAGCAGTATGAGTTGCCTAACCCTGCCTACGAGGTTAAGATGCAGGCTGCCAGGCCTGGAGTGACAGCCCTGCCTACCTAGGAGTTTACATTACATAGCTTACATCTTGAGTATAGATCAGTGCTAATATAGGAAAAGATGCACTTCTAAAATGCTGAGATGATGACAGTAAATGTTCACCAGATCAGGATTTCTAAACGTTTCCTATGCTATAATAAGCACCCCTAAATAGGAAGGTATAGTCCTAAACGGCTAGCTAGCCAAGAAAAACAAGTTTATAGACAAGTTTATAAACAATTTATAAATAAGTTTATAAATTACTTGCTCAAGAATGGACAAGCAATTAAATGCAAAACTGACAAGAGGAATAACAGCAAGACTTGATGATTCCCTGCTCCAAGTCTGACAAACAGATCCCCTCTCAAATATTTCTTAGCCTTGACTTCAGGGAGAAAAAAAAAAATTCAAAAGCAACATAAAAATATTCCAGTAGACTAATACTATCGCACCCAGCTGGCCTCCGAGAACAAGGTACCTTTACTTTTACATAGAACATCCAAGGCTACATAAATAAATATATTAGCAATAGTGCAGCATTTGCCTCTAAATACCAGGCTGAGACACCTATGTCCCCAGCAACCTTGAAAATTTTCTTTACAAGTCTCCTCCTTCCAAAAGCTCAGAAAAAAGCTGTCAGGCCAGATGATGAAAGGAAGGTAACAAAAGAAATTACATCTGTTCTCCTAAAATAATTTGGAGCAGACACCCCATAATACTGTCTGCCAAGAAATCAGTACAACTCTTTGTGAAAGGTGCTCTACAAACATTATTTCCTTCCCTACCATTGCTTTCAATTACTTTTTCTTTCTTTGCTGATGGCAGCATGTGGACAAGCCATTTCTTTCCCCGAAGTGCAAGTCATCTGTGGGCAATCAGGCAAGCACCTACTTTTTACTTCATTTTACTACATTTTTGGAACTGCATCCAACCCTTTTATTCTGAGAGTACAAAAGAGTGAAATGCAATCATTCGATGTGCCTATCAATTAATTTTCAATCAATCAACAATACTAAAAATAAAAAGCTATTTTTTTTTTCCAGATTTTGACCATAAATGATCTTCAGAGACCCTCAGTTGCCAGACCAAGGTCCATTGATTCCTCCACTTCTGATGCAGAAGTGAGGGAAGATCTGCAAAGAACAAAAGCAAGCTGAGCAAACACAAAGACAAAAACCCCATAGCCACTTAAGAATATACAGTGTTTGTCATTAAGCTATACCCTTTTCAGAAGAACACAGTGATAGATTCCTGCCCCTCTGCCTCAAAGACAAACACCTTCTGAACACTTCAGGACTCGTGATACTCACTCTTCTACTAACAGAAAGAGCTGGGTAAATTTCAGAAGCTCAGACCATACACAGCAGAGAACAGTAAGCAAACGTTCATAGCAATGCTACCATTGTGCAGGTATTTAGCTAGTCCATCTAATTAATGTTCTGATTTGATTTTATAGGTGATCTGCCAATCAGATCTGGTCAGATACCAGCCTCTAGAATATGTTGTCCTTTAAGAACAGGCCTAATCGGTTGCATATTCATCATTGAGCCTATAAAAGATCTATCTGGAAGAATATCAACTTGACTTCATTCCAGGATGTCTGCCTTCAGAGGAAACACAAATAATATGGTATCAATGTAACCTGATTTTCTTTCTTCCTCTTAAGCATGTTTCTACATGTTTAAGACTCTGCCACAAGTTCCCTATGTCTGCTGTTGCCATCTGTCCTTCCGATTCCATGCTTCATAGAGAGATGCTAGCTCAAAAGCCAGCCATGTAATAGAACACTCTGATACTTTCTGAGGCACCGAGAGCGAAGATACAGAGGGCACATTAAAATGACTCCTAGCCTAGGCCTGAATCACAAGCTAACATTTTCCTCCTACACATTTTCCTTCTATATCAAGGAGTATCATTAATTAACGAGCCTCCGCACCCCAGGTGGCTCCTAGTTAGTGTCCTCTCTCTCCAGTAAACTGAGTAAGAGCTAAAGCACTCTAAGACAAAAAGAGAGAGATGCACTGGCATCTGCATGATCAAACAAGGAAAGGAAAAGCAAGAGATGAAAATCCTCCAAGTAGGGCGAGGACTTTTGCTGAGTCCCCTGTTAAACAGGGGGAAGCAAGGTAGTTTCTATGAGAATTTCATAACGTGCAACTCGAACTGAGATGCATTTCCGCAAGCCAGCCCAAGGGCTTAGCACAAAGCAGAAGGCTGGTACATGAAGAAAGTAAAAGCTATATGGGAAAGGACATGATTGAGTCAAAGCTAAAGGGCCAGATCCTCCACAATGTACTCCTAAACCAATGATGCAAGGCCAAAATTCTCTAACCACACGTCTGAACCTAACTGCCTACGAAGCACTGCAAAGCTCCACTGATACGTCTAAGAAAGGTGGAGGGGAAGAAATCTCTCTTAGGGCAGAAAATCAAGTGTTAAGCTAATGAGAAATTCACGTCTGTTCTGAATATATTCTGTAGCCAAAATATCCTTTAGGAATTTAAAATCCTCTCTTTGCAAGCATTACTGCAATTCAGGATATCACTTTCTACAAACGTAAAACATGTGAATTTCAGCCCTACAGAGGGCAAACACATGATGGGTATGTATATGCACATTGCCAGTCCATTAGCAATACTCAGCTTGCCTCCTGAGGAATAACTGTCCTTTGACTCACTGGTACTAAAGTTTATTTCTCATGTGTCATGAGAAATGAGCAATTTCCTGCTTTGCTGTTCAATTTTTAATTCCTAAAACATCAAGATTTTGTAGCTTTCATCACCTTTGTTCGGTAACAACTAACTTCCTCAGTTCTTTGACAGTTTCACTCCAAAAAACAACCTTCCCATGGAAGGCATTCTTGGTATTCATACTTAGTTAACAATTGGCAAATCTGAAGTTGTTCTATATAATCTCATTTTACCAAGACTTACTTACTTCAAGTTCACTATACGGTATTCAAAACTAAAGCTGCAACAGATCTCAAAAACCTTGAGATCTGAGAATTTCAATTTCATTGCAAATTTGAGGCAGAAAAACCTCAGCAGAAGAATTTCACAAAAAGCCTGCAATACATTGTTTTCAAAAGGGGGAAGGAGCACTTTGGAGAGACAACAGCAAAGCCTGTCTTTGTTGGGATGAATTTATACCCTTAAAGCATTAAGGATGTATATTTTGCATGAAGCTTCAAGAGGAAGGAAGACAGGAAGACTGAAAACAGCTGTAAGAAAAGCAGAATAAATGGTTCTTGCTCCAAGCAGAAAGGTTGTATCTTCTTCCTGTGCTGTCTCAAAAAAAGAAGAGTGCAATTTTCAGCAAGCCATTTAAAAAGCAGATCTATGGAATAAGAAGGTAGCCCTCAACAGAAAACTGTCAGATTATCAGTCCTGATCGGACTTCAAAGGCTGAAGATGGAACACTGCCCCTTTGCAAAGCCAGAATTTTTGTGAGCTAATAAAGTGGTGGTGAGCTCCCAAGAGAGCCAAGTCTGCCTCAGCACCTGTAGTGCTATATGCAGAGAGACAGGGATTTGTTTCCAGTGACAGGCATGTATGCAGAGCAACAGCTCTTACGCTCAAATATAGCCTTCGGTCCAGGAAGAACACTTTTCTATGCAAACAAATCCAAAAATTGAGAGGAAGTGGTGAAAAGTGGAAGCTTTGTTCAGTAATCATAAAATATCTATAGGGCCGTTTAGATTAAACGAGAAGGTTGCTTCTGAGACGCCAGGCTATCCACTCACTGCCCTTTCAGACCCTTCCATTCATTTCGTCTGCACTACCTTAGAGCAGGGCAAGCTTGTCCTCCAACACAGCAAACTCTTCACCATAGGCATCACCAGATCCTACCTGCAACTCAGTTGTTTGCATCACACTGACTCAAATGAGAGACCTGCTTCAATGCTGCTACACAACAGCAGCATCTACACCGATATCAAAGTCCTGCTCTGCACCAGGACTTACAAGCTTCACAGGTTCATGCTCCATCCAGCTGAGTGAAATATTTATTACTATGCAGAAGTTATTCCTGCTTTACTGTGATGGACATCAAAGACTTCCTAGTCCTGCACACAGTGATTTCTCTGCACATATAGTTCAAAATGTCCCTCTCCCTAAAGACTATCACTTTCTATGTCCCACAATTCTTCCATATAAGCAGAGCGACCATGTCATTAACTGTTTTGTTCCCCCCCCCCCTACCCACTGACTTCTTTTTAGAAAACCAGCTCAGCTAGGTAGGGAACAGGTGGATCTGAGTTTGGTCACTCAAGAACACTGAAATCTCACTAGAACAGATGGCTGAAATTTGCCATCATTAAAATAAGGTTTCACCAAAAAGCAGCTTTTATTTTCTGAGGGATCTACATAGTAAGAGTGTGTAAAAACAGATTCCATACCCATAAATACCCAAGGTAATTCAAGAATGTTCTTCTGTACTACAACACAGCCACAGTACATTTAAAGGTAGTCCAGGGTTTCTGCTTCTCTCTGTATAAGCCTTGCCATTCTGTCACTGTATGGTCCACTCAGAGTTCCCTGTATGTTTCATACACTCTAGCAAACAAAACCAACCCATAAGGCTCCCATCCATTACCGAGCTCTTCCAGTTTCATCTTTCAATATGGCCATCTCAGAAGTTGTTGGCTGATGGAAGCTCTAGGGCATGGAGTAGCACAGCCTGCTAACTAAAGTGTTCTAGTTCTCAGCTGTGACCCTCACCCACAGTACAACCTTCCTCTCCTCATGCCACAATTTCCCCATCTATAACACAACTCCTCTCTCAAGCACTAAAATTAGACATCAGCACAGTCATTAATCCAAAAATTCCATCTTGAGATTGTAACCCTGCATTTCCCCTAGCTGGCTGCATGGCACAAGTACACTTTCCCAGACTGAAACTGTGCTCAGATCCCCACTAAATAATAAAATAGATGAGGCCCACATGAATTGACCTCTTCGCAGAGTACTCACTTTGAAACGTGCCTGTCTCAATATATCCCTTGACTCCAAGAACAGAATTTAGCCATTCATGAAAGTAAAGCAGTGCTCCCCCATATACTTTTCTCATGCTAACATAGCAGGTTAGTTAGATGAAAGGAGGACAAGAAACTGTTTCCCTAGGCTCCCAATGGAATAAAAGTAATTATCACCTAGATAAAGGGCTCATGCTCCAATTAACTCCACGGGCAGTTAGGGTGACCACTGAATGGATAGAGCAACAGAAACTCTAAATTTACATTTTTGACACCCTCACCAAAGGCAACAAGGAGAACAAACCTTTAAGAAGAGGGGAAGAAAGTCCAGCAGCCTTCTCTGTTGCTCCTCTGGGATAAGAAATGGAGCCATCTGTTCATATTCTACGAACTGTCTGCCTAGAGTCTCCCACTGGAGGGTATTGCTCTGGAGTGGCTTGTCCTTGCTGTGTGCAGGCTGTCCCGGCACTTCTGCTTTGTCTCCATCATCAGGGCTTTGCTCTTGTTGTCCTGCTTTGTCAGGTGAATCTTCCAGCTGCCATGTGAGTTCAGCTGCTTTCTCCATGCTGAAATGAGACCTGAAGTTAAAGATCCTGTTCTATTTACAGTTGGCATTATTTCTTACCAGTCAACTGTCCCTGCCTAGACACTGACAGTCTTAACTATTGGAGCTGGGGAGTTTAGGAGTATGGAAATGTTGGCAGCTGCTGGCTCTTTTCCAATTCTGATGGCAAAGCAGTCTGCTACTGGACAGGAGCATTACCACCATTGCAATCACATGAACGACCTCTCGCCAATGAGACATGTGTGCATGTGCTACACAACTCATTTGGGATTTGGCAGGACAAACCAGTAAACCATGCAGGAAATTCAGATTCCAGCCCCAGCTTTGCCAATGAGCCAGATCCTCTCCCTATACTTCAGTCACCCCAATTGTAAAATAAGTCATAACTATTACTATCATCAGATCTGCAACAGAAAAGTACTACTCAAGAGCCAGGTTACACATTTAATTGAGAATGTATGCTAAACTAAGCTGTGCATCTCTGATGCATTCCCCACCTAGAGTGGGGTTGAAGCACAGGCTGGAACAGATGTGTGGAAAACGTAAGGAATCCCCACATGGGTGTGCTGGCCCAAACAGGCAGCAACATTCAGCTCTTCTACCCTGCAGATGTACAGCTCTGTACAAGAGGTAGGTATTTTCACCAGAACATTACCCGTTTTGCTAATCCTGTAAACTGAAATGGGTATGTCTCAATGAAGGAGCAAGGTGCTTCTAGCAGCCTTGTTTCTACCACATTGAACCTACAATGGATCCATCTTGAACTACAGATAGAGGAATCCTTATGGTACCCTCATCTCAACTCCAAGTCCTCTGATATACTTTCCAACCCTGTTTTCATCCATGGTCTTCTGGGAGGTCACTGACACAGCCTTGAATCCACAGGAACTCTGCTCCTTCGCCACAGCCTTCTGTGAGCTCACCCTGCTACCCAAAGCCTACATAATGACAACCCTTACACCAATGGAAATCGGGCTTCTCCAGTTTCCATCAAAATCAGCCATGTGCTTATTGGTGTCTAGGACATCATCTCACTACTCAAAATATGACTCATATAAATTATCATAGTGTGGGCAGACAGTTAGGGAGGTGTCACCAAAATGAACGTAGCTCATCACTTTATTTACCAAATACATTTTAAGAGCCTAGAAGGATCCTTAACACATCATTACACTCCCTTAAAGTAAAACACTAATGTACCTCCATCTCTAGGAAATAGGTTTGTTCTTTATAGTCTCTCTTTGATTGCTATTCTAGCTTGTCAATAAAAATGCCAAAAAGCAAATGTAACTAAAAAACTGAGTCAGGTCTCCTGCACAACCAATACATATACCCCTTAAAATACATTTTTAAAAACACTATTATGAGTCTGGTTTAGAAATTATGAGCCAACACTAATACTATATTTGGGATTCTCTTCCTTCGCCATCCATCAGTTACGCGGCTTGCTTACTGCTTGCATCCTGCCCACTCCAAGCCAGATGAACCAGTTTCATTTCCACATTTGCACAGTAGCTCCATACTGCAGGGGTGAAGAGGGTGACAATATCTTGTCATTGTGCACCACAGCACCTGCAGCAAGCTGATGGTCCCAGCAGACACCCACGCTGGGATGCAAATGTTGATCCTTCACACTGCAGAACAGGGTAACTTCTACCAGAGCCCATACTCCATCCTTCGCTAGGGGTTGAAGGGCTATGAAATTTTGATCACTCTCCAGGGCTGTCAATCTGGAACTTCCTGCCTCAACAACATTTTGTGTTTCACTGCTATTGTTTTCTTTAATTATCTGTATTAAGACAACACAGCCCTGGGAGCAGAAAAAGTGTGATGACTGCACAGAGTAAACAGGAAGACTGTTCCTCATGACTGTGTGGGAGTTGCATTTCATATGTCATACTTAACCCTGGTATGAGATTTCAGCCCGCTTGACTCATAGTGAAGCTGTACAGTGTGTTAAGAAAGCCTGGGTACTGTTCTAAGGGCTTCAGTGAGCAGAGTTCCAAGTTACTTTTTCAATGAGGCTGCTCTCGCATCCTAAATGGCACCATTCTCTTCCTAAGCGAAAACTCTTATCTTGGAAGCTACTCTGCTAAGCTTAAATCAGTGCTAGGTAGCAAGTAACTCACTCCTGGTGCCTACATTCACCTTGGTCATTTGTATAGAGAAGCCCCAAATCCTTTACGGAGGCATTTTACAGATGGTGAAACTGAGGCACGCAAAGGTGAAACGAAGTTCTTATGCTGGCCTCAGGAGGTCAGTGACTGACTGATCAACATCACTGCCTCAACTGCACTGCACTGAGTGGCACTGCAAATATGATTACCCATCTTGTCTCTTTCTATTCACAATTTACTTAGCAGGCCTGTCTTGCTGGTGGCACAGCTAAGGCAAGCACGGCAGGTCATACAAAAATTTCTCAATCTATGGATCTATGTAATGAAAGAATTCTTCTCCTCTCCACAGAAACTATTAGACCCAAATAAGCACACACTTCTTTAATGAAGACCTAATTGTAACACACTATGTAAGGCATTTGAGTGTCCACAGAAATCTTTAATCTCCAGAAGTACATGAAAGCAAAATGAGGATTGTAATTTGCCTCCTTATTTACTCCAACTGTGTAGACTTCAAGAAATATATTAAACTAAATATCAGGCCTTTAGTATCAGTCTGTTGTCTTCACTTGCACTATCTGCTTTAAATATTCCTGCTAATAGCCTTTTCTTGCATCTACAATTTCATTCAGACTTTTAAATCCTTTGTCTTTTCTATTCCCCTTGGAGGATAATTAGCCTTCTAGACCAAATCACAGTATGACAGGGTATACCATTCAAGTATCTTCAGTATTAAGGATAGCGTTGATATTTTGAAAAGGTTTTATATGTTGGCTCTCTACTACATCCCACCATTTTTCCTGATCCTAAATGCAGACTAACAGCTTATTTCAATTGTGATACGTTATAAATATCACATGATATCACATGTCATAATGATACAAAAAGTCTAAATTATGATTTTAAAAGACATGAAAGTGAAAAATATATCAAATAAACCTGATGCTATCATTCAGAAAGTAGTGACAGGTACAGAGAGGAAGTGGAACATTCATGTACTTTCCCTTTTGTTCTAAATGAAGCTTAGTTAAATCACACTGCAATGTGGCTACGCCTTTTCAGACTGGGAGGACAAAAGGGAAGAAAGGCCTGACCAAAGCTGGTAGAAGAATAGGCAGAATGGTGGTACTAAAAGCTTACTGGCTGAACAAGCGTAATTTTTAAAATTATATTTTAATTATATTTATCTGGGATTAAGTCCCCCAGCAGTACGAAGAATGATCCCATACAGCTATAAAATCCCAATCTGCACCAAGATCAAGAAGTTTGCTTATACATTTAAAAACATTTGTCGTCAGAGATGGGTCTCACGGCAAGATAGCTGACCAAAACACAATCACGTCTAATACCAAATTTCATTGTTTGGTCCGCTTTTTTATGATATCTGCAAAAATGTCTGATATTTGAGCGTACACGGAAATCTTTAATTTCCAAAAGTACATGAAAGTAAAATGAGGACTACAATTTGTCTCCTTATTTACTCCAACTATCCAGACAAGAGACATATTAGACTCGATTTCAGAGCCCTAAAGTCAGTACTAGGACTACCTGCCTTAAAAATTCCTTCTCCTAATAGCCTTTTCTTGACTATTAAAACCCAGGATTCTGGTGACTATCAGAAACATATGGCTCACAGCAGCCCCAAAATCCACTGTGTGATACCTCTTTATATCCCATTCCTTTCCTTGGCAGCCAAGACAAATCTGTTCATTAAACAGTCATGACAATCAATCATTTAAAATACTAATAACAGGGATTCCACTACCTCCCCAGGAAAGTTGCCTGATGCCATGACAGACCCAAGCAGCAGAAGACATCGCTTATTTCTTTTATGAGCCATCTTATCTCACAAATTCCAGTTCTCTCCCAATTCAGTCACCAACTCCCTCTTTGTGGCTCACACCAGTCTGCTCACAGATGAGAGTACCTCAGAATGAACAGTGTGCCAGATGCTATCCAGCTACTACTCTCTTAGCTCTGTCCCTCCTAATCACCTCAGTTCTTCCTCCCTGAGCTCCCCCTGCCTTTCTTAAATTATCTATACCTATCAGTCCTGTGTCTAGTAATCATACTTGACATATTTTATGAGGCAAAACTAACAACACAACCAAAAGCTTTTACACTTTGATGTCAGTCTATTTATCTTCTCCAATACAAGGACTGCAATGAATTAAAACATGTTGCAAAATTAGATATCCTACCCATCCTTGCCATTTAATTGTAAATTCTATGGGGAAGATATTCCTCTTTCTAAGTTCTGGCACAGCACTTTATACAATAGGAGCCTAAATTGGCTGGTGCCTTGAAATACAAATAGGTGACAAAATACAAATAACACAGCCCCTACTTTTTCAGCAATATAAATATAATTTCAGCTTGTTTCAAGAAGGTTTTACACTATTACTACCAAAGGAGTTGCAATCATTTACACTAGCACCTAATTTGTCCAAGCATACTTTTACTTTTTGTGTACATCTAATTTGGACAAGGCATTTCTGCAGTACAACCTCATAAATCATTAACTCGTTTTCAAACACTAAACTCCATTTCTCTTTATTTCTGTTTGAAGAGCATCTCCACACAATCCAAAAGTAGCTATAAAACTGACTTAGGCTGTCTCTCATGTACCCACTCTTCACTTTACTCCGTTTTAAAAAGTAGTTTCTAAATACCTAATAGGGAACAGTTTCTCCTCTGATTTGCACATAGCCCTACTGCAGGCAAGACAAAAGCAGAGATATTTGGTATACTTTCTTTTGAGATGTGGTTCTCCTGCAAGAGAAATAATGTCCCCATCTCAAGAGCAAACAGAATGCTTCTGGTCAGTCGTGGGCAATATAGTCGTAACAGACTCAAAGAAACAAGACCAGGGCAATTCTGATCACCTCAAAACAACAGCTCATGACATGAGGCCATGCAGTTAAACCAAATCTAACAAATCTCCACGAGCAGCAGCAACAGATATACCCCTTACATCTGCAATCCTAGTATGACCCCTAGACAAAAGGATACAAGCAAACCACTAATCCTTTTCTCTCATTTTACTACAGTTTAGGGTGAACTTTGACTGAAACCTTCGCTGTTTGAACACAATCCTACCACAACAAAGCAGTTGCATATAATACTGTGGTTTCCTTGAACAGTTAACAGTCTGTTCCTTTTGTTTTCACAGCAAATCTCTTGACATACCTGGCTTCCTAGATTCGGCAGCTCCTGTTGCAGTCAATAACCACATGCAGAGAAATAAGCATTGCTGCTTCTGTCCCGCTCGGCATCTTGGTGTATGCAGCAGCTCCCACTCTGCTCTTTAAACTTTCCACTGTGAATCACCTGATTAGCTGCTGCACTTCCTGAGGAAAGCAGAAGTGAAGAGCAAATGAACCACATGCTGAGGACCCACCAAGCTCCCAAAACAACTTAGAAAAATTCAGTTTATGCACAAACCTTGCAGACATTGCATGCTTCTCCCTGGGTCAAGAGTAACCAGGTGTTTCCCTGCATACCACATACACAAAGAAAAGGTGGAGTGGGGTGTGAAGGGCTGTTATTTCATTTTGGTTTTAAGTTTAAGGTTTAACAAACTACTACAGAAACACAGCTTACTCTGTCTGTGCAACCTGTGCCCAAAGAACAGGCAACAGTTGTAGTCCTTCCTCAAATGCAGTACCCTTAAAATAAATACATTTGAGTGCTGAGGTGGATGCTAAGTCCTTGACCTCTCTGTTAAAATGGTCAAGGCACCTACTCAGATTGAGGCAAACAAGCACTATAAGCTCCCTGACAACATAAAGGAGCCTAGGTTAGCTAAAGGGCTGGGGGAAGGCTACTTCTCTGTTGTCTAGTTGTTTTTTTGTTCTCCCTAATAACACATCTGAAAGGACTTATAATTGGTTTTTAAGGGGAGGTGGATTTCAAAAATTTTTACACAGGAAATTCAAGTGTTTCCTAAACTGCTTCTCCCGGAGAATTTTATGGTGACCTTGAGAATCAGTGGGATGATGGCCTTACAGTGACCAAAACCTGGGGGGATTTTACCCTAGGGGGTTAAAGCCATCTGTTTACGGTTAACATCTACTTTACATAAATGCCTGAAAAAGTATTCAGGAGGAAAACTAACTTTCACTTCCAGATAAGCTAGGGCAGTATTGAGACTGGAGACTCCTGATGCTTCTGAAGGCAGAAGCAGCAAGTCCTGAAGAGACTGATTTCACTGTTTGATAGGGTTAAGTAATAAGACAGGACAGCAATTGCCTGTACACCGCAAGGATCTCTCTCAATGCAGCAATGTTTCTGGCATAAAATAATCCTGGAAGATTGTTCTCATCCCTTACTGTGGAAATGTGTTTATTGAAAGATCAACAATAGAGGCAGCAGCAAATCATGGGTTTATTTCATCCCTTTACAGATTATACCAGGAATTAAGCAGCTCTGTAGCTTTGCTGCAAATAGAAATACACCTTAGACCCCCAGCAAAATACTCCAGTCCAGTCTGTACAGACAGGAGCCTTAAGTTGACCAGGTTTGGGAAAGCTTTAGCTAAACTAAGTATAATCATAGAATATTAGGGGTTGGAAGGGACCTCTGTAGATCATCTGGTCCAAACCCCCTGCCAGAGCAGAGTCATCTAGAGCAGGTTGCACAGGATGGCATCCAGGCGGGTTTTGAATGTCTCCAGAGTCAAAGACTCCACCACCTCCCTGGGCAGCCTGTTCTAGTGCTCTGCCACCCTCAAAGTAAAGAAGTTCCTTCTCATGTTTAGATGGAACCTCCTATATTCAGATTTGTGCCCGTTATCTCTTGTCCTATCACTGGGCACCACTGAAAAAGTAATCTACAGGCTGTTTTCCAGGCAGATGCAAGGTCACTCACTGACCTACCTGCACCCAGGGCAGCTCCAGTGAATGTTGGATTTGGCTACTTTAGTGAACCCCACTGAGACACGCAGGGGTCTGGCTGAGCTCAGTGCTGCACCAATATGGCTGCGAGGCCTCTGGGCAGCTCTGAGCACAGGCCAAGCAAGTTCAAACAGCCTGCAAAAGGCTGTGCCAACGCATCCGCTACTTTTCCACCTTAGGTCGTTCACATATTAGCTGATAATTTCCCAGTTGCAATCTAGCCAAAACCACCGCAGTGAGATGAGTGGCAGAAACACAGAGGCACAGAAGAGAGTATTAGTACCAATCCAGAGAGAACATCATTGTTTTCCCTTCCCCATCTCAGAAACAAGCCTAAATGTGCTCCAATTCTGCCCTTTTTGTGTCAGTTTAAAACCACAAAACAGAAGGTCATTTGCAGCAGCACCTCCATGCTGTTTGATCAGAGAGGTTTATTTCCCAGGAGCTTTCCCTATCCAGCGGTGCCCCCCTCCCTAGATGCTGTCAGGACTCAAGCAGCCACTCTGTCATTAATAGATTTCTAATCCACACAGCAGAGGAAGCACCATTTCTCCTTTTCATTCTGCATGAACTGCTGATGGGGCTGAAAGTCCAGTTTCAATACGCCCTCCCACTTAATCTCTGCTCCACTGGAGCAAAACAGCTGTAACCAAATTATCTGTAGTAAAAATAACTTAAGGGGTAAAGGCAAGCTAATAGCTAATGTAGTAGTAGACAGTGACACAATGCTCTTTGTCAGTCTGGGCCGTTTATAACAAGCCCTTGCACTGTGTTTCCACCTACAAAAATGAAGGGAAAGAGCCTTCTTTTCTTCTTCCTTTCCCCCCCTAGTCTCACAGGGGAAAAAAAAGGCGTCTCCCACATACTTGCATTTGTATCTATGTGCAGGAAACCTAGTTCAAAGGAACCCTCATCTTGGTTTAAGGCTTCTAGAAAGGGCACTAGGAACTAGCTCTACAACACCAACTGGAAAATGCAATCTGATCTGAGCAGCACCGTAAGTAGATCATGCGCAGCCCAGTGGAGATGAAATGTCTTGCCTGGGCTGGATATAGTGGGCCTCATGAGGCAAGGATCTGGAGATAACTACAAGGTCCACCGTTCTCACAGCATCAAATAATGCCCTTTATGTTGTTTCTTATTAAATGCCTCTCTTTGTCACTCTAACCTCCACAGACAAATGGAAAAACCCCGTTTCATGCCTTTGTAGTAATGCTACTCACACTGAGGTATCTTAAGATACCTTAGTGGTCCAGAGTGGCTAGAAGCACAGCACTTCTCCAGCTTTAGACTGTGGAGGTCAGCTACTGCAGGTTTCTCCTGAAACCCAACTCATGGTACATTTCAGTTGCATTAGATTCACCAGATAGGCTGGCTGGTTACACCAAGAGCAAACACGTCCTCTGGCAATTCCTGTGCAGTTGCCATTGCCCAAGGGGATGGCAGTTCAGCCCAACTGCAAACCCAAACGGGATGGAGCTTTGCCAAAAAGCCTGTATTGCTCCCTTCAGCAAGTTTTTCTCCTTGGAGACATAAGAAATAAAATGCAGCTGATTTTGCTAAGACAATACATTTTTCTGCTGCACATTCATAACCTTCAACCTAGAAAAAAAGGCAGTTAAATGCATAATTCTTTCAACATTGCAAAGTGTCCAAAAGTTGAGCTAGCTGCAGGGTTTTTTCCCCCCCACTCTTCATCTTTCCTGCTAAAATCCAGCTATCCTCTTTCTTTTTACTTGATAAAAAGAATGTTGATTTAAAAATGTTCATGGAGTCATTTTTCATTTCTTTAACATCATAAAGGGAAGCGGCACCGTTTCATTTTCCTCCCCGCTTTTCAATGGCAGAACAGAAGCTGACAGAGACACCGCAGAGAAAGGCAATGCAAAAATTTAAACCATCTGCTTAACCATCGTTTTCACTCATCTTTTTTTCTCAGCAAACCTTGAGATCCGCACTGAAGTAGGCGTTCAGCTCCTTCAGCACATCTTCCCAAAGAAGCGAAAGCAGCGGGCCACGAAGCGAAAAGCCGCAGGACTGAGAGCTTGAGCAGCTCGGCTCCCCTCCCCCTGGCACACACACGCACAGGGGAGGCCTGGGGTGGCAGGGACAGCCACTCCGCCTCTTTGGCCAGGTTTTCCCTGGAGGGCAGAACCCCAGGGATGCAGGAAGCAAAAGCCAGCTTCTTCCCCGGGCTGGCCGGCAGCAGGCCAGGGCCCTGAAGAGGTGGTTTGCCACCCTCAGGCAGCGGCACCACCACCTCCTCCTCCTCTGAGGAAAATGAGGCAGCACGTACCAATGCACGGCCACGCTATGCAGATCCTAAGGTAACTTGCATATTTGTACGCCTGCACAGATAACTAAACTTCAGCTTTAAATTAAATAGAGCTCGTGCTGATGAAGCCAGGAGGCTGGTAGCTGGTAAAGATGTACCGCCTTATCTGTGAGGAAACGCGGCTCTGCCTGTTGGCTGCCATCACCCCTGGGACCCGAGCACGCTTAGCCTGGATCAGGAGGTCTGGGTACACCAGTGACCGCTCCAGCACCACGACTGGTGGGCTGCAAAAAGGCGGGGCAGTTTGCAGTGTTGGCGCTGGAGTCAAACTCCTAACTTGTCTCAGGGAAGGAATCCTTTTCCTTCCCCCAGCAGGTCTGTGGCCTGTCCTCGGTGCCTCCAGCCTGCACCTTGGCGCGGGTAAGGTTTGTTTACCGGTAGCAGCATTAGGTGATGAGGATAAGTTGTTACATGAAATTCTGCTGTTTCAAAACGTGTTGTTAGAAATTGGAACAGATTCCCTCCATCAGCAAAAATCTGTGAATCAAAACGGGGTTTTTTTCTGATGCTTTCGTTGTTTAAACAGGAACCAACCAAAGTATATCCAATAGCCTGCATGTTAGAGGTCAAACTGGAGCAGTGGTTTTCAGCCTTTTCCAACCTGTGCAATCCTGCGGTAGTTTCCTATGAACACTTACACAGCAAGTGTAAGTCTGCTGCCTGACAGCCCCTTACCCCCTCCTTGGCTTGTCTTTTTTGGCTTCTTTAAAAGTAGTAAGTGGTGAGGAGGGGAAGTCACTGGGCTATATCATCGCAGAAATACCCCCAGTAATTTTAAATGACTTTCTTTTTGATTGTGTGCATAACTAAAATGCCACCAAAATTATTCCAGAGTTAGTAAAACAATATCAACTTTTAAAAACACAAGAAAAAAGAAGCCAGATTTAAAAACTGGTTTGTAACAAAAGTGGAAATGTTACTATTTGAAACTGTCAAACCCAAACATCTTGATCAAATAAACAGAATCTTTTTTTTTTTCCCCACAGAAAAAAAAATGTATCGAATATAGAAGTTCCTCTGGGAAGCTGCTATTTTGATTAAATGCCACCTACTGACTACAAAAATGTTGTGCAGGAAAATTTTTAAGGCAGCTTGACTGAACACATGATCTCCACACTGGAAGGCATGTTAGTCTAATGAGATTGAGGAAGTTGAAAGGCTAATGCAAAATAAAATGGCATACTATTTCTCCCCCCTCCTGTACCTCAGACTATCTTTCTACTCTGGGATACACAGGAATTCATTGTTTTCATGATGAACTCAAAAGTTGTCAAATGGAAGGATGATGATATAGAAGTTCTGCAGGAAAATTTTTACAAATATTTACAAAACAGATAGGTAGACTTTAACACATAGCGCTTATCAGAAAATACCACTCTCAGAGACAGCCTCAGACAAAAGCACAAGATAAAATTACATAAACACATATTGACCAAGAGCTATTTTCTTGGAAGATTTTCTCTTCTCACTCTCTCTGCAGAAGCAGCACCAAAACCTCTGCAGACAACACCACTTTTTTAAGTCTCAGAAATTGGTCCTAGTTCCTGTTTAACAGCCCTCTTTGCTCTCTGCAAGGATGTTGTGTAGCTTGCACAGGCTACAGAACTCTCGTCGTCATCTTAGAGGAAATAGGGAGCCTGAAGCTCAGGCTAAACAACGTAAGCAAAATCCTTGCAACACAAGTATGAGAGCAGACATTTTCCATCTCTGATGTGTCCCCTATTACTATTATTATTACTCCCCTATTACCTAACTACTATTATTTTTCCTTTTGCAGCTTCCAAGTCTATTTATAAACTCCTGCTGCTGTGACCTTGCTCTCCTATAAGCTGCACTCCCAGAGAGACTCTGCATGTATCCAGGAAGACTGCTTTCTCACAGTGGTAACTACTCAGGTACCTTCAAATAGCTAATAAGCATACTTAACGAGCTGTCACTCCCTATTCATAGATAAATCTGGCTTTTCTACAAATAATCTTTCAGCTCTCTGAACTAGACTCATGTATCTTCCCCTCTCTTTAATTCCTTATTTACAGAACTAATACTCCAATTGCATTTTGTTACTAGCTTTTGCAATGTCATACAAAATTCTGGACAAAAGGAATGGGGACAAACTGATTAAAGCAGTGTTTTTGTTTCCTGGTATGCTCTGGTTTAAAAAGCAATTCTTGAAACTGAGTAGCTTCCCTGGTGACTGAAGTTTCCTTTTTTCCTAGGAAAAATACTGCTTTTACAGTATTCAGATGACTCTGTTCTAAGCTGGTAAATAGTAAGAAGAATTTCCTTAATCTCTACTTAATTTATAATCTACATTAGTGTTTTCGTTTGTGCTAGGAACTTGACCTATAAGGATACACAAAATTGCTGCTGCTGCTCTGTAGGGAGGTAATCTTAGACTTGAAATTAAACCCTAACACTAAACATATAGAAATACTTTGTTAAAGAAGCAAAGTAGCGCAACAAGAAATTAGTCATTGGCTGTGTGATCATTTGTGAGCTTAGGGTATTCAGCAGAACTCGAGAGCACAGCTTTCAAATTTGAGGCGGAGGCTGCTACCACATGGAGTAAAGGAGGAATGGTAAAAGAATGCAGTAGTTACCTTGCAGACAGGCTCACCATTAGACAGAAGCGCAATCAGTGGCTATGTGTCAGATATGAGTCGCTTTTCCTCTAACACCTTTGCAGGACTGGAGAGCAGTGTCTCAGAGTTGACAAACTGGTGAATTCCTTCTGCAAGGCCACACGTTAGGATGCCAGTTGAGACACAGGGTTTCTAGGGCTGTCTCTGCTTGGAAGAATTGCCTCTCTAAGCAGGAAAAGGGAATGGCAGGCTTCGCATGGAGGTCTAAGAAGGCTTATTCGGTAATGAGTTGTTAAACTGTCTAAAAAACAGGCACCAGTCATGAGGTGAAACTTGAATGATTGTTTTGTATCTCAGTGCATCAGTCACTACACATGCTTAGAGGAATGTGCAGATGCCTCTCATTTAAAGGAAGCAGTCTACCTTGTAAAAGTCTGTAACCAACACACATTCAGAATGTAATCTGCAAGGTTTGTCCCCTTCATGACAACTACATAGCAACTAACTAGTATCAGAACCTGTGTTCAGAGCACTGGCAGATTTACCAGTGCAAAAAAACCTGGTCAAAGTAGTCCCATGGCTTGTATTTTATTCTGCACAGCCAGAGGAGTAGCTTAAAAGTCATCCTGAATGCACAGATGACAAGCGTATGACTAAATACTTTATGTAGATATGCCAGGCTCTAGTGGTATTTTTGTTTCTATTTAAGTTCTTAGCCTTTTTTAGTTTCCATTAAAATTTTATTTCATATTTTTTGCTCAAATGACGTGAAAATAAAGATGAAAAATTCAAACAGCCTGCATTTGCCCAATACAGGCATTCCCGCCAGAGATATTCAGAACTCTTCATTCCCCACGCGCTTATTTTGCCCATACAGACCATAAATACGAAACTATATCTCACAGCCTTTTAGCCTCTGCCTGAGCTCCACATGTTACCTGATTTGTGAGTCTCAGCGGTAACGTGGGCAGTCTTAATTCTGAGCATCATCTTTTGTGTTGGCGCCTTCCTCTCCGAGCGTCACCAGGTGGCAGTATGACAGAAGTGCTTTCATGCTGTTAACGAGGCAGCAGGAATAACATCTAGCTGCAGGTATACAGCTCATTTTCACGCTGTAATTGCAGCTTCCCTTTCTTTACCTCAGTCCATCTTCGATAATGAGACAGGCAAATATAAAAGCACAAAATATAACGACTTACTTCCCTGTTTATTTACTTTTGGCAATTTGAGCATTTATAGGATTATATTTTCATACTCCTGCCAGCCTCTGGAATGGACAGGTTTCAGCTGGGCACCCAGCAGAGAAGCCACTTGGAAAACAGTGGTCTACCTTGACCCTCTAACTCTAGGGGCACAGATTATAAAGGTGTCAGCATGTAGCAGAGCAGATAAAAGACTATGAATGAAGAATGGACCTTTGAGAGGAAGCAAATTAATTGTAATTTGGATCAGCTGGCAAAGGAAAAAAGAAGGGATATTTAATAGAAGAGGGTTTTTTTCAATACTTTCAAAATTAAACTAGTTGATGTTTTGTTTTGAAAAGGCATTTTTCATTTAAACATTGCACAAAGATATTAGTGATGCTAATTAAAGCATAACATTAAAGAGAATATCCCAAGATAAATGTAATTTGTGGGGAATTAATAATTTTGGAGAGTTCTTTGGTTGTTTTTAAACAAAAAAAAATCCTATCTGTACAACTTTAATGAACAGTTCATTTCTGTCTTGTAAATCTAAAAATATAGAGCTTTTCAGTACATGTTTTTTTTTCCCCAAACTGTAAATTCCCTGCAGGAACACAAGCTTAGGAAGTGTCTTGCTAAGGATTTAGAACAGGGGGGGGGGGGGTGGGTGTGTGCTACAAATTTCTGATTTTCAAATGAAGTATCTCTATGCAGACTCACTACGTTGTAGCTGCTATGAGTAGACAACCTCCACAGGAGATCATATCTGAGAAGACATGTATGTAAATTCACAGTTGGACAGTCTAAATACGTCTGCTCCATACATTAACACTGGCACAGGGAAAGGGAAGAAGTATTTGTCACTTTCCAGGAAACAGGTATCCTTGTATACGAGATGCTGATTGCCAAAATTAAGATCAGTTTTATTAGGATTATATCTGCTCCAAACTAAATGCTGATTTTAAAACAGTATGATTCCTAAATTATTTCCCCCACCATGGAAATGCTGACATTATTTTAAAAACAAAAATGCCACATTGTCAGCCAGTGGAAGAGCCAAAGGTTCATGGGCCTCCAAAACCCAAGTCCAGAAGTGATTAATAATTACAACTCTATTTTAATTTCATTATTTTCTCTCCCTCTGCTTAAAATTATTTGAAACAGAAGAAAAATGGGTCAGTGTTAAAATAACAGCACATTTGAAATTTTTAGCTCCCTTCATTTTTCACCTAGCCTCCAGTTTTCACCCTAGTTTCATTTTGAATCATATCTGCCTAAGTGACTATATTTTTCCCTGAGACAGCACGAGGAGATATGTTCCTGAGGATGCCAGCCTCAGTCCCCAGTGTGTAAAATATGCATGCACTGCTCTTTGGTTCTTGCCACTAGAAGAAAAAAAAATAAATCTGTTCTGCAGAGATAGCATTTAAGTTTTAAATAATGCATTTCTGTATCTCCTCTCTGAGTCAAGGACCTCATTTCTACTAGGTCCGTAGATGGCAGATAGGATAAGTGATTGCCCAGGTTACTGTGTTTTAATGCAGCTGATTGATGAGGTCCTGCAGGTTCTAACTAAAGGATATATTGCTGTTACTGTTCTCAAAGGTGCAGGGAAGGTCTGGGGATGTAGAGGAACAGAAGAATGAGGGAAAAATCAGTAATCTTTCCAGGCTTTCACATCCCACCTGTCCCAGGAATGTCAGAGAAACTCAGACGGCCAAATTCTGTTGGGAGATCTGAGTGAGAGCAGACTGATGTCAAGATACAACTAGAGACGTAACCATATAGATAATACAATTAGAGTCAGAGACCTGGGCTGGACAGTACACTCAACTGCGATTTGGTCACGTAGCTTCCTTTGATATTTGAGGCTCTATGTTTTGCTTACATAATGCAAAATACAAACAATGTGAACTACTCTGATAAATTCTGATCCAGCAGGTCAGTTAACCATGTATTTTGATGTGAAGCATGTGAGTAGTCTCTTACGGTTTAAGTTAAGCCTTTAAATGTTTTTCTGTATTGGAATCAGGAAAATAGGTTCAGGGAAAATCAGAATTCATTTCAGAGAATTTCTGAGAGAAGCATCATCCATTTGAAAGAGGCAATGATGACTGGAGGACATTCAGCTGCTTTTTCATGGATTTCACAGGTTTGATTGCAGTGGCAGCTCTGTTAGACCTGTGATCATCTGAAGGTGATGGTGAGGAAAGCGTTGGAGAGAAAAGCAGCATTTTATTAGACCAAAAGATATAGCAGCAGAAAACAGGCTTTTGGACAGACTCACAAAAATGGTGGACAGAAGGGACCTCTGGAGGTTACTTAGGCCAGCCTTCTGTTTGGAGCAGAGCTGGCAACAAAACCAGACTAATCCAGCCATGTTGAAACACTCTGAGGACCGAAATCTTACCTGCTCTGTGCGTATCTGCCCCAGTGCTGCACCACCCTCCCAGTGAAAAAGTTTTTCCTAGGCTCCAATCTGAGTTTCTAAGCTGAAACTTGGGAGCATTGGTTTTTTTGTTTTAGCATCTGCCACTACCAAGAAGTATTTGGTTTCATAGTCTTTAACACTGTCTTTTAGCTAGTTGTGGGTTGTTAATAGATCCCCCATCAGATTAAGCAAGTCTGTCTCCCTCAGCCCTTCCTTGTAGGTGATGTACCTTCATCTTCAACCATCTGAGTAGCTCTTATTCAGATGTGAAACGGATTTTAAGCCAAGTACAATTTGGAACAATTTATTTGTATTTACCTTAATTACATTACTCAGTATTTTATCTGGCTATAAGACAAAAGTTGCAGTGTCATTGCTATTCTACTTCAGATTGGAAAATACCTACTGGATCTTGTATGGTGCAGAAACAAATAATTCAAAGTCTCTGATCGGTCCTGGGGTGTCTCCAGTAGATATTACAGAAAGGAGAAAGATTTCTGTCTGCTTTATTAATAAAGCTGTCACCTAGGCACAAATTGGAGATAGGCACTGGTTGTCCATCCAACTAGTATGCATTCTATATGTAATCTATCTCCTCACCCTGTGAAAGGCAAATGAGGCGCAGTACTTGGAGCCACTCTGTCTCAGTAACCCTATGTTTGCCTTCATTACTCAAGAAAACTTTGCTTGCAGACATGTTTAGGAAATACTGCAATAGCAAGAGAATTTCTGGTATTTAGAGGGTGATATAATCTCCATTCCTGGTGTTGCCCTTGGTGTAATAAGGATGATACCACAAAGATTAGTATGAAAGAGAAAATACGCAGAATTAAATAAGAAGTAGGAAGGTGCTTTGTCTTACTGTTTATAAAGTTTAGAGAAGTCTAGAATCTTTGGATTTATAAGAGATTTGTTGTTTTTTAAGAAAGTTCTTACATTCATAATCTAAGTCTTGTCTGCCTCCAATGTATGAAGGGACATCACAAAACAAAGTTGGAAATCTTTATCAGATCATTCAGAATTGTCTAGCCTTTCTTTTGTCACCTTTTTAATTGCACTGCCTAAAAATATATTTAAAGTCAGAAGTTTCTGTTAAAGATTTTGCTTCTCATTAGTAAAATGCATACCCTCAGCATGGTCAGAGACCGCTGTTTATAGCAAAACCAGAAAGGGCACATCAATATCTTTGATGCTTGTCAAGTCTAAACAAAAAAACAAAAAAAAAAGGGAAATAAAATACTAAGTCAGGCTTTCTTTATCTACTAGGAAGAATAACATACAGTTCTCCAAGTGCTTTTCTAGGTCACTTAAGTAAAATACCTATTTTTCCTACTCATGGGGCACGCTTCTGAATAAAGTCAAATGATTTTCAGGTGTTTGGTACAGTAGTAGGAGAGATCTTGCAGGGATATAGGTACCCTTTGTGCACGTTCATCACTGCGGAAGAGAAAAAATTAAAGCCATCTTTGGCTGCCAGCAGTATCTCTGCTTAGCAAGGTTCTTGCCCCACTCAAGTCTATGATAGCTGTCTTTCAGCCTTCTCTCAAGCTGTAGCTGCTCTCTAGAGATTCACTCTTGCATCCTGAAATGAAAGACAAATTACTCCTGACCTGTTTGTGGAACGTGACTAGATGGGAAGGAACAGTGACTGTGAAAGAATGATAAAGATACCGGGAAATTACCTAGTTTCACCCTGCAAAACATTCAAAATTATTTTTGTTCATAGTGTCTACCTTACCCTTCATTCCTGAATGTAATTCCATGAGATCATAGTTCTGTCCTCTCTTAGTAGTCTTGATGTGTTTGGCATATTCACTGCCTCCTCCAGGAAGCATTACCCCTAGGAAGCCCAAGATGCCATTAGGCTTATAGCACTTTCTTAATTTTCAGCCAAAATGAAAGAAATTGCTCCATCTCTTATCTCTTGGCCTTAGATAATCCCTAAACTGAAGTTTTTCCTGAACTATTATTTTTTCTCAAAAATACCTTTGAGCTTTCAGTTGTTTCTAGTCATTAGATACTTGAAAAGTTGTCAATTTATGCCCAATCTTCTTCCGCAGAATTCCCACAGTTCCGGTATACATAATTACTCTAGCTTGCCTTGCAGAGGCAATGCTGCTGCAGTTATTGATCTCAAAATGCACGCCATGGTCCTTCTTGTTTCTTTGGACCCTTTTTCTCAACTCCATTTTATACCATATGAGAACAGATTGTAAACAAAGTTGCAATCTAAATTAACTGGATCTGGATTTCAATGGTGCCAAAGTCCAGGGCGATTAGATCTTGGGCTTCGATCCAGATGCATCTTTTTGATGAGCAAAGAAGATATATCAATCAGCTAGTTACAACAAGTCCTTGGCCTGCATATGGAAGCAGAAGATGAGGAGGAGGAAAAAAGGATATGCTGTGTAATAATTGGTAGGTGACAGCATGCTGTGTGTGCAGCCTGGGGAAAGAAAGATCCATTCAATCCCCCACACATAGATTCAGCAACTTCACTGGCCCACGCACTCTTCCGTCTCAAGCATCCGACATGTTTCATAGCCTCCAGTCATCAGCCTTGGCGCCAACAGATGAATCATATCTTCTGTGAGTGTCCCTGCTGCAGCAACTTATTATCACTATCATCCTCTGCATTTAGAATAGCACTTGCCAATCCCAGGTTTCAAAACACTGCATGGAGGTGGATGGGACCTGGGACTGAGTATCTTGCTTGTAGCCATGGGAAATCACTTGGCATTAAGGCTGGAGGCCATGCCTCACCGCTCTCCTTAAATTTTCTAATCCCTAGGCCGTATTGGCTTCCTTCATTATGTGTGCTTGGCAATCAATGGTAAACACTTGTAATATACAGAAGACATTTTCCGCATTCCAAACAGGCAGCAGATAATTAATAAGCACATTTATTTTTAGATTCACGTAAGAGACAGATAGTAGTGCTTCTCTAGTACTTGGTTAGTCAGCTGATTTCTGTTTTCTAGCTTTGTAGGTGCTTAGTTCTCAATGATAGACTGCCATTCTGGATTTGGACAAGCAGAGAGATATAACCGTGAGAGCAGTGGTTTCCACCAACTGGTACACACCTTGATACTGGTATCTCAAGCCATCAGAAACGTCCCTCTTACCTCGGATAAGTCAGTCATAAAAGTCTTACTGCCTACAGCCCAGCAGCTTCCCAAGTCTATCCGAGAAGCCTGCTAAATTGGGCTGCCTTTAGCCTAGTTCTGAAATGGGATGACCATCAATGGCCATTTGCTCCCTAAGGGAAAAAGAGGGACAACATAGCAGGGTAGGGCATAGTCCCCGCAGTACCTGAGTGAGTTAAGGAGGAAAGACTTAGAAATGATGGTTAGGTTCAATGAGGAGTCCAGATCAAACACGTTTATGATGATGAAGGAGGCCTAGGGTCAAGCCAGGAAAGCACATCTCATAGTTAGAAGTATGTTGGGTGAAGGTGTCTGGCATCAGACACAATCCAGCAATGACTAGGTAAATCCACAGCAACAAGGTGGATCTGAGGTCACTCTGAGAAAACAGTCCATAGATGGTAGTCCAGACCTGTACAACAATAAAGCTAAACTGGAAATCAATATTCCTACAAGATAGCTCAGGCTGGAAGTAAAGCCCCAAGCCTGAGCTTAAATGGAGCTCCTGAGGCAGAGGATGGTGGCCAGGTGAGATTGATCAGGGCTGTTAAGGCTATTAAGGCACTTCAAGGCCACAATATAGGTTTCTATAGTCTTTGTAGAGCATGCTTAGGTGCAAGAACAACTCTACTTCTTGCTGTGACTCTACTGCAACTCCTTCTGCACCTCTATGGAAGAATTTTTCTGGTACCATAGCCCTAGGCTTCAATAGCAAGGACACAGATCAGCCGTGTTCTGAAGGAACAGGCAGGCATTACTCAGAATTGCTGGTGTGAGGACTCAGTCTGAGGCTCAATATGCAACACCAAGTACTCTCAAGTTGGGGAACCTGCGCAGGTGCTTTTCATGGCATTTCTGTTTAAATTATCTAATCAGGATATTTGCAAAGACCCCTCAAGGATACTTTTGCTAGGTGAGAGGATGGAACTGGTGTCGCAGAACTGCATCTCTGTTTTCCCAATTGTACCACCCCTGTACTTACCAGCTTTTATTTAGCAATGAAATATGGGGCTTATATATCCCTGGTTGGGCTGGGGATCTCTTTTTCCACAATGTGACTGCATATTCAGGGAGAGACCTGATGCGCATGCAGTGAAAGTGAAACAGAGGTAACTGGTTTTTTCTCTCAGCTGGCATTTTTGTAGTTTGTTGTTAGTGGGTTTTTTCCTTCCTGAAAAATATTTTATTTATCCCAAAGAGTACATCTGAGAAATTCAGGTCTGAATTTATTATGTTTAAGTTGGAGGAAAAAAATAGGAAATTCACAACTTTTAAAGAATTATTTAAAGTATGTTTTTCTTTTGAAAAGTGCTTCAAGAAGGACTGAAAACGTTTAAGTCAAACCAAAACTTTCAAACAGGATCAAATTCAATATTTCTGTTTACACCAAGTACTTTTTTTATTTAACAAAAAAGCCTTCAAAGTTAGCATTTAGTGTTGAACTTGACTGTTGTTTGAATGTTTTTATTTTAACCATGAACATGATAATTATTTATATAGGTCCCTATATGATGTCTTTCCCCGGAGGGGAAATCAAGCTTTTGTGGGCAGTAACATAGCAGGATGAAGTGTCCCATGTTTCCCATGAGGTTAAAAGTTCTGTTAACTTTATCTCTTGTCACGTTTTACTGTACACACGTTTTGGCCTCCTGCTCAGACTGCAAAATGATGTGTATAAACAGCAGCAAAGCAGAGAAGAAATGCTAAAAATATGGAGACAGAAAGAGCTCTGTTTAAATGGTTGGTAGGAATGCATTTTTGATCCAGGGACTGAGGTTGGGCAAAAGGGCAGAAGCAGAACTTCCCTCTGCCAATCTCTTGCTGGTTATCCACAGTATCAGGATGCTGGCCAAGGGATCACTGTGCTGAAGCCTGGCTAATACAGAGTATTAGTGGGGAGATAAGTGCAGGAGCCTGTGTATTCAGAACAGAGACAACACTTCCACTTCAGATCCCACTTCCAGCCTCATTCACAAGTGCGTAAGTATGACGCAGCCACCATGAACTTAAAGATTTACAATCACTTGTAAGCAGCTGGTTCCACCAGCCCCTAAAGGTCCAAAACACCTGCACATTGAGAAGTACAGCCTCTGGAAAGGGCCAGAGAACCTCTTCCACTATTGGTGGTATGACTTGATGGCCCGTATTCAGTATCCAAGGTATGATGAATCTTCTTGGCAGAGGAGGAAGCAGCCAATCTCAGATGCTTTTTGTCAATGCAACTCCGCAATACAAACCTGCAGGGTGATACTGCAGAGCATCCATGTTGCTAGGGAAATATTCACCCCCTTTTCTCCACTGCGGAAGGACCTGCTCGGCACATGGGGATGGTGAGGAAGGAGGTGTGCTAAGAGCAGGTGCAGGATGTGTAAAGTACTCAGATTCAGTTTTCATCCAAGTATCTATTTATAGTTTATAAATACACAGTAGATAACAGTAACTTCTTCAAATATTTGTCCTTTCCTCCCCTCATTACTGACTGCAGACTTTGCTTCCCCCTCTCCCAGGGAGGGGTGAGAAGTAGCAAGGAGTATAAATAAAAATGATGGGTGCTAAATCGGAGTGATGGCATTCCGCTGTGCCCATCCCTCCGGGCTGTCAGCGCAGGCAAGAGAGCTTTTTCCTCCTTGCAGAGAGCAGCGGGTCGTTCCTCGCTCGGCTCCCGGCTCCCACCGGTATACCTCCCCGGGACGGATGCGGTGCTCAGCAGGCAGCCCAGCACGCCGCTGCCCTCTGGACCAGCGCGCTTGGTATTTCCTCTAACACACACCCTTATCAGATGCACAAGCTTCTCGGCGTGTGCTTTGTGCCCTTTTCCCCCCCTGGCTCGGGCTTGGAGAGGAGATTCAGCTCCTGTTCTGATCCTTGCCGAGTCAAAGCGTCTGTTGAGGGCGACCGGAGGAAGATGCAGCGGGGGAGCGCCGGATCGGCGCTGCTCCCTGAAAGAGGCATATTAATAACGCTGATGCACGGCCAATTAGCAGAAGGAGCCGGGTCCAGCCCTCGTGTCTGTGTGCTAGTGATTTATCGACAGTAATTACCGAGGCACTTAATGCCTAGTTTGGATGTGAATTAATTCGAGGCCGGATAAATAATGCATTAGGGTTTATGTAGCCCCACGCGAAGCGTCGGCCCGGAGCCGGAGCTGGAAGCGGAGCGAAGTGGCGCTGGAGCGGCGGGCGCGGCGATGCGCGGGGCGGCGGCCGGGGCCGGGCGCTGAGGCTGGCGGCGGCGCGGCCAGGCGGGAGCATGCTGAGCCCCAAGATCAGGCAGGCCAGGAGAGGTGAGTGTGCCTTCCCCGCGCCGCGCGTGGTGGGGAGGGAGACCGCCTGCCGGCACGGGGAAACTTCCCGGCGGTGGCAGAGAGCCCCTGCCCGCGGAGACCCCCCGAGCTCCGCTGGCCGAAGCCGGCCTCGGGGAGGGCAGCGGGAGCGAGCGGCGCTTGCAAAGGTTGGGGGAGAATGAAGCGTAGGAGGAAGGGACCTGTGCTCGTGTTCACCAACGCCGTCTGCAATGGCAGGGCTGAGCGGCGGGGATAAATCAAAATTTGTACTCCGTCCTGGGAGTCGATGGAGACGTTGCACCCCTGTGGTGGCTGCTAATGCTGTTTCTGATGCTGAAATGCATTCTAACAGCTGAAGACAGTTGTGACAAGTTCACCTGCAGCACCTTGGAGAAGCAGTTTGCTGTAGCACGTTATTCCTCCAGGGCTGGAAGCAGGAGGTGGGGCAAGTCGTTCTGTGTGAGCTGCGGACAAGACAAAGGAAGGAAAACCTGCCCTGGGTTTGCAACCGCTGCTTTAAGCAGTCGTTCAGACCTGTGAGGTGTGGTATGCGGTGTTGGTAAAGCGTTCAGCTGGGGCTGGGGACGGCCGTTGTCTCCACTCCAGCTCGGCTGGAGGAGATGCTCTGGCAGGGGATGTATTGTGTGATCTCCTGCTGCAGCACCAGTTCCTCGTTTGACGTGGCATTTGTTGAGCATCGTTGCCATTCGCAGCCTAATGACAGTCTCAGAGGGATATCTTCCCACCCATCGGAAACAGAAGCTAGATTAATGTTATTTAGGAGCAAAAGCAGATGCAGTCAAAAGATCATGTAAAGATTAGGTTTTTCTTCAGCCACGCCAGCATTATAAAACAGGAAAGTGTCACTGGTTCTAGCTGCTGTGATTCTGAGACAGGTACTTCCACCAAATCTCACTTTGCATCATATATATAAAAGCACTATTACACGCTGAACAGTTCTCAAAACACCAACACCCCGTTAAGTAGCTGTTAGTGTCTTGGAAGGAAGAAGCTTCATGCCATCTGGAGGTGTCAGGATCAGATGTGCACAACCTCAGCCAGAGTAAAGTCATATATACTTATTTTTTAGTTATACAGTTCTGTAGAAGTTCAGCAAGTCTTTTGTAGGCACTGCCTCTTTGCCATCCCCCTTCTAAGTGGTGTCTATTCTCCTTCCAGTCCTTAATCTGTTATACAGCATTCCTGTGGGTTGTCACAGCTCTGATGAGACAAGCTAAAAGTCGCTAGAGTGGTACAGGAAACCTTTGTCAGAGCAAGGAACGCAGGTTTTCACAACTGTGTGCCTACTGTTCTTCCACTTTCTTCAATTCATCTGGAAGACACTAAGTTGTAAATTAATGTGTATTGAAGTCTAGTTATGGGACAGATATTATTCTAGATCCTTGTGGGCTCGTGATGCTTGGGGGACAAACTGTAGTGTACCTTTGTGATTCAATTTCAATTTATAGCAGTATATGTCATTCTGTCAGGGTTTGTTCTCATTGGTTCATTAACTGTGCAGTGGTAGACTTATTTCTGAGTGAATTTAGAACTCATGAGAAGAGCTGGCTTGATGGCTTTTGAAGCTTCATGAATATTCCTATTTTTGCAATGCTGTGGCAAACCACTGTTAGCCTCTTACAAAGGTTACCAAGTAGGACTTGGTAGCAAGATTCTTCTATAGCTCTTGTTCACAGGAGCTATAAACAGGCAATGCTGAAGATGCTGAATGCTTCTTGAAGGTAAGTGTCCCACCTTGCAGGACTGAGCTGAATGTGAAATGGTAGTTCATGCTGCCTGGACTCTCAGTTGCGGCTGCTAATGAAGGTTCAGGTTGCAGGCAAGCAAAGTATTGAGAATGCTGCAAGAATCCGTTACTGACAACATCAACAAGGGCAGGAGATCTGCTGGAAGCTGCTGCATAAGCTTGACTGAGTTCTCAGAGCAGTGGCTTTTAGTTCTGCCATTGAGGACTTAGTTGTGTAAAGGAGGCAGCATGACTTCTCTGAGCTGACAGAATGAAGAGGGGGGACAAGGAAGGATACTCTGGGTACAGCTTGTGTTTTCACTTGAGTGTGAATAAAGCAATAAAGCTGAATCTAGGGATGTTCGGGTGTTTGGTGTAGATTTCTTGTGGTTGAATTACTCTAACCACCTTGTGTACGTGTCCAGCTCTCTGCTTCAAGCTCCCTGCACATGTGCAAATAGGAATGCTCCATCAGCTCCCCTTGTATTTCCAAATCTCTGCTGACAAAGTACCTTTAAACCTTCACTTGTGACATCCGATGCTGTAATTTTTATTTGACTTGTGGATGGTCCTTAAGAAAGCTCCAGGGTTTAAAGACATTCAGGCTTTTAAAAATGCTGAGTCTGGACTTGAGCCTGACAGCTGGGGTGTAGTTCTTAGTATCTGTGAAAGGTATGGTAGAGAACAACAATAATTTGCCTTACCTAAAGGTAACTGTCAAGTATAATGCAGTCCTTGCTGTTCTATCAGCAAGCTCGCATCTGTAACTCAGAAACATACGTTCAGAGGTACATTATGTTTTCATAAGACTTAAGAAGGTGTAAAATTTCACAGACTGAAAATCTTAATGTGCATAAATGGGCCTTCTGGAAAATCATTCACCCTGGCTAGGCCTGAATGGAGTTTGCATTATTTTTTCATCTACAGTGTTTTACATACAGCAATTGGCAGAGTCCAGAATTCTGAAATAAGTGACTGCAGTGGAAAATACCTATTTTCACATCCTTTCTGTGTGATGGGGCATAGAAATACTGCCTTCCAGAGTGGAGGCAAGACAACTTTCAGTACAGAGAGCAGGGAAAGTATTTTTCAGACTACTTCCTTCGCTCTCAAGGAATGCATTTTTGTTTCATTGTTTTTAAGAGGATAAAAAAATGGAAAAAACCCACATTTGCTCCTTGATTTGAAAAGTCTCAAATGGGTTACACCTGCCCAGTTGCATTTAAATGTGCTAGGAAATGGAAGTTGGACTGACTATGAGCTAATGCGTTTGTTTCTTAGTAAGTGGTGTGATGGGATTGCCTGCTATAGCAAGAGAGTTACCCTGCTGGCATGATAGATTCTTTAGACTACTCCTGTCTTCAGCATAGTCTGTCTCAGTTGTAGAGGTACGAAGAATAAATCTTCTCTCCTTACTGGAGCTTCGTACTAACGTGTGTCTGATGTTACAGAATTGTCTGCACTTCGCTGACCTATTATTTCTGTTTGTGGCATGCTCATACATATGTTACAGTATGTTTAAAATTTTCTTCACAGTCATAATAATCAAACTTCTGTTTGTTTGCTTTAATTAAAACTCAGAGCCTGGAAAAAGTGATGGGAGACATTTTGCTGCAGACGAACTGGTTTTACCTCAGGTATCCCTCAGCGTGGCTGTAATAGAACACAGTTATTTCCCTCTTTTTTTCTTCTCTGAGACTTGACATAATTCAATTCTAATGAAAAGCGGGCTTTAGCATACTTAAAATGTTTCTAAGGATGTTGTATAGTAATGCTGCCAGGAGGGACTTTAGAGGGTGAAGTACTATTATAGCCCTCTGGGAGTGTGCACACTTATAATGTAAGCTTCATGTGCTTGCGGCGAGGACAGCTAGGTTTTAATATTCAATGCCTTTGCAATGGTGTCGTATTTTTAATGCAAGTGCTGTGTCTTTGATTACAGGAGCATGAATACCCTATATTTAAACTGCTTTCTTATGGCAGCAAGACAGCATGATTGCATGATTTCTCAATCAACCTGTCCTATAAATTTTTGAGCTGCTTGGCTAAATCCAACTAGATTTGAAAGCAGATAAAGAATGTGAAAATATATTTGGCTCCTATAAACTCAAAGAAAATTGGTGGCCAGACAGAGGAATAACTGTCACATAGTACTCAACAGAAACACGTGTTTTGAAAGATAACGCCCAACTGACCATCCAAAAGACACGTATTGGCTGTCCTGTAAAAACACACATGTATTCAAGTTAGCCAAAAAAGCTAAGGTATGTAGGAATGTACTGGGTTGTCAGGGATGTGGAAGGAACTGGGTATTTGAGGAAGATGAAGAGACAGCATTATGCAAGTTTGAGGAACATGTAGAGGAACTGAGGTTTGAGTGGTAGAAGAATATAAGGCAGTAATCAGTGGAAATCCAGACTTCCTTAATTCTGCAGACTGAAAGCGTATTAAATAATACAAACACAAATGACAGTTATGAGAATTACGGTAGTACACTTTGGAATCTACATGAGTGTTTTGGGGTTAAAAGTGGGCTTTTGAAACAAACTAATTCTCCTTGTTTACTGCACTTTTGTTATGTCATGAAGCAGTCTCAGAATAAACAAACTAGAATTACTTTTGCATTAAACTTGGTGGGAAGATATTTTCAGGAGTGCACCTAATGCTCTCCAGCTACTAATGGGTAGTCACTCCGTAGAATCAGAATAGAACTAGTCCAAAACAGAGTCCCCTGAAGTGCATATATAGCATGGATATTATTCCCTGCTAGTAACTAACAGATCCACTCATAATGATCTGCACTATTCATTATCACATATTCAGGCCCAGTCAGCATGGGTTCAGGCAGAGCCAGGACTTGAAATGAGTTTCCCAAAGTTTAGTGTATGTGTAAAAATACTAGATTATCTTTCCTCCTTATTCAACAGCTTTTTACTGGACATTTTCTGTCATCGGAAGGCATCCTCCTCGATAAGAAGTCACCAGTTAAGAACAGCTTAGGCATATAAATGCAACCCTGCAACTTTATTTCTTAAGTAAATGGAGGGCATCAGCAAAATAGGATGAACATACTGGTATGAAATTGTGGAAGATGCCTCCAGGAACGTTTTTTCTGTACCAGAAACATAGGGTGAGTGGGGTCATCCCTCCAGAGATTTCTTGTCTAAAGGAAATGACATCATTAATCACTTCTTCAAGATAGTCTTAATTATAGCAGAAGGCTAGCAACCAGTCATGGCTTTCAGGAGTTCTCATCTATCCTGAGTTTGCCAGGCTCAGGAATAAGCTTTGATGATGATGAATGACATCTAAGGAAACGTAAATTAGGCATTTTTAGAGCAGTGAAGGTGACCTCTGACTCTGTTAGAAGATGCTGCTTCTTCAGAGTCACATTTGGCCTGGCCAGTTCGTAATTCTTCAGTATCACAGACGCACTTCAGGTTCCAGGAGTTGGACCTCATCTAAGAGGCAACCCCACAACCCCAGTAGGAGCCACAGGTAGCAGGTAATCTGTACAACAGGCAGAGCTGTTCCCAGCAAGGGAACAAAAAACAGTGGTTAAAGGAGATTTCAACAAAAAGGAGAAAAAGAAACAGTGTGCAACTGAGTTTGTGAAAAAGGACATGTCAGAGAGAAGAAACTAGAAACAGTGAAATAAATACGTTTCATACGGAACCAGAGGCAGCTGAACAGTCCTAAGTGCACTCAAAACTTCTCTGTTGACCAAGTCATTAACCCTCCAGCTTCTGGCTGTTCTCCAAGGCCTCCACAGAGAGGAGGCAGTCCTGGCACCCTGTACCCAACAGGAGTTCACTTTCACGTTTCTATTTTCCCCTGGCATTAGGGGAGGAGAGAATTGGTGCCACTTTACTCCTCAACTCCTGCAGAGGCCAGCACCATGCTGTGGAGCAAGCCCTGGACCTTGGAGGCTGCTCCAGGCAGGCAGGCAGCTCCTCAGGCCGTGTTCCCTTCGAAGTCATGCTGTGTGGAGAGCCCTCCTTTCAGAGGTCACTGAAAGGCAGAAAAGGGGAACTCTCCCATATGTCTTCCCCCTCACCAAACCACAGCTTAGCACCTGCAGCCTCTTAGCTCTGCAAAGAAGAACACCAATGTCTCCACAGCCCCACGCTGCAGCTCTGGTTTGAGGGGCTGATGATGCACACAGCTATCCCAGAGCATATAAGAGGCCGGGCACCTTGGCACATCCAGTTTACCATTCCCAGAACCAAAGCAAACAGCCCTGGAGCTGTGAACTCCTCCAAACACTTCCTCAGGCCCCAAAAGCCCACTCATGTTGCTGGGAGCACACCAGCCCCTGGGGCGGGGAGCAATCAGTGTGACTAGCTGCAGCTGGCATGGCAGGGATGCCATTAATAAGGACCCCAGCTGCCAGGGGAAGGTTTGCTACCCTCCCTCCTTAAATGAGTGATTCTTTAAGGCAGGAGAGATGATTTCAGGACCTGTGTTCTAGAAAGGTACATGGATAGAAGGCTAGGAGAAAGTTCTGGTAAGTATGATTTAGTTTATGCCTTGTAGTTTGTGACCTGGTGGAGGAAGGAGTCTGTGAGGCATAAGGAAGGAAGAGGTGGTCCTGCCTGTGGTGTAGGTCTGGGTTTCATCTTTTTGCTTTGGATGAACATGGGAAGAAGCTGCTGAGTTGAGTTTAAAATCCTAAATTAATGGTACGGGGGCTGTGGAGGGAGGCATTGAGGCTGGAGCTGTTGCACTGCTGGATTAAGTGCCCTGAAGGCAGCAGGAAGAAATAGGCCCAGACTAGAGGGTAAAGCATGGGGGAGAAGTGGACAAGGAGAGAACTGGGTGTCTCTTCTCACCATGTGCAGCTCTAGGGAGGTGAATGAAGGAGGAAATTACTTCTGCCTGTTGGTACCAGGTCTGTTTCCTGACACTGCTGCTTTGGCACAGGAGTGTGTAGCAGTGAGCTGCAGTTACTTTTTTTCTGTTGTCCTTGTTCAGTGGCCATGTGCATATACAGAAAGGGTCAAGAAATTGATCTTTGTGTGATTCCTCCCAAGAGAGGTTCAGATTCCCACTCTTACTTTGTGGTGTGTCCTGTGAAGAACGGCCTGGGCTGTTCGAAGGTGTAATCCTCTCCTCTCTTTCCACGTAGGATTCACGGTGTGTGCTGAAGTGCGTGCTGCTCTTGGTAAGAGCAGCTTTCTACCCTTGCTTGAAGGCTCAGGCAGAAAATCACTTTCTTTAGGAAAAGCCCTGAAAAGTTCTCAGGCAGCACTAGCTTACTAAACACAGGCAATCTGAATTTGAAATAATGAGCTGTGGTCTCACCTCCTGGGGGGAGAAGGGGCCTTGAGAAAGACCAGTAATTCAGCTCAGTAAGTAGCTGGACTGCTGGGGAGAGAACTTGTGGGGAAAGAATTAAATATTAAAAAAATGAAAAAGCCATAGGCTTTCTAATTACTTAGACACCCACAGAGTGAGTCCAGGGTGAAGCTGGCAGGGTTGTGGAGAGCACAGTGGAAGCACTATAAATGCTAGCACCTCTCTTCTGAGAGGACAGTCACCTGCTACTTTTAGTGCCTATATAAATGTGTTCCTCTTCATTGCAAGGTTACTACCAGAATGACTTTTTGCCTCGCTGGCTTTCTGTTTTCACTCAAGGAAGCTGAGGGGCAAGCACAGCAGTGTAAACAGCTTAAATTTGTTTTCTCCTGCTCCTTGCATTGTGGGCAGATGTAGTTTGAGGCAACAATAAAGGCATTTGCACACTGTGGTGGGAAGGGGAAAGCCCTTGATGAGGCTGCAGCGTGAGCTGGAAGAGGAAAGGATCTATGCCTCGGCTCTGCCCAGGCCTGCATGTGTTTGAGGTATTTAAAACTAACATGGGGGCGGGAAGCTGCTGCTGATAGTCTTTCTAATGTGTGTTCCTTACACAGAGCTTTTCCGTGTGCCTCTTGTGCCCAAAAGGCAATAAATGAAGAGCTAAAGAGAGAAGTTACTAGGGCTTTGCTGTGGTTGAAAAAAGTTACTTGTAATATCCTTCTTATTAAATGCAGGTGTTTAAGGATTTTTTATGCTTTAGTAAGATTGTAATCCTGTCTGAATAATACGGACCATATGCTTGGTACGGCACAGGCTTTAGCATTTACTATAAACACAGAGGTGATTGGAAGGCCTATGACTAGACACTGTGGTGGACCTATGTTTGTGCTGCCTATGTAGTGCTGAAGAGCTGCAGTCTTGACCAGGACTCCATAGTACTTGGTGCTGTATGAGCTCAGGGTACAGTCCCAGCTCCAGTCTGAATGTTATCATGGTCAGCATTTTTTGTTTGCTTCACAACCCACTATAGCTGGGAAGGTTATTAAAAGCGAAGTCTCAAAGCCATACCCACAGGGAGGATTACAAGAGGCTTTTGCTGGTTGCAGAGGGAGTAGAAGGTATTCATTCAGACTTCCTTCTGTGACCCAATTTGGCTCACTGAAATAGCAGGAAGAAAAAAAAAAAACGCCCTGAGATAACTTTCTGCCATTCCAGTGCGTAACTATTCTCATAAAAAGGTCTCACCTTGTCAGCAAAGTGTAGGAATGTCAGGCTGGGTGTATCAGCAGAAGGAAAGATCAGTGGGGGTGCAGCGGGAAGGGAGTAAGACTTCCCTCTTCTGGCAGCAGTGAGCTGTGGCTCGGTGTGGTTGCCCATGGAACTATAGAGCTTTGTCAGCAGCACAGATGCCTTCAGCAGTGCTTGTCTGCTAGGCAGTTTTAACCAACCAGATGGAGGGGTACAACTTTCAAGAGATTCTGCCAAGGTTCAATGGGACTGAAGAGCTGGTGCTTGTTTGCTAGTTTTGTAGTCAGTTGTGCGTGACAAGTGGGCATGCTTTATAGTGCACCAAATGGCTATGACCTAAGTGCTGATCTGTACTCTGAATAGTCTGCAGTGGATCCAGTTGGGAACTATCAGAGGAACGTGCAGATAAAGGGACTTGAAAATTAAAATACAGTATTTTTCTGTACTTGGTCTTCCTATAAAAATGGTCTATATCTCTGATTTTGCAATAACAAAGGACACAGCAGGTTGAGTTTAGGGCTCTGACCCACTGATTACAGAGTTTACTTATGATCAGCAAGATGAAGAGGTAAGAATATCCTTGATTCGCCCACCCAAGCAAACAAAAGAGAATAAAAGATACTTACTCTGTCTTGGTAATGAAGCTAACCTGAACTTGCTGGCTGTTGGTGTAGATTAGCATAAATCTATAATGAACTGGCCCTCCAGCTTCTGTGTATCCCTTTCCATACTTCACAAATAAATGAAGCATGTGAGTATTACTTGAGTGTCTAGTGTTCAGTTCATGGAGCTTGTAGCTCTCTAACCTCGCCTCAAGAGTACAGAGTATTACCTTGTTGTTCCTTGACTTTTGTGTTTAGCATAGTTTTCTCAAAATCAATAAATATAAATGGGGTGCTTAACGTATGACCCGCAGCAAGGTCTACTGCAGATCTACTTCATCCTCCTATTTCTAGGAGAAAGAGGAGGCCACTGTTAGGTAAGAAAAAGTTTGAAGCATGATGAAGGCAAATTTGAATGGTTGTGCTCTTATGTATTTTGTGCACTCTGTCATAGAGAAGCTAGCTCATATTGCTGCATGAGCTTGGGGTTTTTTTTCTGTAGTAAAGCATCAGATACTGGAAGGAAGACATAAGCATTGCACCCCTCAGTGTGATAGTCTCTATTGAGAAATAAAGAACGAGTAGTTATGGTGGTAAATGAATAATGTCTTTATTACTTGTCCTATCACAGACTTTTTTGAAATAGTTTCTCTTACCTGTTCTATATGCATTTTTATTCACACTGTACGGATGCAGCCATGCTTCTTTGAATACACTGGGAGCAGTAAAACTAGAGATGGAAATGTCTGGGTTCAACAGCTAAGACTTAAACTCTTCAGTGAAGAAAGGAATTATAATTATTAGTCCCTACTACTATAATATCCAAAAGCCTCACTGTCTATTGTCAATTTTGCCAAGTGTGTGCCTCTGTCCTTAGCCTAAGCTACTGGGTCAGTAGGTGGATCCTGTCCATTGTCTTTATTTGGATCAATGGCATGCTTTTGAAGCAGACCTCCTGATCTTTCCTACCTACTGGGCTTTGGCTGATGTTTTAGCATAGTCTTGGATTACCTCTGAATGAAAACGCCCTCCATATGCAGTATGCTTCTAGTCAATTCAGATAAAATCACTGAAATAAGTGTTGTGTAGATGGTGGGTCTGTGGTACCAGCTGTTCCTCCCTACTTGTTCCACCCTACACCCAATGTGCTGGACTACTTTGTAATATAGACCTAGCCAAATTCCCCAGTTCTGCACAGAAGGTTCAGGCTACCTCATCTGAATGCTGACAGTTCTCAGTGGTTTTCCACAATTCATTGTGTTTTTTTAGAACAAAGTATTTCACTTCAATAGGTGGTAAATCAGTAGGTCAGTCTGTAGCAGAAAGAATCAAGCCATCACCCTTCCATCTTGGCACTTATCCATGATTTGTTGCTAGAGTTTGATAAGACTGGCATGGCTTTGTGTACTTAGGGCCCTCTTGTGAACAGCTGACAACAGGTTACCTGCGGAATTTAAGGTTTATTCATTGACAGGTGCCAAACTCCCCACATAGTCCCACAACCCGGGGCTGGTAGTGTTTCTGAATGTGGGAAGTGTCCTCCAGGTCACAAAATGTGAGCAGGCATGTGGCTGTGTAGCACCCTTTTTTTCTGTACAGGTTGCTACTCTATTTGGCACGAGGTAACCTGTCCTTTAATTTCTTCACTTGCTGTGTTTCAAGTATCTTGGTTTCATTTGTGTTCACTGGCTGTGGTGTCTTAGCAATCAAATCCAAACACGAAGACAGAGGTATAACGGACACAGAAAACAAATCTAAACCTAGTATTTTATTTCCTACAGTTTTGTGAAGGGAAATGCAGTGTCTCTAAAGCATGAGACTCTTGTGTTTTCAGGGCATCCATTTTTTAGGCAAAGTCTGAAATAAATAAAACAACTGAGAATATTGTTTATAGTATATGAAACCACTTCCCTTTATGGCTAGTACTTTAAACAAAGACTATATCAGAAATAATATGTATTGTCACTATGTCGTTAGACTGAAGAAACAGTAGAGCAAAGTGGCTTTAGTCACTTTTGCCAGCCAGAATCAATTATAATGGCTATATTGATTTAAGCTAACTGCCTATGAAATTTCAAAAGGTTACAACTTTAATTGGTATTGAATTGCATTGACTTGATTGATTTCCACATCCCTGATTTTAAGTAGGTACTTATTGATTGCTCAAATCTGTAGTGGTGTTCAGAGCTGTGATTAGGACAAGGGAGCAGAAGAGGTTGTGTAGTGTTGCCAGGCAGGATTGAGCTCAGAAAGGGGGGATGGTATGGACAGGGAAGAGAAGAAGTTGTCTCTATTATGTACATGCTCAAGGTGGAAAATAGATGTGATGAGGAAACGGGAATGTGTGTATTGCTTGGAGTCAGGTCTGAGTTGCAGAGGAACTCTTGTAGAAGTGTATGGTGCTCTGTTAATGGGGCAAAGAGGAGAAATGGAGAAAGAGTAGCTTTTGACAGGGCTGAGGTGGGATGGGGACAGGGATTGTTATCTCTGTAAGAAATGGCAGTGTGGCTTCATCTGATCTGTTGGACCTGTTGGAGCGAGTCCACAGGAAGTGCATGAAGGTGATCAGAGGGCACCTCTCCTATGAAGACAGGCTGAGAGAGTTGGGGTTGTTCAGCCTGGAGAAGAGAAGGCTCCAGGGAGACCTTATAGCAGCCTTTCGGTATCTGAAAGGGGCTGTAAAGAAAAGGTGGAAAGGGACTCTTGCTCAGGGAGTGTGGCAATAGGATGAGGGGTAACAATATTACACTGAAAGAGGGTAGATTTAAATTAGATACGAGGAAGAAATTCTTTACTCTGAGGGTGGTGAGACACTAAAACAGGCTGAGCAGAGGACTTGTGGATGCCCCATCCCTGGAGGTGTTCAAGGCCAGGCGGAATGGGGCTTTGAGCAATCTGGTCTAGTGGGAGGTGTCCCTGCCCATGGCAGGGAGGCTGGAACTAGATGATCTTTAAGGTCCCTTCCAACTCTAACCATTCTGTGATTTGGTCCATCCACTCCTTAGGATAATCTGAATTTGCTATTAAAGACATAGCAACCAAGTGTGAAGTTTGTGATGGGGAGCTTATTTCGTGTAGCCCAGGCATTTTTCACAATGGACATTGATCATCACCTCACTGCCTTTGCTCGTATTCTTCCATCTTTGTGTAGATATGGAAACTTCTATATGCCAGTGTCACTTCCAGTCACAGGAAGGTCTGCAATTCTGATTCTCACCTTCTAATGATTTGTTGTCCCCA
Organism: Chionis minor; assembly: GCA_013398295.1. NCBI lineage: Eukaryota > Metazoa > Chordata > Aves > Charadriiformes > Chionidae > Chionis > Chionis minor. The sequence goes on from VZSF01000503.1 coordinate 1,787,548, forward strand.
AAGCCAGGCTTGGCTCATTGCTAGTGCCACCTATGGCAGCAAGGATGTGGATCTCCCTGCTGGTCTGCTGTAATCTTGCTTTGCTTTAATTCCCTTGTTTCCCTGCTTCTGAGTGGGTATGTCGTGTTGTTGGCATTTCAGTACTGCTGCACTGTGCAAACGAATCCTATACCTTTTTCCAAGGAGAGCTTGAAATCCTTTTTACATTGATTTCTGTTTAGAACTTATGTGTATGGCCAAGTCAATAGTCAGTTAATGAAAATGTGAAGAGCAAAACCAAACTGTGTGGTGTTATTGAAAAGACATTACTGGATCAGAATTCTAGAGCATGTAAAGTATTTGCAGAGTTGTTGTGAGTCTGATTTATTGATTTGTTTTCTTCCTTATGCTCTGCTGATTCCATAATTCTGTTAAGTAGATGAGTGCTGAAAATGTATATATACCATTAAGAATCAGGGCTTGATGTACTGGGTCAGACTATCCAAGCAGATATTTTGATCCCAGTAGTATGAGATACCTGCTGCTTTAGAGGCTGTGCTCACCCCTGAAAGTTTTCTTCTGACCTCTATGCAATTATTGTATTCTGTGAAGCATGCAATATAAACATCAATGCTGTTAATAGCCATAAATAATTCCTCCTTCTAAAAATTTCTATCTTATCCATGTTGGTGACTTACAGATGAGGTTGCTAAGTATCTCCCTAATGAAATTAACTATTACAGTCATGACTAGAAACACTAAGGAAATGGAAAGCCAAGACAGCATGAAGAATTAACAACCGTAGCAATTGACTAAGACATGGTGCTGCTTAAAATAAAAATATGAAGATACACATTCTCCAGTGACCCATCACAAAAGCCTTAACTCTTCGCTGTAATAAATAATTACTAGGTATAGCTGTACAAATAATACCAACGGGTGTATGAGGGGAAATATGAGATAACATACATTGGGTTATTCCAAAGCTAGATGTTTTAATGTCTTTTGTGAGGTCTGTATCAATATAGATGCTAAAATAAAGCTAGTATGTTTCAGGTTAAAAAAAAAACCCTAATTTCTTTTGGGGGGAGTTGGGGGGGGGGTGGGGGGTGAAGTAGGAGAGGGTTTATGCACAACTATGCGCAAGTCAGGAAAACTGGGAACTGTGGGAGTCGTGTGCTTAATCTGGAGAGTGCTGAGGTGCTTACTGAAGTATGGATTTTGGAATTATTAAACTAATTGATTAGGTTAATAGCCAAGATATTGCCTAAGAAACATTATAGTTCCATTTGGAAAGGCAAAATATTTGTTCTTGTAATAACAGATGTTGTTACACGAATGAGGAATCTGGGACAGTCTGAACCAGATTACAGTTTGGTCCTTGGTGCAAAACATGGCCTGAGACAAGGCAGAGGCGCTTCCTTCAGCTAAATCCTCTGGGCCCCTGCAATAGAGATTTAAATGTGAAAAGTCTGTTTTCTCACTATATGCATATGAAATAGGATCCTCCATTTCTTGGCAATGATTGGAAGCAGGAGATGAAGTTGTTCTGGTATTTTTTGTAATCATCTGCTAGAGGGCACTGTGTTGCCAGAAAGGGATATATTAAGGCATAAGGATCTTCGTTTCATGGTGAAAAGTGGTTCTTTACATACCTTGCTGGAATGAAAATGCTTGTCTGTGATAGCTCAGGCTGCAGGGAGTGAGCTTAGAGAATAAGCCTGGCTACATCAAAGCCTGATTTTAAGTGAATTCTGTATTAAGACTTTTTAAATTGTTTTGGCTACATAAAAATAATCAGAACTGAGCAGTGCTGTGTTACTTAGGCGAATACAAAGTTCACTGGTAAACTTCACTAACGCAGGACTAGTGCTGGGTATCAGCTCAAGTTAAATTCAACAAGGCATTTTAGCCAAAAACAAGGGAAGTGTAATTCTGCAAATGCTATGATAGTGCATCAGCACTTCTTATAAAATTTCAACTTTAAAATTTTTAATTAAAAAGTGAAACTAAAATAAAAATTTCTTACAGCAGTAAATAGTTACAGGTTGAAACCGTTTTTTTGGGGGTTTTTTTTGTGATTGAGGCACAAGGCAAAACCTGTTATTCACAGTTCTGCTGAGAGTAGCAGCACTTACCTTAGCAGTTCAGAGAAATGGGGAGCGGGGGGAGGACAGGCAAAATCCCTTCTGCCTCTCAGACAGGACTGTCATTGAGTCTGAATTCTAAGCATAACAAACTGATGCCGTCTTCTGCCTGTAAAACTTGGAAGTTGTCAGAGGCCAGACTGAATGCCTACTGGATAGTCACAGGAGAGGTGAGCGGATTTTTAAGTGTGGGGCGGTGGGGTATATGACGCTGTACAAGTGGAGATTCCTGCCGCTGGGATTTCTTGGTAATGGATGATGTGGTACCATTCAGATCTGGCCTTTGCTGACAGAAGTGTTTAGTATGCAAAAGTGCTGTTTTTATATTTCTTTACGAAGCAGAACATGATGGCCTGACTGCCAGGTCATGGGGAAGGTCAAAGTAGATTTTATCAGAGACACCAATGTGATTTCTCTCACTGGATTATACTGAGGATGCTCTCCAAAGATTTGACCTCAGTCCCTCATCTGCTTTTCCTATTGCGGTTTGCTTCATGGAAGAGAAGACATAGGATCAAACTTTAATGTTACTATTGTGACTTTTCTTTTTTAAATTATTTTATTATTATTTTATTCCCAAACCATGACTTCCACTTTCTTTTTCTTTCTTTGGCATATGTTGGCAGTTCCATCACTGTGTGGTAAGACACCAGGGGCAGAAACCAGAATCAGATAATAATATTAAGGCTACATGTTTTCATTGTCTGAATCCAAAAGAGGCAAAACTAGACAGTGCTTTGAGAGGCAAAGTGTTGCCCTTTTTTGCAACAGGCTGAATTAGCTGTAGTATGTTAGGGATGCCTGAGTAAAAAGCTTACTGTTTTGTTTTGGTTTTTTGTTGTTTTTGTTTTGTTTAGCTGCAGCAGTTTACAGTGTAAGATATCAATGATGCAGATGTACTGGTACTGGCCTGTAAACTGTAGCCCTGTTTCAAGTGGCCAATTATAAGTTTTGCTTTAAGTTAGCTGAATGTAGAAAATGGGAAGGAACAGGATCGTGTTAGCATTAATGAAGGAAAATGGCATGAGGTATTAAATAACTGTTATTATAAGATACTTCATAAATCCAAAGGAAGTACAAGTGGAAAAGACCTATGAGGTTACCTAACCTATCCATTCTAGAAGACTGGCTTGCTGCCTGCAATGTATAATTATTATCTGCTACTCCAGACTGGCTTTAAATGTCCCAAGCTGCAGTACTCTTACTGCAGGCATGTGGGGGGAGAAAAGGAAGGAAAGGGCAATAGACTTCTTTTCTTCTTCTGAAACCTTTCCTGAGATTTACATAGTTCTTTCTCTATTTTGTATTTTTTTAAATTTCCATTGTGATTTTCTGCTTTAATGTCAGAAAGCCCTGAAGAGTGAGGTGACTCTATCATTCTGCATAGCTACGTTGTCTGTATGTCACTATACCCTTTTTAGATTTTTCTCAGTTTTGAATCTCTGTTGTTGTTGTTTTCCCTGTGGCAGCTGGTTTCACTGGCTAATCACCCCAGTAGTGGTAATGTGTGGACTGAGAATATTTTCTTATACTCTCTCCTTCCTTCTCTGTTCCCCCTCGCCACGCTTACACATCCTCACTGGGTGTGGAGTAAATATCCCTTTAGGAGAAAGCAGTATCATTATTCCCATGTAGAGCTGGAAGGCAGTAATGACTTGACAGAAAAGTAATATGAGCAGTGGAACCTTGATGGAAGTTATCATGTCACTTAGAAGGTTGCTAGAGTGAGCAGTACCAAAAGGTTGATGCTTGTCTTTTTGACTCTCATAAGCTTGAATGTACACCCTGAAAAACAAGTACCTACTCAAAAAGGAAGCACACATGTAATGGTTTGTCCGTGTCTGAGAAGTATGGAACAGTTATGTAGCCTCTGTGTGTTCTTATCCTTATTTCTTTGTTTCATTTACTCTGTAATTGCTTTTTCAGCCCGGTCAAAGAGTTTGGTGATGGGTGAACAGATTGGGCCTCCCTCCAGACCTTCTTCTCCAAGCCCTCAAGAACGTGTGCTGAAGTGTGGCTGGCTGAAGAAACAAAGGAGCATTATGAAGAACTGGCAGCAGCGGTGGTTTGTGCTGCGTGGGGACCAGCTCTTCTATTATAAGGATGAAGAGGAAACTAAACCTCAGGTATGGCTAGAGAACTGTAGGGCATGTTGGTTGTGGCTTCTGTGTGGGTCACAGTTAGTGCTTTGACTGACAGCTCATTTCAGTTGCTCTCTATCCTAGCCAAAACCATGCACACTTAAGGAGTATGGTTTACTATGGAACTTAAAGAGGTTCAAAGGCAAGAAACATTGCAGGGAGACTTGGCTACTACCCAGGCAAGTAGTAGAGCTTGGGAGAAGGTTAGAAGGTGTTTATTTTCCCACTAGGGCACGCTGAGCTCCACATCTTAGTGTGGTCATTGATGAGACTGGAATTTGACAGGAAGAGGTGTAGAATTCCAGATTTCACTCCAGACACAGGAGTGAAAAGCTATGCTTAGTCAGCTGGGACTCATTATCTCCCAAATAATCCATTGTTAAGCAGAGAGAGGTGAGCCAGCTGCTTAGGGCTAGCTTGTGTGGGTAGAGTATGTAGGTTTTATTACATGCCAGCCTGTGAGACTTAGGAGAATGGACTGTAATGTGTGTTTTATAAACAGCTGAGAGGTTTTCTTTTCTATGAAAATTTTGAGGAGAAAGACTTTGTGCAAGGCTTTGTGCTGTCTGTGACTGGAAAGAGGAGCCTGTGTCCGACAGCAAAAACTAATTTAGCAGACTGGGGAACAGTGGGGAAAAAGTGAAACTCTCTGTAGTTTGCCTTTATCAAACTTTTAGACTTTATGGAACATGAATGAAAGAGAATAATACTTTTCCTGGTGGAAACCACTGGTTAAGTCTTACTGTGCAATATGATGTCATAGAGCCATCCCAAAGTAGACTATGGGGAAAAAAATGGACAAAGGAAAGGGATAGGATCAGAACGTGTAAGAGCTAGCAAAGAGAGAAAAGGTCAGCTAGTGGTTAGATAATCTAATAACAATCACTAAATGATAATTGAATAAATTGAACCACAGTAGGGCTACTTAAAATGATAAATTTAGATCAGCTTGTATCAGTTTGTCCATGGGACAACAAATGTGTGCAAGAAAGCTTTCCAAAGCTTTCTTGCAACACCTTACAAGACTCTGATTAACTGTGTGCTGAGTAGCTGTAAGGCAGTTTGCTGGTGGCAAAGAGTAATAGACAGTGACCATGCAACATTCCCATAGGCACGTGACCTGTTTAACTTGCAACTTTTTGGTAGTGAATATTTAAAACAGTTTTTAGTAAAGTGAACTTTGCACAAGTACGTCTCCCTTAAGCCAAGTCTTAATTAATGGAATTTTTTACTAACTTCGGCTCCACATGACTTTTGTGAGTGTGTTGCTGGTCTAGCACAGATTTCTTGCAATTAAATGTGTTTCTCTAAAAGAAGTTATGATGAGAGGACAGTGCTCGTCCACCTAGGGTAAATGCAGAGCTGAGGATGTTGCAATTGTCAGTCTGGACCCAGCACTAAATTCAGCCTGACTTTCTGCTTCTCTGACCCTTCTATGTCTACATCACTTAGTCAGGGGATATGTTACGCTATAGGTTGGGATAAAGTTTACAGCTGAAATGAAGAATTTCTAATTCAGATTCTTTAATATGTGTGTAAAATATTCTTGCAGCATTTGAGCTAAAAGGGCTCTCCTAGTTGCTGTAGTATATTACGCAGCATATTTCATGTAGTCATTGTTTTGACTGTCAGGTCTCTGAACAGAGTCATTGAACAGAGGGAACATAATTGAATAAGCCAGACAATGTCCCTGTACTGCTGCCTCCTGATGAGTCAGTACAGGCATTACAGAGTGACAGACAGCCTGTGTAATATCATCACCATCCACACACTCGTTATAGCCTATTATTAAGCTGCTTGATACAGATGCATGCTCAACTGTTACACATAAATTTCATTGTAGAGTGAGAATGGAAATGAATTTTCCCCTGTGAGTGTGACACATGCATGGTAGATGCAGGAGGATGTTGGCTGCATCTAATGTCTTGCGCTTACCTAGTCAGGGATTTGATCCATCATTATGGATAGCCTGCTGTGTGAAGGTTAGAGAGGCTTGAACTTGATGATGTAACTTGTTGTTATTTAGGTCTCTGCAACAGCTGGATTTTGCACATTTAAGACCAGTGCCTTATCTTCCTATACAATGCATGTGGAGAGCTGGGCACTTCTGAACTGTATCGGTGATTATGATGAGGAAGGGGCTGCCTCAGGTAGTCACATTGTAAAGAGTTTCTTTAACCCTGCCCCTTTCTGGGGATAGGGATACCATACATTTATCACTGGGTGAAGTTGTTTTATATAGGATGATACAGGACCACATCCTGACTGTTCTTGTAACAGTTCCAAGCTAGGATTTGCATCTGACTTCTGCTAGGATTGTATGCATTCCAGAGGTGAGATGTACTTTTGGGACGTGTAGATAGCTGTTGCTTGGGATTCTCTGGAATGAAGGGACAGTTGGTACAGGCATGCCTCCACACAGCTTAGGAAGACAGCTGTGACCCTGGAAAGCCTTTGTTACAGGCTATGTAGATACTTTCATCAGTTGATATTAATCCCTAATTTCCTTTCAGTTCTAGAGATACTCATGCTTCTTTTTAATCTTTCTGTTTTAAATATTAAGTATGGTCTGCAAGCTTGTGTGCAAGAACTAAATCAATAGCTTCACTGAAATTTCCATTGATCTTCTGCCTACTTGATTATTTATATGTAATTCTGTTGTCTTAATGGATCAAATACTGTTGAAGGTGTGTGTGTTTGTGTGCCATATGACACAGTTGCAGTTACGCAGTCCGCTCCATCAGACTGATTTCTGTGCCAAAGGTTAGAGAGTGAACTCGCAGCCATTGCTTTTCTTGAGTATATTCTCAGATGCCCCTGTGCGTAAAGAGGTAAGGGAGGACTGACCTACAAAGAGGTTCTGATGCTCATACTAACTCTGTCAGTATACGTGTAGGGTTTTAAAGTAGCTTTGGTTTGTTTCTATTCCCAGGGTAGGAGGTAGCATACAGCCCTGCCAATTTCCAGGGTAACAGAAGCCACTCTGCAGCTAATTCATTATTTTTTCTTTCGATATTGACTTAGTATGATAAAAGGCTTTAGAGCATCTGCAGTGGGCTTAAATTTTGCAACTCTAGAAAACAGTAGAATTTTCTAGAATGTGTTCTGGCCACTGGAATCTGAAGATGACATTGTATATGACACTTCTCTGTATCATTTTGGAATAATTTGTGATGCATCTGAAATTTTGTCACATTGCCTTTCCAGTGCTTTCCTGTTATCTTTGGAATGCCTTCAGTGTGTCTTCTAGTTTCAGTGAACCCCAAAGTCAAAATGTAGGACAACAGGATTGGGAGGGAAGGGTGATGAAAGTTTATCTTTTCTATTGACTTGCTGGTTTTCCTTCATTTTAAAACTTGCAACCATTCTAGATAAGCCACTCAGTGTCGACTTTAAGTACTGTCCTACACTGTGTCCTTTTTTCTTTTGTCATTTTGCTCTCTGTTCTTGGCCTGAGACATGAGGATATGAGACAACAATTGCCTTACCAGTTGAACTGCGGTGGCCTGTCCTTAGCCTTTAAATATGCTTGCTTAGTCCTTTAAATATGAGGCAATTTGACTTCCATCTCTTTCACTGAGACTGAGGCTAAGTCTGGTCATGGGTTAGCTTGGGCTATTTGATCCTTAGAATTCAGGGTTGCAGATAATTCGTTGGTATAAAGCAGTTGTAGAAATTCTGTTCTGTGTTCAGCTAAAATCAAGATCATGTAGTCACTTCATCATCTTTGGCCTGGGATTCAGAAATGCATACCTGAGGGCAAATTTGAGACCCACTATTCCCCCTCCTTCCATCTTAAAAGTATTTCTAACAGTGACTAAAGTGCTGTGTTAAAGGTAATGGTATGAGAATTAGAATGATCAGTGTTCTGGCACCATCTGTGTTTGTTGAGGGACTCGGTCAAGAAAAGGAAGCTTTCCACTCGTGTTTCATGTCAAAGCTTTTCTTTACCAAACCCTGGCTCTACAGAGCCTGGTACAGAGCAAGACTTCTCAGTTGGTCTTGTTAGGGAGGACTATAGTAATACTTTTGGAGGTATGAACACTTGTCCTCTTTAGATTCTTCCTCAAAGCACCAAGACCTTGAAAGAGTGCAAGGTGATGCTATCATCAAAAATTGGATTTGAACTTCCAGCTTACTGGAAGGTCTAACTTTTAGCCTGACCCTTGATCTGTTGAGCCATCTCAGGCTCCCAAAGCTTGAGGGAGGGAGGAATAACTTAGTCATGAATTGAAGTTTATTTCTGGGGCATGCCTTGGCATATATCAAGTTAGACGCTGGGGAATTTAAACTGATTTAATCCATCATTAATTTACTGCCCAAGCAAGATTGCTAATGTAGTCTGAGTGGATGTGGACAAGGACATGTCAATCTGTTTAAATTTAGTAATGTCTTTCTACCAGTGGCAGCAACTGTCAGAATTGATACACTTTCTCTCTTACAATGAATTGGGTTTTTTCTAGTTTTCCAGCTCTGTTTAGCTAAGGTTCTCCATACTGTGCCAGGCAGATTGGACAGCTGTGAGCTAGATACTCCATTACCCTCTGGAGAAGCATTTTGTCCCTAAAAGGGATGGTTATGTAATGTAGAAGAGCTCAGCACAATTCCTGACGTGCAGAGGGCGATGTGCAAGAAGCTAATCTGAAGATCTTTGATATATATACCCTATGACCTAAAAATACTTTCCGGAGATGGATGTAGGTTGCAGGCTTTTCTTGTTCTTTATAGGTAGTGAGCATCCCTCAATTTTCCTTTCAGAAAAACCATTCTTCTGGTTCTGTTATTTCCCTACTCTTCCAGTTGTTATGCTCCCAGCTCAAGTTGCTGCTCAACTTCATTGTACAGCTGAATGAGGCGCACACTGATGAGGACAAAGTAGCTACACTGGTGTACAGTCCCTGTTGCCACTGTGGCTGCAGCAAGTCCTGCATTCCTTTCACTGTCCCGTGGCTGTTTTTCAAATGAGCTCTGCTACATTGTGATTTTCCCCTTCTCCTCTATTTCTTTAAAACTGGCTAAAATGAGAGTAAGAAACAAGTCACTTCAATGAGAACTTTCTACAGAATATATAAACTCAAATATGTTGTGAAAAGGATCAGAAAGGAAGTGTATTTTGACTAGGAAATGCTTTGGTTTAGGGTGTTAGCTCAAGCAATTTGTGCCTCTGTAATCTCTTCTAGAGTAAACATCACCCTTGTGTACCAAAGGTGTGTCTTGCTGAAGGGGGTAGGTCACATTGCACCATATGGTGCATAAATCATGGAGAAAGTCCATTTGCTTAGTTTTGTTGCAGGCGAAGGGTGATGGGAGGCAAGCAAATTGCAACCGCTGGAAGGCACTGCAGTGTGAGATTTTGGTTTAACCCTTTGACTTCATCACTGACTTCAGTTTCCTGCAGAAAGATGGGCTTTAATTTGACAGCACTTTTCTGTCCACACTCCTGCTCTTTTCTGTAAATACGCTCTGAATCTCCTGGTCTGTATATACTGTTGTACATCTTCACCATTCCATGCTATAAAATGGCAAAAAGCTGGCATGTATATCATTGGATTTTGCCTAAAATATGTGTGACCTGACTATATGTATTTGTCAAGTTTACTAATTCAGGCTGAGGGAAAGAATCCTCTACAAAAGCATGCCTTTTTCTGAAGTAACGTGGGGCTTGATTCAGAGTCCAGAGTCCTGCTTGACTATAAATGTGACATTTAGGTGACTGTTTCAAATCGGGATTTATGATTGCTTTATAGTATTGAATAAGGAAGGCCTAACTTTTGGTTTGTGCTGGTTTGTAGGCTCTACCTGTTTTGAGACTGGCTAGTTTGCTCACAGGGCTTCTTAAGAGATGACTGTACCTTAAAGGGGGCGGGGGAGAGAGAGAGAGAGAGGGTTACTGCCTCTTTAACAACTTTTTCTACAAAATGTCAATTGGTCCTCAAAGGAAAGCAGCTGTTAACATTTAAGAGGATTACATCTACAGGAAAGTTATTGCTAGCTTTCAAACCATACCTGAAGCTCTGAAAATCTGATCAGCTGGAATCAACTGGTATTGTATTAGTTCTTATTGCTATATTTACATTTCTAGCTTGTGTTAATAAGATAATGACCTGAAAACATAAGTTTACAGCTGAGAATGCATGAACACCAAATTTAAGTTAAATCAACAAAATTACTTTTGCTTTTTCTCTTTTTAGCCAACTTTGATTGTGGTTCTTTCTTGTGCCTTCTTGGCATTCTTTTCTTAGGCTTATTCTGAAGCCCTTTCTGGTTTCCATTGTGAAACTTAGATACTACTTTTTTTTTTTTTTCCTGCTTGTGCTGCCATTTCACCATTTCCCTAGGGATGTTCCATATACCTCTAAAAGCAGGAGGGTTTGAGTTTCTGTGTGCAGTGTTAAAACTTTAGGTTCCATTCTTCATAAAGAATGTTTTTTTAAATGACAAAATGAAGAATTGTGACCCTCCCACCTCACCACATGCCCTTACCCGTGTGCTTCAGCCTCAGGTTGACATAGTAGCTACTTCTTTTTCTCCTGTCTCTTCAGGGAACTTCGTTCTGTGGTAAAGCAAGGAGGTGCTTCCTTTTAACAATTTTGTTTATTTTATGTCTTGAATATGGTATCCCTAGGAATATGCTATGAAATTTCTTCATACCGAATGCACAAGTTTTAAAGTAGAGATAGGGAGAGAGTATGGACCTCTCAGTACATCCAATTGAACCATTTTTGTTTCGGAGAACTACCTGATGGAAACCAGACTGAGAAAAGCAGTCTTCCTGCTCAAGCCAAAATTTGAGACTACTCCTTGTCAAAATATCCTAAGCCTTAGGTAAAAGCAAGATTCAGGATCCTGTCTTTGAAAATCATTCCATGTTCACTCAATCACTGTTTGGTCCTTGTTCCTGACTGACATAATATTCCATGACACTACCTCTACTTTGTGTGAATCTCATGAGTTGCAGTGTGCGTAGAGCCCTAATTTGTTTGGGAGATTTGCTTGGGAAATTTGCTCTCTGCTTTCTAGGAGGACAGTTTAGCTATGGTGGTAAATGATGGTATTGCTTTAATTTTCAAGGATGCTGATATCAAAAGTATTTTGTCCTTTTAGACAAGGGTTAAGAGTTATGTGGATGGGGGAGACTTGATCCTTTCAGAAATTCCTAAAATCAGATCACACAGATGATCTGATCTTATTTACAGGCTGGGACTTGCTGGTGGAGGTTACACTGCAGAGAGGTACTTCTCTGTCGATCTGCCCCATGTTCTCCTAGTTCAGCCCTTTACCCGCTCCCCGCCTGAACATGTAGGCACAGCAGCTCTGCTCTGGCATCTGCTGGGCAGTGCTCCTTCTTTCTTTCAGTAAAGAGGGGAAGGAGTGTCATTCAGGTCCAGCCCTTCTCCTTCCTTGCTCCTGGAGCACAGCAGCTGTGCAAGGAGAAACATCCACATTTTGCAGGAGCTGCAGCAGGAAAGGAGACAAATGTCTGCCCAGTGGGGCTGCATGGTCCTGGTTTGGGCTGCACAGCCTATTGCAGAATGGGGCACAGAGGAAGGTACTACTTGGTAGCACATGTAGCTTTCGGTTTAATATCTGTCTTGATTCCCTTTCTCCTTTTTTTAAATAAAAGTTGACTTCTGTCTTCCATCTTTTTCCTTCTTATTGTGTCTCCTGGCAAATAATAAATTTCTGGGATGAGTTGCCTAGAACCAGGAGTGCTTAATAGGCTTTCACTGTTTTCAGCATGCTTTGCTCACAGTTCACTCTAGCTACCAGCATTGGGCAGCTGTTAGGTTTTTATGTGATGGGTTGTTGTCTATCAGTTGAAATCCTGGATTGTCTGTCTCATGAAACACTAATTTTATTACTCAGTAATATGGATCTGGAAGCTGACAAAGATTGTAACTGGGATTTGTTTTGATTACCAGTGTTATGGTGCTCCAGTGTGTCATGGATTTGGCTGTTGCCCAGTTGGTTGGAGAGAATGTAACTCTGCATTTTTACTAGAGATATGCATGAACTGATGGAAATAACTTTCTTCTTTTTCTGCTCAGCCAAAGAAAGATGGTGTGGACCCAGCTTCCATTCCAGGGCAGTTTGGTGCAGGAGTAGAAACTGCTTATTACATTCTTCATGGCTTAACTCTTGAGTGTCCCGACTTTTACTGCTTTATTGTGTGTGTCTGTCCTAAAGAATGTTAGCTGAAAACTCTTTAAAGTGTCGAAGATTAAACTAAAAAAAGTGGACAAACAATGAGGTCGAAATGTTCATTGTTGTTCTATCCATGTTACTGGACAAGAGCTTCCTGTGATTTCTTTTTCATCTTTTCCATAGATTAAGCTGATTTTGCTCACTTTGAAGATACCATGCCACCAGCTATGCAGAATTTCCAAACTGGAGTACATTGTATTAATTATGCTTAGACTCACTGTGAAAACGAATCTGAATTCTGGCAGCATTTGAACTTGGGAAGTAAAGGGGCTCGGAATTCTGTCTAGGAAAACTATAGTCTCTTGGATTAAAAGGCAGTCCTGTTGCCTTGCAAATCTGAATCAACTACTGTCCTCTTGTATCTTCCTGGGAACTTCTGTGTACTGAGGATCTCTGGAAAACGGGCCATTTTTGTCAGTTACAGAAATAAAGATATAGAAATAGAAGTTCAGCCACCTCGTTACTGCAGGCTGCAACCAGAAACTAAGGGGTGAAGGAAGAGTAGATATAATGGGAGATGAAAATTTTGCAAGAAATAATTAGTTTTGGAAACCAAGGAGAATCACCTATGCATGCTCAGAGGGGTGTTATTCCAGAGGAAAGACCATTTGATGAGAAGTGTCCAGTGTGAGAGAAAGGATGGGTGAGGCGAGTGCATGACCAGTTCAATCCTTTCTTGCTTAGAAGGGTGGAAAGGAGATGGACTGAATGGAAGAGTGAGGCTTAAATTTGCTGTGCCTGTTATGTTTATCTTTTTCCTTATCCTCTTTGTGGCCTTTTCCTTGTCATTGGTGTTTGTGTCCCTTACAGGGTTTGATACTACTGCAAGGCAATCAGGTGAATGAGCTGCCACCTAATCCTGATGAACCAGGGAAACATCTCTTTGAAATTGCCCCAGGTAGGCCAGCATTTCCTTGTACTTTCAACATAACATCATCTCAGTTGTCACAATGATAATTGAACTGTACTGATCACTTCACTTGTAAGCATTCCGATACATGAGCCAGTCTCTAGAGAGACTGGGAAACGGGACCTGACAGACTACTGTGTTCCTTGTTTTGGATATAACTGCTGCTGTGGTAACTCATGAAAATTGTAGTTGAGACACATCATATTCCTTGATTTTTCTGTCTGGAGGGGCTACTTGTCTGGAGTGCTGTGTGGTCTTCCAAGCTCATGTGGTTTTCTGGTTGTTATGGGATAAGCTGACACAGAGCACAGCACAGAACTTAGCATGCAGTATCTGGATGTAATTTTGTTTGTGTATACTAATTGCGGGGGGACTGTGAAGAAAAAACATTTCACTTTTGGATAAAAGGTTTACAAGAATAGATGACCTGCCATGGAAGAGAGGTTGAAATTTTGTGAGGTAAATCTAATGGTCTGAATGTATAGTCTGAATGTAAAACTCTTGAAATCATTTTAGCTCCCATGTAAATGCTTCCTGTGGACTGGCTTTGTATCTCGAGGGTATATCTAGAGTTAAGTTCCCTGTCACACAGGAGCAATTACATTAATTTTATTCAGTTCTGATTGTAGTTGGGAGACGACCATCACTGTGCACAGATTTCAGTACAGTATATTTTGGAGGTAGTTACAGGTGGCAGGATCTACAGAGAAGGAAGCTGTTGCACCACTAGCAAAGTTAGACCAGAGGAGTGAGAAAGATCAACTGGGTTGGTCCTTCCACAGCTGTCTCCCAATACCTGAAGACTGAGTTCCTGGAAACAAGGAGGGAGACAAACTATGGTAAAAATTATGTGAGTGCGCTGACTCAGTCATGCTTTACTTCACGGCTGGTTTCTCTTGAATGGACTATCTGTTCATGCTTTGTAGTATTGTCTGTTTCCCCAGTGTTGATGCTGTTGATAGGGTAGATAAAAGTGATAAAAGTTAGTACATTAGGCTGCCTTTTCTTTCTTTTTTTTTTTTCTTTTTTCACCCCCATGGAATGGGCAACACAGGGAACACTAGTTGAATGTTACTGGTGTGGAGACAGGTTTGCTTTCACCAGTGTCTTTGGGGTCTTTTTCTTACCCCCTAATCAGTCTGGCTTAAAATGGCAGTGTTGCATGTTCCTCTTTACACAGTGTCAGGCAGTACAAGAGGAACAGGCAGCACTGCAAGGTTTTCAATTACACCAGCAGGTAGGGTTTTGCAATAACCGTCACAGCATTCTGTTTGACACACAGGAAGCTACTTGGGGAGAAGAGATTTATTTTTGTTTTCTCTTCCTTATCACTGCACACTATCTGTTAATGCCTCCTTTTTCTTATACTGCACCATGCCCTCACAGGCAGAGCCACACAAACAACAGGGCATTGAGCTCAGGATTGCTGCATGGATGATCTAGGAAGTGGCACTCGCTGTCTGAATGTGACACATCTTCTGCACCACTTTCCAAAGATTGTGCACCATACTGTTGTAGAAGGGTTCTGGATCTGGGATGTGGAGGAGCTTGGGTTGTGGTGATTGTGAACAGTCCCATGTGTTCTGGCAGTGAATGGAAATAATTAACTGAGCCACAGACTGGCCTGGTTGAATTTCCTGCAGATTTGAGTTTGCCCTCTGGTTCCAGGTGGGAAAATAGTTGTTCTGCACTTCTTGCCCAACCTGCCAGGTTATATTACTGTAGGCTGCAAATGAATTGTTCTGAACTGCAGGTGGCTGTTGCTTCAGTGGAGTTGGTAAAGCAATGCCCTGTGGCTACTTAAAAGAGGGGTAGAAAAAAAGTGATACTGTTCACAGCATAGTTGTGAATCCCAGGACATCTGTGGATGTCTATTATCAGCCTGTGGTTTTGACATTGCCCTTCTCTGTGTTCCCTGGAAAAATGATTCGGTCTTAGTGCTCCACAGTCCTGCCAGCAAAATTGAGATGTTTTCCCTACCTTGTGGAGCTAAATCCATTCATGTGTATAGCAAGCTTAGTTGCTATATGGATAGCAAGTATTGAAAAATGCTATAAATAAACAGTCGATACAGAATGTGACTCGGCACAGACGTCACTGGAGAATGTGGCCTGAAGAGTTCCCCGTTCTCTTCACAGTACATTTATTCTGTGCTGGTTTGGGCATAAATACCTCTTCTTTTTTGCACGTGTTCTGAAATGACTGTGTTCTGCGTGGTTGCCAGCTTGTAGAACACCCACATAGTGAACAACTCTTCAACGGGTGCCAGATAGGAAGGGAAGCACAAATGATCTTGCGGGACCCAAATAATTATTTTCCTTTGCTTCCCATCTTCCCCTGTGTTGGATTTATGGCCATGGTCATATCTCTGCCTAATTGTGCCTCAGCTCTCCCCTTGTAAACTAGGACTGTATAGTTTCTATAAGAATGATGAAATTTGTTTTTATAATCATCTTAACTAAGTAGGGGATCTTGTGAATACGAGTACGTTCCATAGTTGTAAATATAGATACAGGATTTTACTGTGCTTTTAAGCAGCAGGGCTTTAACTAATTAAATTAAGAACAAAGTACAGCATTTCTAAAATGTTCCCATGGTCTCCTGATACCAGTTGATCTGGCAAAAAGGAGAGGCTGAGATCTCCCAGCAAGGAAATGTCCAAAGCTTTCTAAAGTCTGTGGTACTAGTTACCTCTAAAAAACTATTTTGTGATGAATAGCTAAAGCTTTCAGCATCCTTGTTGCTGCAACTGTTGCTGGGATCTTCCCACCTTTCCTCTGCTGCAGGCTGTGTAAAGTTTGGCAATGGGAGCAGCTTCCTCAGAGTGCAGGGACTAGAGTAACAGCATGTCCTGTGCTGTAACAGAGCATGTATTGATTTTTTGCTGAGTAACAAGAACTAATGATGGACATTGTTTATTATTCATGTTTCATTGAGTTCATTTCTAAGCTGTATAGTGCAGCTGGGAGAAGGGTTAACTAGGGACACGAGAGACTGCAGAACAGTTCTACAGTCAAACCGGTGTTAGATCTGGTGGCAGGACTTCCTGAAATACCTCCTTTGGCAGAGATGTTCTCTGTCCTCTTTTCTGGGGAAACTATGTAAATTTCTGGACCCTTTTTAATCCGTTCATGCTTTCCTCAAAGTTCAAAGTGGAATGGCAGGATAAGCTGTAGGCTCAGGTTGCTCTTGTGTTCCAGTGCACATTAGCCAGGTAGAGGGGAAAGCTTCTATAAAATTATCAGGGTATTATGAGCTCAGGTGAAGAGGTTTTAACCCTTTGGGGTAATCATCACACAGCAGCTGGTATTACTGGATGGAAACAACCACTGTACGTTGCTTGGGAGAGGAGTCCAAATCTGGTGACAGAAGCAGCAGATGACTGATTACTAGGGGCAACAAAGCAACCATGCATTAGCCCGGGGTGAGGGGTTACAGTGTATTTCAGAGTGTTGTAATGCAGTGTGTGAGAAGCACAGGGATTGATCTCTGAGGATGCCTTAAGGAATATTGACAGCTTAAATGCTCCTGATGTCTCACCTTTTAGGAAGCTGATGATTTTAATGCCCTGTGGCAAATAGTCTGCCTAATTTTATTCTCTGGTCTTTGCAGGCAGGACTATGAGATGAGACATTTGGGTTTCTCTGCAGAGTCAGAGAGAATTCCCTGATACAGTAAGGTTTTCAGAGTCAAGAATGAAAGTGGTAAAAAGATTTGGAAGTTGAGGTGAAAAGTGTATGATGGGTATAGCAAGGTTTATTACCAACTGATTGGAGAATAGCTTTTCTTTGTAGAAAACTTGGTGACTTTTAAGAAGATTCTGCTATTCTGCTTCAGAATGGATTCAATTGACCTTTTTGTGGAGATTAAAAGGGGAAAGACAGAAACATGGACAAGAAATTTTCTATGGATTACTGGGTACCTCTTTGGCTAACATCCTCTCCTGTGATGCAGGAGACCCAAGTTTCTCTTCTGCTGGGCTTAAACTAGGAACCTGAATCTGTCATCCGCATTGCGGACGAGTACCCTCAGTGACTCCTGTTTGTTTTGGTTTGGGTTTTTTTTTTTCTCGTGGGGAAGATGTTTTTGCTTCATCCTTTACTATGAATTCATTCTAGAGTAAAGCTCTTGTCCAAAGAAAATTTGCCCTTCTCCATTTCAACAAAATAGTAAGGTGTAGTTGAAAGCAGCCTTGTTGAAAAATTCCTGACCAAAACTTGTGGTATGTGTCTTGGTGTCTCCTTATTGCTGATGACAGTTAGTTCCTGTTTCTTGCCACAATGCTTCTGTCAAGGTCAACAGTGACAGCTCTTACCTGCGTCTTTCTGTGAAAATGAGTGCAGTTTCATGCTAAGTTTTGTGCTGATTTGGTTTCACTGGAAACCCCCCTTTCCTCTTGGCTTCTTTCTCAATATCTAATCACATCTCTCACTTCAGCTATTATGACTGAATAAAACATTTTTCAAATCAGTCGGACTTCAGGCCAATCCAACTAAGCTTGATGAAAACTGAACCTCAGGTTGCTTTGTGTGCTCCAGTTGAGTAACACCACCAGCCTTCTCTTTAGTAAGGCGGTTCAGTCCTCTTCAGAACTGTTGTCTTGGGCCTTTTGCAGACTTGGAGCAAAGATGACTGCCCTATGCTTGATTCACGTGTAGAAGATTATTTTCAAAACTTTGGAAGTCAGAGGTCTGTGGCGTGCTTTTCAATTAATTATAAAGACCGAGCTCAATATAGACAGCTTGCCCTTAGGAAAGGGACCTGCAACTTTAAAGTTGGACTAGTGGTTGCATTCTGCCAGAAGTTAGGCTGGAGCAGTGTAAAATGCCTCATCCAGGAACTTTTGTGCAGGGCTTATACAGAAGCTATTTCACTGCCTTGTTTGTTCTGTATAACAAGCAGGAACTAAAGAAAGGCAGAATCAGAAGGTGGGAGTCCTAACTCTTACAGGAACAGCAATTGTTGACTACTTGTTCATTAGGGAGTCTGTCACTGTCATTGTCAGTGTCTTACAGACCAGTTGGAGTGGCAGCATGTTTGTCTTGTCCCAGCAGGGTGAGTGATGCCTACAAAGCAGTTTGCTCTGTGGTATGCTTCTGTGTCCCAGGTGATCAACACCAATTAAGTTATTTTTTTCTGGCCTTTTTATCTCAGTTCCTGTAGAGATGGTGTGTAATTAATATACCTGGAGGGGAAATCAGAAATTCAGACATTAAAAATTATTCCATGTTCTCTATCATTCATGCAAATTACGATTCTAACTAACAGCAGGAAACTGAGTTTTGCTGCTGGTAATTAATTTTTCTCCTGAAGTCTACAGCTGATAACTGGCTGTGCATATCTGAATGTGTGATGATGCTGATGTTTGAGGGTTTTATTTAGGTTTCTTGGATTTGGCACTCAGCGTATTGACTAGGGAAACAGCAGCAAAATAAAGTAGTTCTGGTCCTACTAGAAAGAATAAGACATGTAGTTTCAGCAGTGCACTGTGGAAAAGCTTAGCGAGTGGGAGCTGGGGACATCACAAAGTGTCCAAGGGATTGCATTGACCTGCAGGAGAAGACTGATGGTCTTGGTTTTGTAGTGGAGGGCACTGTCTGATCTGTGTTTAACGTTTCTAGATGTCTGCATGCAAATATTTTAATGTCACTAAAAGCATTAACTCTCTTTTGGAACATGAGATAGACTTTCCATTTATTAAGGAGGGAGAAACCTAAAACATCTTATCTGAACTACCTCTCCAAAGGAGTGTCCAGAATGAGAAAACGGCATGCCTTCTTTGCAGTCACAGGGTCTGGGAACTGTTATTTATTATTACCTTATAGCTTGGCTTGAAGACCTTCCAGGTAATAAAATCTTAGCACTAAGATAATGACAGGTACATCTGCTTGGTTTTTGCCAGCTGCAGAACTTCCTTTTACGTGCAAGATAAGAGCATTCTGAGTCTCCTTGGAAGTGTATATCCTGCACTTTCATGCCTAAAAATTGTTGATGCGTTCTTCTTTACGTGCTGCTTGCTCAGTGCGCTCCTGAGCACTAGGTGGTGCTGGTTCTTTCCACCTTGTGCTTGGACACTTGGTGTCACTTATGGCATATGTCGTGAATCACTTGAGTGAGTGTTAATCCTGTAAGAGGAAATTAGCCATTTTTTATTGTACATTGGTGTCTCCTCAAAAGCAAATCGACAAGCAAGAGTTTCCCTAATGGTGTTATTCCCCAGCCTGTGAAGCTGATACTGTGCTTTGCAGACAGAACATCATATCAAATGCGTATCTGCACGTTTGCCCTGCTATGAGCATCTTAGTCTGTCTGAACCCACAAGGTACATGAAACTGAATGCTTTCAGCTGCTCTCACAGATGCCAAAATCCACAGTCTTTGAAAACATTCAAGTTCAAATTGTTTTCCCATTTAATCTTAAGATGAAAACAAGATTTATTAGTTATGGAAGAGCAAAGCACATTCTATATAGATGTGTATGGTAATGATTGTGTGGGGAAGCTGCTTGAAACTAGGCATCCGCTATTTCAAGTTAAGATACTGACCCAGGGGTTACTGTCTATTTTGTGATATCTGACCGACTGTTTTCCCTCTTCCCCTATCCTGAGCCTGATAAACTTATTTTTCAAAATATCTGTCTTCAGACTGTTCCAATTGTAACAATTGGCATTTGCCTCTTCTGTCTTGGTTGGGGGAGTTAAGGAGTTTGATCAAACCTCGCACTGCACTGCTGCTCAGAGGTCTGCTGGAAAGAGCAAAAGATACTAATTGTCTTCCTCTGGCTAACTCGTTTCCTAATTCTACTGAAATTCTTTTATCTGACTGAAAAAATAGTTTTTGTGGCCTGTCCAGACATTGAGAACTTCCTTTAGCATCAACAGAAGTATCAATCAGCTGCCAGTACTTCTAGGCTTCTTATATAAATGGACTTGAGTTGAACAACTTACTGTTTGAGTAAGTTAATGGAAGCCCCGGTTCCCCTCATGCAGATATTAGACACTAACAACTCAAATTTTCTGCAAACAAGGCATCTTTGCTTACTGATCTCCTGATCTGTACTTTCCCTGAGTACCTGACCGTACCATGTCAATGAATACTTCTGGAAAGAGAATGTGAAAAAAGGAACTGAACTTTGCCCTCTGAATTCATGTAACCTTACTGATTTCAAAAGTGTTGTGCTTAGTCCAGTGGTGTATCCCTACAACTTGGCCAATACACTGTTGCCTGCTTAAGGTGATGACTCATTGCTGGTGAAGGTCATCTGACTGCATCCAGACTTTTGTACGGAAAGGTTATTAGGCTTCTCTTTTCCCCCTGAGGGCTATGAGGCTCTCTGATAGTTAATATAAGGTGAGACAAAACATTCTTATCAACTTAAAACATCTTGAAGGGCATCAGGAGGCACCTGCAGCCCGTAAATTGCTTTTTACTTTGTTTTATTTTTTCTAGCATATGCAGTGCCCAAGGCTTATGTTTGCATTTGGCAAGCAAAGATCCTGTTTCATGAAATAAACAAGATCCTGCCTTTGTTTCATCAGAAGTGTTTGATCTACTTCAAGTAATACTGTCTACATCCCTCAGTGCTCTGGGGCCCTTGGCAGTTGAAAGCAGTCCTGGAAATGGACTGTGGCAGCATATGTGTTCTCCTATCCTGGAATTTGCATCTCCGGGAGAAGCTCTGTGTCTGATCCCTGATCTGTAGCACCTAGCTGTCTCTAATGCATGCGCTAGCTTTCAACGAGAATGCTGGTTTTTACAACTTCAATTGCAACAGCATGAGGCCTACTGGGAAAGGAGCGCGAGGCTTAAGGAGTTTCATGAATAGCTTTTTCTGCTCTTGCAGATCATTAAGATATAATGTCTGTCCGTTCTTGAGCACTTTTCCTTAACCCATTGTATTCCTCAAAGTCAAATATGTCCGTATAGCATTTTGTGTAGGCTGCCCTTTGGGTATAGA
Source organism: Chionis minor (assembly GCA_013398295.1). Lineage (NCBI taxonomy): Eukaryota > Metazoa > Chordata > Aves > Charadriiformes > Chionidae > Chionis > Chionis minor. Next base: position 1,808,886 of record VZSF01000503.1, read on the forward strand.
AACATGGCTCTGCAAGATGATGGCACATTGTTGCAGAAATGTACAAGGCATCATTTGATCCCATTAGGTTGGCTTTTTAGTACAAATTAGGTAAGATTTTGCACTTTTCCTGGTGAGATGTTCCAGAGTAAGCTCTGCTATTGAGTAGTCTGCCTTAAGGATAATATATTAAGCCTTAAGGCATGTGTGGTTAGTAGAGAATTTTAAGCATTTCTGTGCAAGAACAGCTTTGTTCCATGAAGATATGCTTATCAAAGGGTCAACATGATCAGTTATGTAGTACCTTCCCTGTATTTTTTGCTAACTTGTCAAAGATAAAGTCTTCAGCACTGTCTTGCAGTGTGCTCTGGTGTTGCCGTTGCAGGTTAAGCTTTGTTCAGCCCCAGAAGCAGCTATGTTCCCGTTTGCAATAAAGATGGGTGAATTCTCCGCAAGATTTGTGCAATGTTTTGGATCCCTGAGGCTAAAAAAGTACTAGTTTAGTAGGTTAGCATGATGAAGTAAAATAAAATCAGACACGTTTTATAGGGCATGTAGTTCATAACACACAGCAAATTTTACCGGTGGTAAAAATAAGCATTAGAGGTCAACATCAGCTTGAAGAAAAACAAGCTAAAAGGAAGCTTGCTGCTTAGGTGCCTGCTCCACAAATGTTTACCAGCTCAGTAGTCTTACTGAGGTGAGTTGATCTTTTCGTCTTGTGGGACTGGGCCCTTTATTTGAAGTTTATCTGACTTGTGCAGTTCAGTAGGTTAATTCTTGTCCCTAGCTGATCTGGCACAGTCATGTTAGCCTAAAATGCCTTATGCTTTACAGTTGTAATTTAATTTGCAGTGTTGTATTGGTTGTGTGAGCTGGAGATACAGTCAGGGTTGCTCATTTTTTTCCTTCAGTGTTCCCAGGGACTGCTTTCCTCTTTATTTTCTGTATTTGAGCTTTTAAAGGGTCAGCTTGTCTGCTGAGTGCTTTTTCTTTACCTCAGATACTAGAAGACATGTAAATTGCTGAATCTTCAATGGATGGATGATGATTCTTTGTTTGAAGTGATTATTTTTTCTAATACTCTGTGGATCCTGAACCTGTCATATGTAACTGCCTGCAGACTTCATACTTTATAATAGCAAGGAAAAAGAAAGCATTTCTTTGTTTCTAAATGTAAAATTTTGTGAACAGGGAGCAGTAACTGAATCTTTTGTGTACCTGCTATGGCCCCACTGTTGTCATTACAGAACTGCTGTAACATCTGCATCATTTAACGGCTTGTGGGTTTACTCTGACTTCCTACCTGCTTTGAGATGCTGCAGATTTGATTTCTGTGATTTGTGTAGCAGGTGCAGGCTATGCAGAATATAGAGAAACACATACATACTCCGAAACTGCAGTAGTCACGTTGTATTTGCTGAAAAGAGGGCAAGAAACAGGATTGGTCTCTAAACCAATACAGGATGGTACATAAGTGAAAGAAGCAGGATGGCACATAAGTGAAAGAAACTGAAATACCTGCTCCCCAGACTGCTCCAGAAGGGAATTCTGACGCAATCCTTAAAAACGCAATCTTCTCTAAATGGGAGAAAGAGAGCCATCATCCAAAAACACACTATGTACTGACAATCTTCCAAGGCAGCCCCGCTGTTGCTATTGAGGTACCTGTTAGTGCTGGTACCTTAACTGCTCACTATAATATGCTAACTTGAAAAGACCAGCTGGAAGTCATTCTGGGGAGCAAAGGTAAGAAAAATAAAACATGTTTCCTTTTCACACAGCCCACACAAAAGTGCAGGGGAGAAGGGAGACGAAGCTGGTAACGTGCTGCTCCAACATCCAAAAGGAATTATAATTGGGAAACTGCTATCTGGGGTGCTTATGAAACTGTGTCTTTGAATGATGTGCTAATGCCAGTTTGAAGCGGCAGCTGGCCTGCTGTCAAACAGCTGTGAGGGTTTATAGGCAAAACCCACTCTGTGTTTGTCTGGAATGCTTTAGGAATAACCAGTGTGCTATCAGTGAGAACCAGCTTGCACTGGCCTTTCTGAGCTCCCTCCTTTCGAGGGAGGAGTAGGAAATATGGCAAAGATGTAGTGCCTAGGGCATAATGATTAAGATTTATACTCTGTTAAATAAGTCTTCATGCTATGAAGTAACAAGAATGTAGTGTTACATTGTAAAAGCTTTTTTTAGCCATATGCTACTTTAAGTATTTCCAAAGTACTGATTATGTATGATGAGTGGGGGAAGAAGGCTGGGGTGACTTATGTGCCTCTTTTTAATGATTTTCAGATTCTTATCTGACACGCATGCCTGTACTTAGCCTTACCCCTGGGTCTGCTACTATCAACTTGATTGCCCACAAAATATATGCCTGACTGTGAACTTGCTGATCAGATTCAGTTGTGTTATGCAAGAATTCAGACTAGGTCACCACACAGGTCCCTCTTGGGCTTGATGTTTATGAATAAATTTTAAAAAACACAAGTTATCACAGGAGAATAAATTGGTGTGATGCCTGAATTGTTAAAAATACAGTCTCTGAAGAATGAGTGCAACATGAAAAACAGTAAAACATGAAACAAGCAGAGCAATTTTTGTTTCCCTAGTACAGCCAAGAGAAATACTGACACTAATCACATCAAAAAAACCAAAAAGGAGCTTGTGTAATTTTATTACTTCAAAGTGTCCCCGTAGAGTGGCAAACTAAGGAATTAACTTTGTGTGTTTTAAAATTAATAAATATAAGAATATCAGTCTTTTTCAATCAGTTCCTGTTGCTCAAAAAATTCATTAAGCAAGGGATAGATGTGGAATCTTTGGTGTGTCCTGAATGCATGGAATTTTTTGTGACGTAAGCTCTTCTAACAGATAGGATCCTGTAGATGCTTGGATATTGGATTTACATGTGTTTCAGGACAGTGGGAGCAGTTCCTCCTTCCAGATAGCTTTATGTGCTGTAGAGAAGTTAATTCCACTGAATTCAAGTAACTTGAACACAGCCTGTTTGATCTGGTTAAACTTTTATTGGCTTAAAGGGGAAGTATCATGACAGTTTTGATTGAGACATAGTTACAAACCAGCACGGCTGTGTTTCACTTTCCTGTTGAGCTTCCCCCCCCCCCCCCCCCCCCCGGGAATAGTTTTAACTACCTGTACTAGTTAGGTATAGCTTCCCTATGGGGCATGCATGAGTATGCCTAGCTGTATCCTCTGTTATGTAGAGGATGTCATATCATTTAAAATTTTACATTGCACTGCATTAATAGACCTGAGCTATGCCAGTAGAGAACTCTAATTCTGTGTGTTAATGCCACTAGGAGTGTCACTGGCTTTATTATTTTAGCAGTCTGTTTCTAAACAGTTGTAAAATACCAGATCTTGAAAAGTATTCCTTATCACTACAAGCACCTGAAAAAGCTGTATTTTGGACTAAAGTTTTCCGTCTTATTTTCATGAAGATTTTAAGAGGAGCTTGACGTGGTGAATCCTGAGAACACTTACTGAAGTGTGCAAGGCCAGACTGGATGGGGCTTTGAGCAACCTGGTCTAGTGAGAGGTGTCCCTGCCCATGGTAGGGGGGTTGGAACTGGGTGGTGTTTAAGGTCACTTCCAACCTAAACCGTTCTATGATTCTAAGTGCAGCTAATCTGTGTTGAATTTAGTGGCATTACAACCTTGTTCTCGTAAGTTTAATATAAGCTTCACATCATCTCTACAGTGCCCATCACAGGGACTCTGCTCAAGGTACTGTTGTATAAAAAACAGGGAGGCAGCTGGAATCGGGACTATGTTCTGTTTCACATAGCATATTCTGATAAGCTTAACCTTCCTAATTTTCTTCAAGCACTCTGAAATGGATGTGTTTCTGCCGTTAGGAAGATAGCGTACAGGTCACTTGTAGTTATAGAACTCTTCCTTTTAACAGACTTTAAATGTTTATTTTCTGCAAGTTTGTGTGTTCTGCCTCTGTTCTGGCAGGTGCACAGCCCAGTGCATATGTGTTCTTTCAAAGTCTGGCTTTGAGTCTCAGCCAGAGCAGACAGATGTGTTTAACTGCAGGATTTAGACAGTGTATTCTACATCCTTAAACCATTGCTCATCTAATTGAAGTCCACTTCAGAAGATGTTGATATCCATGCTTCCGTGTGGTACCAAAGATGCTATATATCATGCTTAACTCATGAAGTATTGTTGTTAGTTCTGGGGTTTGCTTTTTAATTGCCAGCTGTCTAACACTTATGGAAACTTGGAGGCATGGGCAAGAGGAGTTTGAGATAACAAAGAAAAAAGCTATGAAATCAAAAGTACGCAGTATTAAAAGGGAATGTCTGTGAGGCCATGAGAAAAAACTGTTAAAACCAACCATCTATTCTTTGCATTGAAGGATAATTGTACAAACTGTGAGGCTTCCCTGGATTTGGAGTTGTGGATTTTAATAGGAGGATTTATCAGTGCACTGGCAGCTGCTAACCTGAGAGATGAAGAGCCTTGTCTACATTAGGAATGCTGTGCTGGATAACTATGTCAAAAGAAAGCCTGTGCTGGCATACTAGTGTAATGTGGAGAAAGATTACTTTTCTTAACACAAATATAAGTGTCTACAAAGATTAGCTGCCTTCTAGCTATGCTGGTGTGAGAATCCTCCCACTCCACAGAGGTCATAAAGGCTCCACTTTGAGACCATATGGTTTATGTATGAATCAGAGTCAAAATGATGGCTTCTGCAAGGGTTCAGCAGAAGATCTTTTCCAGACTAAATTTCCTGTGGTCTGTTTTGAGTGGACAGACTGGGGTTCAGCAAGTTATTTCTGTCCCTGTGTCCTTATAGGTCTTGAACATGGATCATCAGTGTCATGTATTGCAGAATATGAAAGAACACATTGTACCTGTAGTTAGCTCTCTGACCCAAATGCATCACAGCAGAGAACAGAGAAAGTTAGTACAAACTGAAATATTTTGCCTATGGTCATCCTCGGTAAGAGAAATGTTCCCTCCTGCGCCCCTATTCTGAAGCTGGTGGGGGGTCTGCGTAAGGTGTCATAAATACGGCTGTGGATCTGTAGGGTGACTGCTTTACTGAAGGGAATACATAAGGATTGGGGAGGAGCAGTGAGAGGGAATTCAGTGTCCTCCCCTAGGAGTGCTTTGAGGTCATGGCTATTACCTCTTGGAAAGCTCAGTTCTGCCTTTGCTTGTAATGTTAACAACATCACAAGGTTCTGCTTGGTCTCAGTAACTTTGAAAATACAATTAAGCTACACATAAGGAGTTGTTTCTTAGCCACCTCTGCCAAGGCATGCCAGGCTGTAGGAGTCCAGATATTTTCTATCAATCTCAGACCTTCTTGTCGTTGCCTTAAAATTTTGCAGTCAGTGGAGGGTTGTGTCTTTCCGTGAGCCAAAGTGGATCCTGCTTTCTTTTCTAGAAGCAACGGTTCTTTGAAGTTAAGTGTAAAAAGTTAATAGTAGGTTGTCAGCTCTCTGTGGGATCTGTTAGGAAAGGGTTCTTGTTTTTACAGCAGCTTGAAGTGCTATTGGGGAGTAAGATGCTTTCAGATATTTGCAGTAAAACTGTGCTTCTTATAATCTATGTGCTTAGCTGATCTTCCCCTTTGGGCTCCAAGTTGTTGGGGACTGTGCAAGAGCAGCTATGGATACATGGCCACATGTGAGAAATAGTTTGTGGTGCCAGGTAAGAGGTGCTGATGTCAGCCAGCATTCTCACCTGCCGCTGAAAGGAACAAAAGCGCAGCAGTATGAGCTGACCTAGCACTCTCCGTTAATCAGGGCACACATTGCCCTTCTACTGACGAAAGTGGAACAGTAAGGTCTCGGCTTTGCCAAGACCAGTTGTAAAAGATTCACTGTAAAGGGACTTTGCCCATGGGTATGGCTGAATGTTGAGGGATTTTTTGTTGCTTCCTCAGGACTTCAATGCCAGAACCCCAAGAGGTTGCTAATGCACCCAAAGTGAAGACCTGGGGATTTACTCTCTGGCACTGTGTGGCTAAAGGTATATTGGAATTTACAGCCAAGCTTTCTTCATTTGTTGATGCTTGCACCTAAAATACTTCTATTTTGAATTTGCTTAGGAAGCTGTGAGTTTTTTGTGTACAACAGATGGCCCATCAGAATTTGTGGGATTCCTTTTTCATTTAAGCAAGTTCTTTAGGTTGCAGTCATTATTGGAATGGAAGGAATAAAGAAGATGGACACCTGGGAATCGCTTTTAAAATATGGTCAGTGCTATGGAAAAAATGTCAAAATGCCAGTGCAGGTTGTCAGACAAGTGTCAGGTGGTGTGACTTCAGATGCTGAAATTATCTTGGAATTACAGGGATTGGAGGGAAAAGACCTAGTCAAATCTGAATAACTTTTCACAAATACAGTATCTTGTCACTCTGGACTAGAAACAGTTTAGTAGGACAAGGTTGTACATTTTGAAATATTGTTCCTGACTGAATTGTTAGGTGACTTTTGATCTTGTCTTTTAAAATGCCGCCTTTGTTTTTTTTTTTTTTTTTAAGCCCACATGCCCTTTCTTAACACAATTGCACCCTTTTATAAAGCCTAGCCTGGCTAATGGGAATGTGTTGTTGTATCACCTGGGAAAATGCAATGTGTGAATACAAAACATGCACTTCCATGCAGTATGTACCTCTCATACCATCTAGTGATCTATCTACATCCAACTCATGTTCTTCTGTGTTAATGTCTTCCGTGAGGAATAGATCAACTATAAATTGTTCATTTAAACCATAAAGGTGTGATTCTTCCCTCAGCAGGTTATTTTTCAGAGTCTTATGAGCCTGGAGAACTGGCGTTTGCAAAAATATGTCCTTCACAGTTTATATTAAAGGCATTAGAAGTGTGTATTTGTAGGGTTGTGCCTTTGGGGGCAGAGGATGATGGAGACGGAGGCTTGGAAGGGGAGGATGATTTACAGTTCCCTGATCTCACAGGAAAGAAGCCTTGTGGGAGGTAGCATGTCAGTTTATTACTAAATAGTAACCCAGAAAACTCACTTTCTACTTTTAGGCTCTTGTAAGAGATGAAGTAGGTCTTTAAGGGAGTTAGCGTATTTAGAGATACATGAACTAAGACTGACTGTAGTGTACTCTTCTGCCTGTGTTATTACCTTGCCAAAATGTTCTCTTTTCTTCCTGAGATCCAATGGCTATTAGGAATTCTGTGGAGGGTCACAGGGCGTTCCCACTGTGGCCTGACAAGCTACTTTTACTTGACCCTCACTGTGAATTTTGGTAATCAGGTAAGGAACTAATCCAGGTTGAACCTGACTTCTCAAAAAGCATACTTGCCATTTTAGAAAGACACTTGAAGAGGAACTCTATAGTTTACCAGCTCCTTGACTTGCAGATATTTTGAATGATATGAGGAAGCTCATAGTATAAATAACTTTGCAGATAAGACAAAACAAGCTTTTATTGGCCAAACTTTAAAATTTTAATACGTTCTCCTGGATTTTGAATATGGGTATTAGTATAAATTGTCAGCTCTTCAGAAGTGCATCTTCTTTGTACTGGCTGGCTCAGATCTTTCCACTGTGAAGCACAGTTCACCTGTTTTCATATTAATGATTCAAGGTGTTGCCAACATTTGTGTCCTTTGGACCATTTTGTGCCTTCTAGGGTGATTTGAGAAAAAAACCACAAAACTTCATAGTCCTTGCCTTGTATCTAAAAGTTTGAAAAGCAACTTTTACCCAGCTCTAGAGATGCAATTCTGACACGTTTGGGGATTGCTGAAACCATTTGTCTCCAAGTAAGGGAATGAAAGATAAGTACCTTTAGCCACCAGGGAGCTGTCACATCTGGAATGAATAGTTGAAATAGAATAGCGTATTTCTCTACTCTCTTGCAATTTTTATTTTTTTTTTATTTTGCTTTGGGTTTTTTCCTCAGAATGTAAGTGGTTGGCTTGACTAAAATGGAAATCTTTACCTGTGGTTTCCAGATCTTCAGCTTGGTCCTTAAACAGGAAAGTTCATTATTTGCACAATATTCACTGTTTAGCAGCCAGCTTTCCTTTTCAGTGGCAGCCAATACACTGTCGTATTTCTTAAGAAATGGGAGGGAGTATAAACTTTAAATCAAGAATTTCAGATGGTGGAGCTGAGAGCTGTGGCTGGAGAGAAAAACGGCAGTCAGACTGCACCAGTTCATTTCACAGGGTAAGTACTTGGTGTTCTTGAAAGATCAGCCTATTGCTTGAAATCAAGATTTAGACATTGAAGCCTAGGCTTCTGATTTTGTAAGCCTTAGTCTAAAATTGATATGCAGCTTAAGAAGATATGTGTGGTTAACCATAGATCTAAAAGGTCAAATTGTTAAGAATTACAGAAATCCCACTTCGAACAGCTCCTGCTGTACACAATGAGTTATGTATGTTAACAGAGACGAGTCTCAACAGACACACACACCCCCCCCCCCCCCTTTTTAAAAGAGGTGTCTGGTTTGTATAGATATACTCTGCTGGCCTGAGCTCCTTCTAGCTGCTTCTCTCTGGCAGTATTTGGACTGGCAGTGTGTTTGACAACAGACACGTATTGGCTTAAATTTTCAGAAACAAAATGTGTGTCTGCTGAAGCTAAAACAACAAATGATCTGCAAAGTGTGCTGAGGGTATGTACAACATGTATGTTCTAGTTTATATGGATTTTTCAGGTTGTAAAAGAGGTTTTATGAAAGTGATAGCGGTTATAGTATTTTACTTTATTAGAGATTAGGTCTCTGTACTTAATCCCATACCTCTAATTGGTGAATTATTCCGATATTCCCACTCCCACTTTGTGTTGGACTTATCAATGAATAACTCTTCAGCTACAGAGAGATATTTTTTTTAAGGACTTTGTGTTTCCCAAGTGTATTTCAAAACTCTGACAAATATATCAAAGTCACCAGTACAGTAAAGATTTTTGTTCAATGAAGCATCCTTTTTTTTTTTTTAACCGGTGTTGAAGAATTGCCTTGTTTTGGATGAAATGTATATCTTTTTGTGAAATCAAAAGCATGGATGGTTCATCCATATGCAAACTTTGGATGGCTTTCTGAAAGCTGTCAATATTGGCTTGTTTTGCTGAACTTCACTGTAATTGTTATTGCCATCCAGAGCAAAAGTGAGGGAAGGGCTAAGTGCTCTTTTATGTAGTCATGCTCTTCTCTTCAGTAATGTCACCTTATGTGTATATAGTAAGGATATCAGAGGCTCTGCCTCCCTCTTGCAATGAATGTGTCTAAAGATTATTCTCTCAAATACACAGTGATGGTTATTGCAGTAAACAAATTTCAGCTGTTTTCATTTGGAACCATTTAATTCATGTAATGTAACATAATCAAAAAGGGAGACAAACTTTTTGCCAGTTTTCCAAATATTTTGTGAAGAGAAAAGGAGTTTAGAATTGTAGTGTTTCAGTAATAGAAATGCAAAAATTCATTATATGCTTTACTGAAGCTCTCAGCTTGATTGTTTAAAAGAAGCAAAGTGTGTTTAACCCTACAGTAGCCTCTATCTGTCAATGTGAGGTGATGTACATAGTAGTCCTAAAACTTCTTAAATGCTCAAATTTCAGCAACCTTTAGGTAGTCTGAGGGATTACTTTGAGGTGTAGCATCTAGTAACAATCCCCATGGAGCTGACTTGGCTGCCAGGCTGGAACCAGCTGGAAAGCAGGGTGCACTCTCTGCACATTTTATCTACTACTGATCTGACAGCGTCGTTTGTAAACACTTCGTGTGAGTTTTCCAAAACTTGGAAATCTTACCCCTGCCAGGGGGCTCTCTGGAGTTTGCTTTGTACGAAATGCAGGAGTGTTGCCAGGAGAGCATCCAGCCACTCAAGCAGGTGGTTTACGTGCCTATTATCTGAGATCAGATCACCCTCTAGCCAAGAAGAAAGAGAAATGTCTGCTGGTTTACAACAGGAAGGTAGCACTTTGCACAAGAGATGGATTTCTAAGCAGCTATCAGCTATTGGCATTACTTGACAAATTTAGAGGCTCAACAAAACAATTGAGATGAGTTCTCACGCCTCTCTCCAAGAGGAACAAGTTGGTACCAGCAAAGTCAGAATATTGTATTTCCTTCAACTCTCCTGCAAGAATATCTTGAGTTTTCCCTATCATGTTTATTGGTGATGGGAAAGTTTTCCTGCCCTGTCCACTTTCCATCCTGTGTGGGATTTGGTTTTGTTCTGATAAGTTTTTTTTGTGCTAACTAATGAATGCTTATAATCTGGAATGGTTCAAGTGTGCAGTAACAGCTGGATACACTGCAGGAGGACCTCTTTGTAGCACATTATTGTAGTCTTATTTTTTAGATGATGGGAGACCCAGTAGATGTCTGTCCTGTATTTTATTCAGTTTCTATCCTGGAAGTCCAGTCTGAAGAGTTGGTTTGGTCCCAACAGGCTAGGACAGGTATGGGAGCAGGAGCTGCAGATTCTCATCAGGTCTCAGGTTCAGGCTGTTTCTGATATTTAAGGTGTATTTAAAGATATAGCTCCCTGTTAACACCCCCGCTCTTCCCTCTCCCTCCCCCGGCCCCCCCCCTTCTCTCTGTGTATCCCTCTCCCCTCCCACCCACACTCTAGTTTGTGCCTTGCACACCACTGTCAAAGAGTGTTCTCTTCTGCAGTGCCTAACCTAAAAGACGTTATCAGTTTCTTGCTTGTTAATTCTTAACACTTGATCCAGGCTTTGCAAAAACAGCCTGTTTGCCTGTGAGTTGCTGCATAAAACAAAACTATGTGACTTTGCTGCAGTGGTTTAGGGTATTGCTGCTTCTGAGCAGTGGGTCTTCAATAAGCAGGGACCCCACTGGGTTAAGTGCTGCGGAGTCTAGAAAACAAATATCTGTTCTAGGAATGTTGTTCTTTCCTTATCCCAGAACGAAACTCTTATCTTGTCTTTGTGAGTAGTGATTTAGTTAGGTTAACGCAATTAAAAGTAAGTGCTTAAACAAGCCTTCTGAATATTACCAGAGCAGTGCTGACCTTTGCAAGAATGCGAGGTCCTGGTAACTTTGAGTACCTGCAATCTCTGCGGAGCCTCCCAGAGATACGTGGTTGAGCGTTTACTCTTGCAGGCGGAAGAGCGTATGATACGACCCTGTCCTGCGCTGACATAATTTTGCAAGAGGTGAAATGGCCTTTCTGGTATCTTTTTTTGCACACTGAAGGTTTACATTTGGCTTCAGCTGCCCTCTGGCCGCCTGAGACCAAGCGTCTGCCCCTCTGTAAAGCAGCCTCTGGGGGCTCTCACCCCTTCAGAGGGGCGAGTATAATTAATAAGCGGGTGAAGTTTAGTGGGAAAAGAGAGCGGTGAAGCGCTGAGGTCTGCCGGCTGGAAATACGGGCGACAAAGGCTGGGAGCCCCAGGGCTCCGGCCTGCCGTTGCCCCCTGCGCTGCCTGTTGGGAGCCCGGGCCCGGCAGCCCCCGCTTCCCGGGATGCTGGAGGCGGCCCCGCCTGGCGGGGAGCGGGCTTGCTGGGGCCGCGAGGGACGCTGTCACCTGCCATGGGGCTGTGTTGCTGCAGAGGCTGCGGTGAGGAGCCCAGAGGTAACTAACTGTCCCCGCAGAGGTGACGGGGAAACTGAGGCGGCGGCCCCTCTCCTTCCCCCCCCCACCTTGTCCCTTGTTCCCTGTCCCCGCGGCGCGGCTCTGTCCCGGCGGCGGCCGGCAGGCGGCTGCGCGCAGCCCGGGCGAGCGCGGCTCGGGAACCGGCCGCTCCTGCAGCCCCTGCCGCGGCGGCGCCGGTCGGAGCTGCCTTCTGGTTGATCAGGACGAAGTGGAGTGGGAAACGGGGCCGGTTTCCCCCGTGTTCGGTATTCAGTGTCTAGTCCTTTGGAAGGTGCCATCGCTTCTTTCGTGGTTCATTTAAAAAAAAAAAAAAAAAAAAAAAAAACACAANCTGACATAATTTTGCAAGAGGTGAAATGGCCTTTCTGGTATCTTTTTTTGCACACTGAAGGTTTACATTTGGCTTCAGCTGCCCTCTGGCCGCCTGAGACCAAGCGTCTGCCCCTCTGTAAAGCAGCCTCTGGGGGCTCTCACCCCTTCAGAGGGGCGAGTATAATTAATAAGCGGGTGAAGTTTAGTGGGAAAAGAGAGCGGTGAAGCGCTGAGGTCTGCCGGCTGGAAATACGGGCGACAAAGGCTGGGAGCCCCAGGGCTCCGGCCTGCCGTTGCCCCCTGCGCTGCCTGTTGGGAGCCCGGGCCCGGCAGCCCCCGCTTCCCGGGATGCTGGAGGCGGCCCCGCCTGGCGGGGAGCGGGCTTGCTGGGGCCGCGAGGGACGCTGTCACCTGCCATGGGGCTATGTTGCTGCAGAGGCTGCGGTGAGGAGCCCAGAGGTAACTAACTGTCCCCGCAGAGGTGACGGGGAAACTGAGGCGGCGGCCCCTCTCCTTCCCCCCCCCACCTTGTCCCTTGTTCCCTGTCCCCGCGGCGCGGCTCTGTCCCGGCGGCGGCCGGCAGGCGGCTGCGCGCAGCCCGGGCGAGCGCGGCTCGGGAACCGGCCGCTCCTGCAGCCCCTGCCGCGGCGGCGNGACAACAAACCTAAACAAACAAGAAAACAGAACAACAGCAAAAAAAAAAAAAAACCACCAGCAGCTAAAAACTATCTCTGGTGTGATCTTAGGCTTAAACACAATTCGTTGTTCCTTTTTTTCTCCACTGTCAAGTGAAGTTTTGTGGGAGGGGGAGTGCTTGCTTCCTTTCTTTTTTAGAAAGGTTGTTAACATTGCAATGGGGTTAGCTGACAGAGTCTTTCCTCATCTTTTCTATGTCCTGATGGACTTGAATACTTTCTGAAGGGTTGAGCTCTCAGGAATCTAGAGGCTGGTATAGGAGGCAGAGAGGCAGTGTCTCTGACCCACGTAAGACTACTGTAATTTTCTGGTCTCCGTGTGGATTGTCAGTTACTTCCAAGGTGGCTCCTCCACTGGTTTACTTCTTGGGACCAGCCCCCGACATCCTGTTTGCTTTGGTGGAAGTTTGTAGTTTGGATTGAGGAGGTCTGAGAACAGGTAACGCGAGCAGCATTAGCGGTGTTTGTGGGGAATGGCACTGAAGGAACAGTGGGGCACCTGAGTGTCACCAGACCTGCTAGCACGCTGTAACAGGTAGGAAGGGTTCCCCTCCAGGGAACACCAATCTCAAAGAAGAAGTGTAGATCTCGGCAGAAAGTGTTTTCTTTTAAGAATAGTTTTCAAAGATACTAATGTGCTTGGAGTTTGTAAAATGTATTCTTAAATGTTTTAGCTTTTTGTCATCTGAAAATAATCTTCTTTCAGTTAGCAAAAATCCTTTGAAGTTGGAGTCCTAAGAAAACAGGGGAAAAAATATTTCTTATGAAAAACGGGGGAAAAGCAAAGTGAACCCTTATAATACCTATACTAAAAATATGATTCTAAAAATAGTAGCAAGTTAGCACACATTTTAGATTTGAGACAAAGGCAAAATAAACACATTGGTGGAAACCCGGTGAATATGAGGGTGCTGTCTGCATCACAGTTGTATCAGGGTAAAGCTTATCAATATATGTAAGCTTTGTGAAGTTAAAGAACACAGTATAAAAATAAAGGTAAATGAGAAGCACACTCATCTGAGGTAATATCAGTACCACATATTAGAAAGAGGGATAAGCACTGAAATGAATTTTCCCGTTCAGAAGAGATAGCAGGAGTAGGGAAGGTCAAGTAAAGGTGTATCTAGTATTTCAGTCTCTTATTGAGTTGACTATGCCCAGATTCTCAGAGTGGCACCTAATGAAGGTATCTTACTCTTCCTTTTAGAGGCAGGCTCAGGAAAAAAGGCTTTGAACAAAATACCCCTGAATTTTCAATTAGAAATGCTATGGATTTTTTCATTTGCTTCTGTTTTTAATCTGTTAAGGAAGGGAAGCTTAAATTGGGAATTATCAAAAAACATTTGTCTTAATTCCTGGCATAAATCCAGTCACCTCATTCACTTGACTGAAATTGCATTTATCTTCTTCAGGAGAGCTTCTACAAACAGGGGGTATTTCAGCTGGCATTTTGCATTCAGGCTTGAAAGAGCAAAGCATGTTTGTGCCAGCTTTGCGCGTTTGGGTAAACCTGCTAGTGTTGGTGAAGCCGCACCATTGTCTGAGAAGTGGTATGGTCAAGATGGATATTTGTTAAACTGCACTTTGTCTGTGAAGCCATGTGGTCATTAAATCTCCTGAAGTCTGAGTATGTAATACTAGCAAACATTTTGAGGACTTCTTTCAAGGGTGACTCATTAAAGGTTCTCGCATGATATTTTTATCTTATTTTGAAAAAATATTTCTAAGTCAGTCCTGTGTAACGGTATAAATCTTTCTTCTTATTAACTCTTTAAACCTATGTAGTATGTTTTTGCTTTGTGTTTTGTTTTGGTTTTTTATGAAGGTCATGTGCCTACATCTACATGAAATTCAGTAAATCTCCAGCTTAATACAACTTTGCTGTTGGTACTAATATGATCAGTAAGGTAAAAAGCCTGTGCCCTGTCTTGCTGGTGAGTCACTGTGGGGGATGGCCTGAATTGCCAAGCTGTAAGTTATATTCTTAATTGGGACCAAATTCATGTTTGTCTGATGCTGCTGAAACTCATTTGTCCCTTGGTGCTTGGCATAGATCCCTTTAAAACAGTAAATTTATTTTCCAGTGGTTTTCAGATACTCCTAGATTTATAAAATACGTAGAGAAGCCACTGATTGGGATTGCCCGTGCTGCTCTTACACCATTTCATTTTTGTGGCCTCGGTGGAAGTTTCCTCCTGTGGCATGATTTCACAAAAGTCATTGCACGTGGCTTTAGTGAATGATTTAGGCTACTGTTGCTCTGGCCTTGTGACCATGAGCTTCAACTAGTCCTGCTCTGCTGGCAGAATACTTTGACAGAGGTGGGAGGAGAGGTGGGACTGGGGACTGAGGTACTGATAACAATCTGTTTTGGGTTATTGCATTTGCCCTATCAGCTTTTTGTCTTGATGGGCTTGCATGAGGCACAGATAGGGCTAAGGGATAAGTAGATCCTGATTTCTGAGAACTGGCAGGCTGAAGTGTTCGTGTCCCTGAACCCAGCTGGTTGTCTGCAGCTAGCACAGACAGGCTTAGTAAGGGGCTGAGAGTTTAGGGCTATTTTGATGGGAGACCCACATCCTGTTCAGTGAGGTAAAAAGCAAATCAAATTCCAAATTGGGCCAAACATAAAGGGTGTAGGAGAACTCAGCCAAATAACATTTGCCCTTTCAGTCTTGCCTTATGCCAGCTGCTAAAGTGTGCTTTTGTGCTTAAGAAGGTGCAAATTACGTAGGGCTTGTAAGACAGGGAACACTGCGAAAATGGGGCTTATCTGAGACATGGAAGCTAGCTACATTTTTTGATGATGGTTGGGTTTGTGTAAAAGGAATAGAAAGGGAAGTCTTGAAAAAGTCAGTTGCATCTGTTGGGTGATCTTAGTCCCTTCCACTGTAGGAACAAAAAGGGTAAGACTTTAAGAGAAGACCATACTTCAGAAGTCTATCATTCATAATGTGTATAAAACTTATTCAGTATCTTCCAGTTTCTGATACTGGAACATTATGAATGTGCTCTCAGGGTTCATGATACTATGTCAGAGTTAAGAAACCAATTTTCCTGCTTTAAAAAAAAAAAAAAGATGTTTCTTCTATTTATTTTTCTGGATTCTTTTTCAGCCTTCATAGTAACTATGAAGATACCTTGTAACAGAAGACCAGCACAGGTTCTCACTAGGTGTGCAATTTTATACACTTGGCTCTGTCCATGGACAGTCTTCTAGGCTGTGCAGTCGTGTGAAGCACACAGTAGCACAGTTCCATATTCTGGAGTTATTCAGCCCCCGGATGAAAAAGCATGTATATAAATAACCTTGTCCGATTATTATTTTTCATTTTCCTTTCTATGAGAAACAGGTCTTTGTGTGGTGGGACGTATAATCACCGTGTTTTTCCCCTGAGCCTGTTTTGGGTGGGAATGTATATAAAGTTAACATACGAACCCATTCCTCCCTTCAGTGAGTTGATCATTTCACATGAAAACTATAGTAGTAAAAAGAACTTGGTAGTGTTATAAGAATCCTGCATCCCTCTCAAAACCCCCAGATATAACAAAGGATGTAAAGGAGATATTCAGAGAGTCTGTTCCAGAATGTGGCGAAAAAGTGAACTGGGACTTCTGTGAGCACAGCAGAGAATGTCACCTACATGAATCTCCAACTGATGTTCCTTAGTGTGACTGACTTGGATGTGCTTCCTCCTCCTTTTTCCGTGTACCTGTAGCTAATAAGGATGACATTTAGAGGGTATATCTTGGGGCGGGGGAGAGACTTTTCTTGGGTTATTTTTGCTGACATTCAGAAGTTAACTAAAAACTTGACAAGTTGAGGGACTTGTTTTAAGAAGAAATATTATCCTGATCTTACCTGATCAATTATTACTTGTCTAGAAAATTTTTCTGTGACTGATTGTGTCAGTGAAAGCAAATGCTAACCTTTGACCTAATGCAGTGGAGCTGTTGCTGTGTTGATGGAAAAGTAGCGTTAACCTTTATGGTCTCTACTACTCATGCTCCAAAGAGGGAAACAATTAACTGAAAGTGTCTCAAAGGCTGATCGTATGTTCAGTCTTTTTTCTGATTTGCAGTCTCATTTTTTGACTGATCGTGAAAGATATTGGCTGGTTGCTAAGCAGAACTAGTTGCAATTCCTTCGTTGAAACAGTTCCTTAAAAATACTTCTTAATAAAAAGTTGTATTTCTACATCTTTTGATTGCTTCAATTAAGAAAAAAGAAGAGGTTTATTTCTTCCCATAAAATTAATACTTTGCACCCAAAAGCGCTCAGTACTTCTGGTTGTTACTGTTACCCCAGGAAGTAAATGTCACTTTGTGTGATGCTGGACCTTGTCCTCCAAAAATGAGCACATGATGTTATTAATTGCAGTGGGATACAACCTTACAGGACAGGAAACTTGGGGCCAAAACCAGAGATGGGGCTACTGAGATTCAGCCAAATCAGTGGATCACTGCTTGCATGTGGAGGGTAGCTGTACAGAGGCTTTTAATGTGTAAACGACTTTATCAGCTGAGAAGTTTAAGCAGTTCTTTCCTTTGTGAACAGCCTTGGTGCCCCTTCAATGAACTGCCTTTTATAGGTTAAACTGCCTGCTGCTTTTAATCTGTACACAACTGCTTTGGTAACTTTGATAACATCTGCTGTATACGCAACCTCTGACTTGTATTTACTGTCAACAGAGTCTTGTTACTTGTTGATCTAATTTGAAGCTCGCATAGTGAGAAAGCTCGTAAAGGCAGTGTGGACCCCTGCAGAGACATTGCTTCTGCTCTCTGTTACCACATCACTCACTTGTAACAGTAAAGCTTCCTAAACTGCAAGAAATGGGATGTGCTCTCTCTCTTCCGACTCATTTTATATCCTGTTCTCTTTTTTCCTAAATACAGAGTCCATCTATGCGTAAAGGTTTTCAGCCTGCCATCCAACCGCAGATAGAACTTGTATTCATTGTTCTTGGGACTTGAAGTGTACAAACCA
The DNA here is from genome assembly GCA_013398295.1 of Chionis minor. Lineage (NCBI taxonomy): Eukaryota > Metazoa > Chordata > Aves > Charadriiformes > Chionidae > Chionis > Chionis minor. Next base: position 1,826,466 of record VZSF01000503.1, read on the forward strand.
GCTATCATTTAGTTAAATGTGCTATGGGAAATACTACTTGAAGCTAATGTTGCTAATTCTTTTCAAAGGGATTAATTTTATGAAAATGCTGACTTCAGAAGTAAAAAGACCGCTCGGTGGATAAGGAACTGGCTGGATGGCCGCACTCAAAGGGTTGTGGTTAATGGGTCAATGTCCACGTGGCGGCCAGTGACGAGTGGTGTCCCGCAAGGGTCAGTACTGGGACCAGTGCTATTTAACATCTTTGTTGGAGACATGGACAGTGGGATCGAGTGCACCCTCAGCAAGTTTGCCAATGACACCAAGCTCGGTGGCGCGGTTGACACACTGGAGGGAAGGGATGCCATCCAGAGGGACCTGGACAGGCTTGAGAGGTGGGCTAATGCAAATGGCATGAAGTTCAACCAAGCCAAGTGCAGAGTCCTACACCTGGGACGTGGCAATCCCAGGCATAAATACAGGCTGGGCAGAGAATGGCTGGAGAGCAGCCCTGAGGAGAAGGACTTGGGAGTGCTCATGGATGAGAAGCTCAACATGAGCCGGCAGTGCGCGCTGGCAGCCCAGAAAGCCAACCGTATCCTGGGTTGCATCAAAAGAAGCGTGGCCAGCAGGGCACGGGAGGTGATTCTCCCCCTCTACTCTGCGCTTGTGAGACCCCACCTGGAGTACTGTGTCCAGCTCTGGAGTCCTCAACATAGAAAGGACATGGAACTGTTGGAACAGGTCCAGCGAAGGGCCACTAAGATGATTAGAGGGATGGAGCACCTCTCCTATGAGGACAGGCTGAGAGAGCTGGGGCTGTTCAGCCTGGAGAAGAGAAGGCTCCGGGGAGACCTGATAGCAGCCTTTCAGTATCTGAAGGGAGCCTACAGGAGAGCTGGAGAGGGACTCTTTGTCAGGAAGTCTAGTGATAGGACAAGGGGTAATGGTTTTAAATTGGAAGAGGGGAGATTTAGATTAGATATTAGGAAGAAGTTCTTTACTGTGAGGGTGGTGAGGCACTGGAACAGGTTGCCCAGGGAAGTTGTGGAGGCCCCATCCCTGGAAGTGTTTAAGGCCAGGCTGGATGGGGCTTTGAGCAACCTGCTGTAGTCAGAGGTGTCCCTGCCCATGGCAGGGGGGTTGGAACTTGATGATCTTTAAGGTCCCTTCCAACTCTAACCGTTCTATGATTCTATGATTCTAAGACATTATAGAAGTCCGTACCTAGAGAATATTTATGTACTTTTCATCCTTTATCAAGGATTTATGAGCCTTTCTGACCTCATCTACCTTTTATCTAGAATATCTCATGTAGAGGTCTCCATGAGTGGCTTTGCAAGAGTTGAATTCGTATATATTAAGAAAAAAAAAAATTACAGTAGGCAAACTGAGGGATAGAGAAATAAGGTAACCTGTTCAAGAAGCCAGCTGAAGATGTGTTACATGCAGATTTCAGAGTGCTTGACAACTATCTTTTCCTACAGGCCATCCTGTTAATGGTTATTGTAGAAATACCAACTGCCTAGGTGCTCTTTAGACACTGTTTAGTATTTAATGCTCATTAGTATGCCAAGCTTAGAGGTCCTCTGGCTGATGTACCTTTATTTACTATTAATTTGCTCAACCTTCTCCATGAAGTTTTGGCCTGGAGATACAATTCGGTGTATGAAGCGTTGGTAGGAAGGGTTCCTATTCTTCAAATCCCACTCCAGCTAACTAGATCCACTGATAAGTTTCCACGTGTAGAAGCAGCCTTTAGGTTATTTGGGTTTTGTTTGGCCGTCTGAGCTATACTGTTTTGAGAGCTTATGCTTATAGCACATCACAGCTGTGACAGGAATTGAGGTTTCATGGAATACTGACTTTTTTCATAATTGTAGCCTTTACCTAAACATCCACAAAAGTTCAGAAGCATCTTAATTGTAGGCAAGTAGTTGTCACCCACACTATATGTGTGAAAATCATTATCAAGGGGTTTTTGTTTTGAATTTGGAATGTTGGGTTGTTATATCTAGAGATGTGCAGTGTGCTAGATTGGACATATTTTACTGGGCTTACTGGCTGAAACATTTGAAATAAATTCTTGGAGCACCGGCTGTGTTGCTAGCTGCATCTTGTGTGGTATTACATTGATTTATACTTTGTATTTCTTTAGGGCCAACAAGCAACAGCAGAGGCCAGAGCCCAAGTGAAAAGTAGTGGCTGATGTGAATATTAAAAAAAAGAAGGGGTGGGGGCGGTGGAGATGAGGACTAAGCTGGTATGGAAATATGGGTCTGTAAGAATTACTTCAAGAGGCCATCTCGCGCAGCTCCTGATTCTGATGAGCTCTGTAATTCAGACTGAATTACATGCACGTAGGCCATCTTGGACAGATGACATAAGGCAGGGTCTTAAACTTCTAATGAAAGATTCAACAACACAAAGAAGTTTTCTACTCAGCTTCTTTAAGAAGCACTAATAGCAGAAGTTCTTTCCTAAAGCGTACGTAAATCTTTTGTTAAGGCTTATTTCTCAGTGACAACTGTTAATGTACTATGAGATTATCAGAAATCCTTACTTCAGCCTCTTTAGACTAAGCAAAACCACTGTTTTTCATCTTTTGTATGAGATTTTTTTCTAAATCTATCATTTGTACTGTTCTTCACTGATCCTCTTTGGTATGTCTGTCCGTACCTCTGTCTGATGTTCAAAGCTGGCTTGCTATGCAAGGTGAAACCTCACCAGGACAGAGAAGACAGCAGAAAATCTACTTGTTTTGTTAGTAAATTTCAGAATGTGAAACTTTCTGCAACAGTTATCTTATTTTGTTTGGGGTTTGCCCTACTGAAAAGCTGAATAAGGCAAGCCTTAGCTTTTTTTCCCCATTATCTTCATTTTGTAGTTCAGGGAAGGAAAGTGACTTGCCAAATGCTACCCAGCAAATACTCAGGAGAATGAGAAAATTAATTCTAGTTTCCTGATGAAAGTTTAGAGAATAATTTATTGTTTACACAGTGACATTCCTGCATTCTTTTAAAAGCTGCTTTGATTCAACCTGATGTATGTGGTACGATTTTCATTGGCTCAAAAATATACATTTTCCCTGGAAATTACCTAGTCTAAATTTCCTTTAAGAAAACAAACAAACCTCAGTTATTTCTTTTGGATTTGAAAAATCAATGTTCAAGTATCCTGTCCTAATTTGCCTTAACACAAAGTATTTGAGCATTCAATTTCAGCAGTTTTGTAATTAGTTTTGTCACTTGTAATTTTGTCCTAGATCTGAAGAAGGCAGTGAAAGAGCAAAGCTGAAAAAATATTTCTCATGTAGAGTCTGGATTTTTTGCTAGAAAGAAGATCCACCAGACAGTACCCCTGGGCCTAAAATGATGTTTTAAACAAAGGGCAGAGGCTGTATGGCCTCTATGTATGTTGTATGGCAAACGCAGCAATTCTGCCATCTTTCCTGTTCCAGAAGTGCCCAGTATGCTTCTCACTCTTATAAATAAATGAGCAATTGGAGGTCAGAGCAGGTTAGATATTTCATGTCCTTTCACTTCTCTAGCCCACACGTCCAGTTTGGTCTGGAGTATTTATGTTGCCATGTTGATAAGTAATAGTACTCTTGAAAGCAAATATAGGTAAATGGCTATTGTTGATTGGAATGATGCAGAACTTCTTCATATAAAGGAAGCAAATGAGGTGTCTGGGTGTTTTAACCAGTGTACAATGTGGAGAAACACTGCAGCATAGAATCATAGAATGGTTTAGGTTGGAAGGGACCTTAAAGATCACCCATTTCCAACTCTCCTGCCACAGGCAGGGACACCTCCCACTAGACCAGGTTGCTCAAAGCCCCATCCAGCCTGGCCTTGAACACTTCTGGGGTTGCAGCATCCACAAATTCCCTGGGCTACCTGTTCCAGTGCCTCACCACCTTCATAGTGTGAAAAATGTCTTCCTAATATTTATTCTAAATCTACCCTCTTCTGCTTTGAATCCAGTATGTGAGAACTGAGCAAAGAGGTGGTGGAAAAACATGGTGGTTAGAAGCTGGCATACTGGGCTTTCTTCCATGCTCTTCTTCCCCTCCTGCCCCCCCCCCCCCCATCCTCNNNCCCCCCCCCCCCCCCCCCCCATTCTGCTCTAAATAACAACTGAATAACAAAACCCAAAACCATAATCTGTGTGCCAGGCAGAATTCGCAGACAAATGGCAGTAATGGAACCCCTGTTTAGGTACCCAAAGCTGCTTGTGGAGCAGTTAGGGGCTGTGCTGAGCAAGGTTCAACACCACTGGGATCCCCTGCCACCTTCTGGGGGAGGCTGAAAAAACCGATCTTTTTTCCCCGAACAAGTAAGCCATGAGTGACTCTGGAAGGAGCGGAGATCTTACCTATGCAAGTCAAAATGTTGCTGAAGGCATGTTGGCAGTGTCTCACCTTCTGCTTCTCCCAAGACATCCCAGGCAATGGCCTCCAGGCTTGCTGTAGTCCACTGACTCCTGCAGGTATCGGCCAGCAGAGGGGATTGTACAAAACAGCCTTGTTGTGTTGCAGGCTGTAAATGACAGTCTTGTTGGGACTTCTTGGATGTGCTTGCTGACTTGAAGGAGTTAATGCTTCTCTTTCGTATGTTGAAAACAGCTGTGCTTGGTGTTATGAACTGGTTTTACTATAATTAATATTTGATACTTTGTTCAAATGTTAACACTGGATGCCTTGCATCTGTTGTAGGTTTTTGTTGTGAGCAGCTGCTATAAGCAAAAGGGTCTTTCAGATCAGTTACTGACAGTGTTTAGGGATGTGGCTGATTTAACAAAACAAAAACAAACCGTCTGTTTGTTGAATGTTTATTGGAATAATAAACAATGTCATTTTGTTGATTTTTATTTGTTCTCAGAAAGTATAATGTTAGCATTATTAGCGAGTATAAATCTAGCAACAAAAGCAGGCAACAGCATTTTTAAGGAATGATAATAACTAAGGCTTTGGGCATCTTGTTTTGACTTCCAGAAAGTTGTCTCATGGTATAATCTAGGTGGTTATATGGCAATTCATTCCATGTAAGAAAGAATGTTGCTTTAAAATGGGAACATGCACCCCCCCAAACCATTTCCATAAGACAGGCTTTTCTAGCATTTGAATAGAATAGGACTTAAGTCAGTGTTTTTTTTCTATCATTAACTTTTGGGTTGTCCAAGTAGTTTGGACGAAATGCAAATACAAATTCTCTGTGAATCAAGAGCTTTTTGAGCTCTCAAGAGCTCCTGTGATACTGGAATCCACATTTTGAAACAAAATGGTAGTCTGTGTTCCAACAAATACATGCTTTAAAGCATAAAACAAACTTAACTATTAAAGAGAGCACAAGGGAAGAATGGGAGAACTCTAGGCAGTGTTATACATATGATAAGTCTAGTAATTACTTTGCCTTTTTTTAAGCATCATGTGGAAAAAGTTCAGGAACTGTTCTGATCTTTGTGTGGGATACTTTGTAGTAGCTGATAGGCTCTTCATTTTATTACTTTAACAGTTACCTGTTTTACTAGGGACTTTAACTTCAGCAGTTGCCTCAGTCTAGGCAGTGAAACAGTAGTCTAGAAGGTATGTTTTGCAGCTCTTAAGTAATCGGTGTGGTTCTGAAAGGAGTAAGTCCTTAAGCTTGTTTTTAAACAAGAAGAGGGCATGCAATATAAAACGTTACAGCAGGTTTGTACTGTGTGGGTGACCCCATGGTTTCATTTTCTATTCTACGGTTGGTACATGCTATGTGAGAAAATGGACTGGAGCTTGCCATTGCTTGACCCCATAGACAGGACTGTCCCGTTGCTCTTATAGGAATTTCTTGTCTTAAAAAGTTGGTAGTAAGGAGAAAGTGTTCACAGTGTGCTCTCTCTGGCAGAGACTTTGACAATAACTGTGATTTGAGTAAGCTTTTGGGAGGACTGGGTCCTGTAAGAGAAAAGGTGATGAATTTCAGTACTGTTTTGGGAGTAGCTGGGGTTGCAGGAGAGGCTCTCTGCCCTCCCACAGCCTTTGCAGTAAAAATGTTCTCTCTAAACTTTCAAAGTGCAGTAACATCTCCAAGTAGAAATGGATATGCAGTCACGCTGTGTTGGCAGGTTTAATGAACTGGACAAGTGAATCTGATGGGGAGTTGAGAAAATGAATGTGATGACCTATTTAAAAATCTCCCTTTGAATTAACTCAGTTCTAATAAATCTATAAAAAGGCCATTACACTTCAGCTGTGAAGTGTAATGTATGTGCCAGTTCACTAATAACCTGTGACACTGAGCTAGCAATTGAGGCCCCCATGGTACCTGGGAGTACAAGGTACAACTGTTGCTTCCCAGTAATTTCAGTTACGGCTTCTCTTGGCCGTGTATTCCTGTAGCAAGACCAACTGTGAGTTGGCCATTACCAACCCAGTGGACTGGGCTCTGCTACTGGTGTCATGAGGATGAGAGAAAAAAAATTGCCTGTATGAAGGATTCCCCCCCCCCCGCCAACCTTGTGTGATGGCTTGTTGTTGGATGTGTATCAGACACACTTCTCTGATTTGAGTGGCTAAGGTAATATCCTAGCAGTACCTATGACGGGATAGCCTTGTCTCCCGGCACCTTTTGTTTATCAAAACATAAATCAGAAGTGCAGTTGGTAGGAAAAGTCATTAAGTTATCTCTGTAGAGTATAAAGTTTTTTCTACTGAGCATCCTGTTTTTATGAGGTTGCTGGGATATGCAGTGACTCCTGCCATCAGAATGAGAGATGAAAAAGACCATGTATCACCATGGCCTTTTCACCTATATTCTAGCTATTGAGATGCTGTGGATAAAGGCTAGAATACAGAGGGTACGAGAATCTAAGGAAGTCTAATGGCTAGAGCGCTGGTTTGGAAGACCTGAATTTAGTACCCAGCTCTGCCTCGGTTGTCGTTCTGACCCTAAGCCAGTTGCTTTGTTCTGTGAGGCCTCAGTCCTTTATTTGTGAAAGACAGTTTATAATACCTGGGATTAAGATTGAACACTAAAAGTTCTGATATGCTCAGATACTGTCATAACGGGATCCACATTATTTTCATGAGTCTATGAGATTGTATGTTGCATGAGTAAATGTGTTACGACATGACAGTCAAATGACACATGAAGAAATATAATTATGTAACAGTAACTGCTTATTTTAGCAATGGTAAGCAATCTAGAATATATATTGTCTTACTCCTTAATAGCTGCAAAGTGTTGTGGTTGTAAATGCAATCTAGCCATTTTACTCCACGTCTTCAACCACTTATAATTCTTTGTAGAGCTCACTGTGGAGATGAAAACTTTTTCTACAGTTATGCCTTATCCAAGGGAAGGTTGTACTAAATACTGAAAGGTTTTGAAAAAAGTCAGACTAAACACGGGAGAACAGAATAGGAATAAAAGCTTTATTTTTCTTTATACCAATATTCTTGTGAACTTTTTTTAATATCTGATGATGGCAAGAAATTATTCCTCATTTTAGAGAAGTTTCTTTGACTTTTCTGATTAGGCATTGATAAGATATATATAGTTATGACTTGTGAAAATGGTTCATAAAGCCTGCTGCCTCTCCTGCCCCGGGTGCCAACACAATAAATGATTCTGTCTATTCACTTCTGGGAAGACACCATCTACACATACTTATATGTAGCAAGTACTGACAGCGTAGGTAAAAAAAGTCAGAGTCTGCCCATATAAAATTTCTTGGAATTTTATTCTTAGATATGTTAAACATTTGAAAATACTGTTGGAGGCATGATGAGTTGGTTATAGCTGGCTCAGCACCAAGTCCTTAGAGAGTATTTTGAACATGTTTGAGATAATGGTTTTAGCATAGGTAATTGGAAATGGAACAAAAATTACAAGGGGCTAAAAACCTGCTTCTAAGTTAGAGAAAAAGGATGTGAAACTTAAGAAATAAAATAATGTAAAAGTGTTTTTCCTGATTGCTTTGACTGATCTGCCAAAACCCAAGAGTGGTTTTGATTATGTGAATTGGGTGTGGTGCTTGAGTAATCATGTTTGTGTGCTTTAAAAAAGAACAACCCCAAACCCCTCCTGAAGTAACTTCCTTAAATATAGTGGAAAATGGACAACAGCAGGGTGGTTTTCTGCCCTTAAGCATTCTACACCTCAAGCTCTAGGGTGTTAGGTGCTCAAGAAGTTGCCTTTGTGCTTACACTCGCTATCTTCATTTTTTCTCTGATTCTCTGTATCCAGTGGATGCATTTTACAGTCTACAGCCAATACCCAGCACCCTACCCGTGTAATCGGTGAAAACCCTTATACTGTACTGCTAAATTTAGGTCTTTAAATTGAGCTCTATTTTATGTCCTCACACTTTCTAGTTGTGGTTTTGTTTTGGGTTTGTGGTTTTTTTTCTTTTTTAGGGTGGGGTTATTTAAATTTTACTGTTGGAATCTCTAATGCTTGTTCTCTAACTTTCAGGGTAGTGGTCTTTTTGAATCTTGTACCCTCACCCCTGTCAGCTGTACTGTCAGCGCCAACTGCACTTGCTTTTGGGACAGACCCTTCCTTGTCTTGCGGCAGTTGCTATCCTGCATAGCCCAGACTGCCCTCGATGACACTGCAGGGCTCCAGTAGGATCTAAGCAGGGAGCAGCCTGTATCTGGTTTGCTTCCCACCACAGTCTGCTGCCTAAGATGCTTTCAGCTCGAGCTGTTCTGCGTACAAAGTGAGCTGCTAGGGTGAGAGAGACAAGTCCTGGGTGAACCTTCCACTTCACTACTATCTTCTCATTCTCTCTGAGGACTTGTTTCCTTCCCATACAGAGGGCAGCATCTTCCTGAAGTTAAACCACTTCAAGTACCTCTAAAAAGGTGGAATCAGGGGCTTGTTTCTCATTGCCCGAAGCATGTAGGCCTTTTGTGTCTAGCTCTTGAAGTAAAGCTTTGAAAAATCATTGTTTTGGCTCTTTGTGTGGGAAAATCTGTGTGCGCCAATGTGTGTGCCTTGCTGATTAGCCCACTGGGTCAGACACCCCTCTGGAGTGAAGAGTCGAACTGAAGGGCGATGGGAGGGAGGGCTTTGGCTCCATCAATCCCTTTCTGTCTGCAGCTCTCAGGAATGCTGAGAAATCATATGCGGCATTGTTCCCTCCAGCATATTCTCGTGTGCTTTGTCCAGCCTGGCTGTAAGCAATTCAAGTGACAGGCATCCAGCTCTCCCTTGGGAGGCAGAAAATAGTTCAGCCATCACTGTAGGGAAGAGAATGAGATTTCAAGGAAATGAGGGGAATCTGCTTGAAAAGAGCAGCAATGTGAAAGGGCTTTTAGATGTCAGGGGTTTACCAGTCTGAGTCAGAGACAGATTAGGACAGTTTTGCGCCTGCCGACAGTGGCACTGACTTAGGGCTATCTATATGTTATGTTGTAATTTACTTCCATTTTGATTACTATATGTTATTTTATGTTGTAATTTGCTTCCATTTTGATTCCGGAGATCCCGTATTGGCATATATATGGTAGAGAGAGACTTCAGGAAATGCACAAGGGAGGGTGGCATGTGAATTCTTCTCTTCAATCAAGGGGACTAGACTAGTTGAGAGGCTTCTTAGGCAGCTGTTTACAGGGCTGGAAAGTGGTCTTTGAGCACACTGGTGGTGAGATGCTTTGTGAATTACTGCTTTTAAGGACCCTGGTTCCACATGTATTAATACCAGATGTGTGTTGCTAGATCACCTGGCGGTATAAATGTGATTTTGATCCATAGGACCAATTCATCAGTATTTATACTGGATTAGATAGAGCACATAGTAGGGTTCTATGCTGGTGCTTTATGCCTTGTATTGTCTGTGGGAGTAGACTGTGCCTGATCTGACTTAAAATCTTCAAAAGAAGTTTATCCGTTCATAACAGTTTAGTAAATCTGAATGTGGCAGACAGAATTGGCACCCTTGATTTACACTGTGCTGCTGGGGTGTTTTCTGATATAAGGGAAAATGCCCTAAAACTTGCTTTACTGCCTTGCAGGACAGCAGCCTTGTGAGTCTCTTGGCATGACCCACTCCAATTCCCCACAACTCTATATCCTCTTGAACTGTACTCTACCAAGCCACCCGTGTCAATTCAAGGTCTTCCTATTAATCAGGGCATTCCTCTCACTTGGAGCATCCCAATAATTTATCTGTACTGAGTTGTTCAACCTGTCAGAGACCCAAACTGGTGTTACTGGCAGACTTGGCTAGTCCAGGGAGAGCTTAAGAATCATTTTACTTAATTTCTCTGGTGCTGTAGGTGAACAGGTGGTAGTGTAGAATTGATCAACAAACATTTGATTAGAGGAATACAAGTAAACCTTTGGAAGTTTGTGGTTTCTGCTGAACAAAAATAAAGTGTACTCTGATTTCATGACTTTGAAGCTGATTTACGTACCTTTCATATCCTCCTCTCAACACTTTTTTCTGAATTATCTAAAACAGGAGGAACACCATACTTGAAATCTCTGCAGCAGTAGCCTTTCTCTGACAATGGCTAAAACAAGGCATGATCAAGGCCTGTTTTCGCTGACAGTTCAGTTTCCCTGGACAGATCCCTTGCTGAGCTGTTAATTATCAAATTATCTATGTCTGTTGTTTTCTTTTTCTGAGAATACAGCAGTTGCTAGACTGGATCTGACCCAAGATCTGGTGTTCTGTCTCTGACAGTGGCTAGCACCAGATGTCTCTGAAGTGAATGGGCTCTGCAGCAGCAGGTGGGAGCTAATCTACGCCTACACTAGGTTTTATCATGTCTTTAACAGCTAGAGATAACTGAAGCTCTGAAAAATATGCTTCAGTATTTCTGCTAAATGTGTCTTGTTATAGTGAAGTGATTATTCTGGGTAGTCTTGCAAGCACTAGGAATGTACAACAACTTTGAATCATAAATTTTGTGTAGTTTTCTTTACTTTTTTACTTTTTTTGATTTGGTGCCTCAGAAGATCTGTTGCCCATCTGTTGTGGTGGCACAAGGGGAACACTACTCCTGTTTACTGAACTGTCAGTTCTTCCGCTGGCCCTTCCTAGCTCTTCAGGGAAGTTGTTAGCTGGTTTTTATTGGTGTGTTGTATTTTTTTTTTTCTTTTGAAAGAGCAGTTTTCTTCTTTATTGAAGCCAGCTCAGCTGCAGCAATGGTAAAAGTGCTGCTTGCTATCTACTGCTCTTGGAGGCTTCTCTGCTGAACAGTGGTAACCTGTTGCTGCCTAGATGCAGCCTAGTCACTTGTGGAAGTATAGGTGACTTTATCTCCTCTGGTCTTTTGTTACCTGGAGTTTACTAAAAAATGGCTCCATTTCTGTAAATGTATAGTCTGTATTTTGCAGAAAGGAAAACTGAAGCACAGTCCAAGAATGTAATTTGGTTAGCTGGGATTTGAACCAGGGAGTGTGGTATCTCAGGCCCACTAATGGGCACTACTTCTTCAAAGAAAAGTCTGGTTTTGAGACCTTGATCTGTTTGTTCAGCTAAACGTAAAGTGTTAGATGATCTGAGAATCACCCAGTCTAAGAATGAAGTAGCCTCACTGACAATGAGCATCACCCAGTGTAGTTCAGATACAGGTCCCAGTAGGACTTACTTTGTTGAAAATTTTAGCTGGGGTGATTACCCTTCAACTGCTGGTGAATTCCGTGGCACAGGCAGCTAGAATAATAACTTGGATTTCCAGAGCTTGTGAAGAGACCTCCAGCAGCTGTAGCTGGAGCATCTGCAGCTGTCAAGTACTCCATTGATTCAGAGCAACATAAAGGTAGAAATTAAATGATGCTGTGCTTTACTACAGCATTCAGGAATAATTCAGTTGGAGTACAGGTCTAACCTATTCCTATTTTACAGGTGAAGTTGCTGAGACACTGAGCAGTTAAGGGACTGACCTTCAGAAATGCAGTTCAGAACCCCCACTGAGGTCAGTGGGAGGTAGGAGGACATGGCAAGTCTGAAAAGCGAGACTTTGTGAGTGACACACTCAAAGTGGTGTGACATGCCCTTGGCAGACTGTGGGAGAAAACAAGATTCCTGTTTTCCAGCATAAATCAACATTCAGTAGTCTGTCCAGAAAAATATGTGCTTAAATGCAGTGCTGATAGATGTCCTAACCTTGTGCTTTGCCGGGTGACAATGTAGGTTTGTTTCCATCTGTTCAGTTGTGGAAGGAACACAGAGCCCCCACAGGAGAGAGGAATCAATGAAGACTTATGTAGACTAATCTAAACAAGTTTCTTTGCTGTCTTTGAGAATCAAAAGGTGCACAGACTGTTCGTTCATGGAGTGGATGTGTGGGCTAAGTTTTGATTAAATGAAATACACTGAGACAATTCTTAAATAGCAGTAATGCTCCAGGGGTCTTGGTCTCCTTTTGTCCTGGAACACTGGGTAAGTTTTGCATTGAAATGAAAACCTCCTGAAATAATCTTCTTTTGTCTATTTTTTAAATTTCCTTCATTCTGAGCATGAAAATCCTTTCTGGGTTAAGGTGTAACATGGCTCTGAGGAGTGATGGCTTAATACCGTCAGGGTAGATGGCAGTTGCTGGAGCTGATGCCACTGAGTGAGCTCAAGAAGGCATGTAAGTATAGGCAAAGAAGAGATCCAGAGGCTTTTGTAGCACACTGGCTTTTAGTCCATCTCTTCCCCCTCCCCCCTGCCCAGTTTCTTTCAATCTAATTGCACCAGTCCAGGTTTGGAACTGAGCAGAATCAGTGTGCAGGGCATGAAATGGTCTGCACATGTGGCTTCTTGACAAAGCCTATGCTGCAGTTAGCCTTCCAGGTAAACCATAGAACACTGGGATGCCATATTCATCATCCCAGGAGGTAGCGTTTACCGGTCCAAACCTGTGTCATTTTATAGCCCAACAGATGAGATCTATCCTTTGTCAGCCTTGAGTGAAAGCCATTGTTGAGGCAGCAGTTGCCAACTATTACTGCTTGGTTCCCAATGAGACAGGTTGGGAGGGCACACCAGCCTCAGCAGCCAGTGTGTGATCTGCAGGGGAGGGGTTGATACTTCAGTGGTGATTTCCAGAAAAATGCACCTTTTCAGCTGTGGTGTGGGTAGTGTTCTGTAGTGAAAACTATTCATGTGAATAAATGTCATGGCCATCATCAAAGCTAGGGATATGAGGCCTGGTAGTCTGGATTGAAAACAATCATAGAAAGGAGAATCTCCCTTAATACATGATTGGGTGGGGGGACAAGGGGAAGGATGATTTTCTTGTATAAGTTTCTTCTAAGGATGAGTCAGTCAGTTCTGACATCCTTTTCCAGTGTCAGGGTGTTGTGTCCAGTCAGATCCCTGAGAGTAATAGTCCCAGTAGTTTTCTGTTCTGGCAGACCTCTTGTTCTGTTCTAAAACCTAATTGCTAATTGGAATCAATATGAACTACATAATAGCTTTCAACTGAAATGTCTGTCAAGGTCTGCTTCTCAGGGAGTTTCATAATTACTACCACATGAGTGGGCTTGACATTTTGTGAGCTGTGTGCAGAGCTAGTCCTGGTTGCTGTACAGAATTCAGCAGCCATGAGAACTTTCAGAAATGGTTAAATAATGCATTAAAGTATGTTTTTGCCTCGTGTGCATTTCATTGCTTTCTGCATCACTAGAAGAGGATGAGCCTCAGAAAATACAGAGGATGATACCCTCAGAAAAAGCAAGAGAGAGAACTTCTGCTTGTGGATCTAGAAAAGACTGTTTGTACAGGTTTGAACTGGAATGGAATTTGAATCCATGCAAATGAACTGGAAAGCCTGAGACATGCAGTAGTTGAGGTCCAGTTCAGAATATGTTATAGGGAGGAGATGTAACTTAATGTAATAACTTTGCCCACTGCAACCCCCAAATATAGCCATACCTATGAAATTCCCCTGAGAATACTAATAGCTATTAGTACTATACTAATAGTACCAGTTAGTACTACACTGTATAGTACATTGATACATGAGCATTACAGATATTAACTCCACATCATCATTGGTGTCATGTTTATATTTGCAAGCCAAATATGCTGGTTCATTTTGTGCAGCATGTCAAGAATGGCACAGAACCAGTTTATACCCTAAATAAACATGTAAATGGCTTTTCCTCTCACAACTACTGTCATTTCTCTACCTACCACAGTACATGGGTGGCAACTTCAAAGCAGCCGTTCTGTTTCTACAAATGGATGTGTCTGCTTAATGTAAGAGAGAGCATCTCTATTTTTATCCTTTGGTTTGTCTAAAACAAAGGAAAAATCTTCCTCATGTAACCTCTGCAAGCAGAAACAGAGGATGTATAAAAGCGTATGGGAAGTCTCTGATGTCCTCCTCATGTGGGAGGAGGGTCTTCTCTGCAGGATAGTATGGTGAGGAAGATGGTGTGTTTGTTGGGAGGGTGGAATCCAAATCTTACTCCACTTACTCCTTGCCATTGGCAGAAGGCTGGATCTGATTGCCTTTAGATGAAAAACCTCTGTTGTCTTTTGTGAATTTGGAAGAATGTTAGAATTAGTGTCAGAAAGTGGCAGCTGCTCAAGGGGATCCGTGTCTTCTGCTGCTTAGTCATTTCCAGTCTCCCCTCTGCATTCTTTCTCCAGTGCATCAAATGCAACTTTCTACTTCTTTACTCCTTCTGCGTAATTTAAGCTCTTTTGTCAAAGCTTTCAGCACATCTATTTCCTCATCTTGACATGATGAGCTCTCTTGAAAATAAAAGGAAAGTGAGGTGATTGAATATAATCCATCCTCAGTGCTCTTCTGTTGTAATCATCACAAAATCTATTCTTGTTTTGGGTAAACTTTTTGTTCTGCTTTTAGTATTAGGATAGATCTCTGTGATCACTGGCTAACAAGTTAGCGCATCTTAAGCTTTCATCCTGTATGGAGGTATGATGACTTATGGATGGTAGCTCTGTTTGGTGGAAATGCAAAGTAAAATACATTAGATGGAGAATACGCAATGGTGTGTTAATACATCTCCCCTGAAAATGGAGATTTCTAGATATGGGCTGGTAACTCCTGAAAATGTGCTGAGTAGATGGTCTGACTGTAACTTCAATGTTTTGACTTAGTTGCTGTGTGTGCATTGCAAGAGCTGCCTCTGTTCTTGTCTGGTTCTTTGAGGCAAAGACATTCATTTTCGCTTTATTATATTGCTCAGTGATGTTGAGGGCACAGAGACACTACCCCAGTACAGATAAAAGTAATCATATCCATCTTTCCAGACTCACCTAAACTGGCAGGAGGTATTCCAAATAAGTAGACGCTGGTTTTGAATGGGTTTACTAACCTTAGTTCTAATCTGTATTATTCTGGTTTGTTGAAAGTTACTTTCAAGTAGGGCGCTGTTTGGATTGCTTTGACTAGGGATAGCCTGTTTGCGGTTCTGTTTTGTTTTGTAATTTTTTTTTTTTAAATCCTTTTAATGTTTTGTTTCCAGGGAAGCCAAGGTCAATAACCATGATGGTCCTCTAGAACTGCTGCTTATTGAAATGAAGCACCGTTTAAGGACAGTACATAAATTCTGTTTATCCAAAGTGTCTGCCTAGGATGGGGGTAGTTGAAGGGACAGTACAAGTTGTTTTGCATATAAAGCATCTTCAGCCCTTGGCAATACTGACAGTGTGGTAAAGGACTTTCAGAGCAAAGTCAGGCTGGTGCTGCAAGGTAGTACTTGGTGTCATGTGTCAGTCTGCTCGCAGTATGCTAATGTAGATAGATTTTACGCTGTCTCATTAGGGAAGAAGTGTGTTCCGTTCTGCTGCTAACTGCTAATCCACTTTGCCTTTACCGTTGAACTGGGGAGGGGTTGGGGGCTGTGGAAATAAATTCTCAATTTAAAAAAAAAAAAAAATAAAAAATCTGGCTACCCAAAATGTATGGACTGTTCTCACTTTATTAGTTTCTCTAACTGCTTAATCAGTTATTGCATCTGGGTAGTTTGAAGTGCCATGTGAGTGCAAACTGTCCTTTTATTGATGTTATCCTAGCAGACTGGCTGAATTGTGCTTATGCAAATAGTTGTCATGATTAATTGGACAGAAGTGGTAGTTCTTCATGATCAGAGGAATGAGCTTGCTGATTTCTGGCAGTGATTCTTTTTTTTCCATTTTTTTTTTTCCTGTAGCATCCATGGAGAGGAGGTAAAACTTTAGTTCTTAGCTTGTTATTGCCTAGAAAAAGTACAAACTACTGTAGGCTATCATAGTGTTAAGATCAAGATGGTTTGAAGAGAACTTATTTAAAGTATTGATTGTTGAACTACAAGTTGAAGCTCTATCTGTAGCCATTCTAGGAGGTAAACTTTCTTAGGAATACTTGTCAATGGGTATGCATCTTTCTTCTGCTGTGTAGTTGATAGTGAGTTTGAGGGTAAATAGGATGAGCAAAACATGCACCATTTGGACAGGATGACTTTCCAAGTTTGCTCCAAATCCAGTGAGCCTTCATCAAAAGGACTCTCTAAGAATGAAAATGTAGCATTATTTAAGGGCCCTAGTCATTGCCCAGTTATGGTTAGCTTATAACATGTGGCTTATAAGATAAATAAGAAGTGACTGTAAATAAATAAAAAATTCAAAACGCTGGAGGAAAAAATGGATAAATGTTTCTGCAGGCCCTAGAATACTTTATAAACTCTGCTTAGAAGTGAATGATTTTAGCTCAAGTTAAGACAAAAAGAAGTGTTCAAGAAAAGACACATGGGAAAGGATAATTATGTTGTGTATAGCAGTGAACTTTTCACCTCAGTATCCAAAAGTTACCACAAGCTCTAGATAAAACTGGTTAAGCCAATCGGAGAATACAAAAAATTATACTGAAGACTAGATCTAGTAAGTCCAGAATTAGGAAGTCTACATATGACAATGAAAGAAAGATTGCTGTGGTGTTAAATTCCTGTTTCCAATCGGGTGCCTTCCTGCACTGGTTTAAAATCAACCTAGACTTCAACTGTTATTTCTAACAGACTGACCACTTTTTAGGTTACACACATTAGACAGGATGCATCCAAATATTCAGGTGTTGCTTGCTAACTATGTTGAGAGGCTGCAGCAGTACAGCTCTTCCTAGCATTGTGCTAGATATTCCTAGATACCTGTCATGACTGCTTGGGCTTGCAATTTCTGACCTTAAAGTAGTGTAGCATTGAAGTGTTTAATTTGCACATTATTCTCATGCTGTTTGCTTGTACTGAAGCTTTCCTACACACTGTGTGGGAATATAAGGTCTGCTACTGTCATGGCATTCCAATCTTATGGGGAGACCTCTAGATTAACAATTTGAATATTCAGTGCCTAAACATTGAACAAGGGAAGGAAAGCATGATGTAGTTATGCCTGTGGTATTCTATTATCTGATTTGTTTAATTCATTCAATGAACTTTCATGGCTAAGTCAAAATTCAGTATTCAGCTAATGGTCCTCATTGGATTGCTTGCTTTCACTTTGATACTCATTTGAAAAACATTTGAAGGAAATTGAGTGTTATAATACAGCTTTTTAGAAGGTATGAAGCCTGTAAATCGTGGACAGTAGAATAAAATTGTTGTAATTAAAAGTAACGTGTTATTTTGTTCTTGAGTATAAAAAATGCTCACTAAAACACTAAGACTAGACTGTATTTGTGATCTGGGGGCTAAATTTTAATAATTCAGTCTTTTGGCCTGACTCAGCCATCCGTAGGCTGTTTATAGCTGCAGTCATTTAAAAATATGTCTGTCCCTGCAGTGATGCCCTTGTTTCCTAATCCCAGTTCTCAAGGGCATGTTGGATTAGCTTGAATAATGAATGTATCTAATTGAGAGGAGTTGACATTGGATGTAGCTACAAAATAGGGTTGGAAACTGAGCGTGTGTAATGTAACCTTTGAGAGGACATACTAATTTTTCTTTTGAAATGTGCATCACAAAAGGCCATCATTACAGGTGGTGACATGCCATGGTTCTTAAAATTCCATTCTCTGAGACTTCATGGATGCTGAGGCTGGATTAGGTTCATGGATCCTCATTTTCAATTGCTTGGCAACAGAGTAAGCAGGACTGATGATGGTACTCTGGTCTGTTCTCTGCAGCTGTGTGCGGAGAATGGCCTTTGGTCCCTCTGTTTCCCACCTTCCTAACATCTTTGCTCAGCTGCTGCTGTTTTTTTCATATAGGTAAATCTTAGTCCTGCTTATGAGATGGAAGTTTCCAGGAGGATGGGCTTTACATGGTAGTGAGTACTGTTTACAACACCTTTAGGATGGGAAAAATACGAGTATCAAATGAGGTGGTTTAAAACTATAGCTATAAAGAAAGGAAGTGATGTGGTGGGATCTCAGATTTCTGGTATTAGCACTTTGGCCGATGCAAGTGTCACTATTACAAATGAAAAGAAGAGGTCGTAGAGAGCCTCTGTTTTGTTTCATAATAGCTTTTGTTTTTTTTCTTTTGTGCTGACTCAGCAATGTGTGTCTGTTCATGCAGAAAGTTGTTTATTTGAATGCATTGAAAGTTTTGCTTTTTTTGAAGGAAAGAAATGAGTCTCTTTTGCCACAAGAGGGAGAGCATGAGAAATGCCAGAGAGGAAACTGCACCGTGGCAGTTCTGCCCGTGCCTTCATTTTAGGCCCCACAGAGATTTTTGGAGATTTTGGCCCAATAGGGAGATTTTTGGAGTGGAACAACTCCTATCATTATGCCCGTGCTTCCTGAAAAGCACAGATGCTAGAGATGGTTAAAGTCTAACTAAGCCTTGTGTAGTCAGTGTTGTCTAGTTGTTCTTGTGTGAATTGTGATTATAACTTGGCTTGAGATGTACATCAGTAAAATTTTATGAATCAAACTCGTAGACTAATTTATTCAGCGAGTCAGTGCTAGAGCTGGGGCTTGGAGTCCAGGGAAGAAAATAACATCAACAGTTAGAATTCATTGTTGCTTGTGTCTGGTTGGCACGCTATTGCTAAACCCATTTGACTAAATGGATATCGACTTTTAGTTAATTTACTATACAACCGAGTCATGCTGATATGCTTTCAATGTATTCTGACTTTAGTTATGCTGAAGGGCTACATCTATTTAACTGCATTGGTTTTTATGTCAATTTAGTTAAATCTGTGTAAAAGTGAGTATTGATGAGCTCTAAGTGTTTCATAATGGGATTTTGCATTGTAACCTCATTCTCCTGTCAGTTCAGGTTTTAGCCCATGTTCAGGTTTTCTCCTGGTCTTTGGTGATGTTTTCTGGGTGTATTTTTTTTATTTCATAAAATCCACCACAGGAGTCATTGAATATTAACACTGTAAGACTCAGCACTTCAAGAAATAGCTAACCTAAAGCTGCCTTTTGTTTTGCTTTCTTCTCCTTGCTGCAGATGTGCTGTTATAATAGATGTCTTGGTGATCATTTTGTCTTTTAGCATACTTTTTTTCTTTTTCCTTTGATAATAAGTTTAACAGAGATACTTTCCAATCCCTTAGTATTGTGATTAACTTGCAGAGTCCATGAAAGGCATCTGCGAAAGTTAATTGCACACACTGCTCAGCTCATCTGAGACGGGTGGAATATAAAGCAGCAAGTAGATCTGCTGGGAATGTGTATATTTGTGTGTGGCAGAGGTTCACATTGTGGATGGTGCATGACACAGAATGGAGCAATGAGAGTTCCTCCTCCTGGCTCTGTTGATGCCTACTGTGAACGCACTGCTGCCTTTGCCTGCAATTCCCTGCCTGCCTCTTCCCTAGGCTGTTATGATGATAAACTCTGCAGGGCATGGACCATCTCTTGTTGTGGTCTAAAAAAGCCGTGCACATCCTTATTAGCTACCACTCCCTCCTTAGACTATTTTTAGTTGTTGTTTGTCTCAACCAGTTGTTACTTCTGTCTTGTAGACAGTGGAGACTGCCAGCTGCGTGTTTAGACAGCACCTAGCACTTTGCAGCTCAGACTTAGTGAACATCTGTAGTCGCTACTGTGACTGTTCTCACCACAGCTTTATATTGTAGAGTGGTATGACAAAATGGAATTCCGATAGGGTTAAAATTTTAACTGGGGTGACTGTGTCAGCTGTTTCAGTGGTGGTGTTATCAGCCATGCCTCAGTGCATCTCAGGCTTTGAGTTCATAAACTAAATTGAGAGAGGTGAAGTTTTAGGCATAATCTGAGGGGGCAAATTGCACAGTACTAGTGGTATGTAAATGAGCGAGTTGAATTCATTGTTTCCTGAAAACTGGGGGGGGGGAATTCACTGTCTTTAGCCAAAGTAAAATCTTCACAGTTTAGGTAGGCATATTAATTTAGGACATTTCATCCTGTATTTACAGCTTTTTAAAACTGTCAGGACAGCCTGAGGTTTCAAAAAGATTAATCCAGGGATGCCAAACATACACCACACATTTCCCTCCCGTCCTGTTTGTTCGTGGTTCTTCAGATGTGGGCAGGAAGTGTGTCGAGGACTGGAGGGATTATTCTGATAGTCCTGTCCCTGCTGTGCTCCTACCCAGAGGCCCCGTAAATTATTTTTTTTTCAGCATGTGAACAACGTAAATTTTTCAGGTGAATAAAATTCTAGCAGCTTCTATGAATACAATAAGGACACATTGGGTGATATGTTGGAAAGGGCAGGGAACACCTGCATTTGGCTCCCTACGTGTACATCCCATCCCAGGGATGTCACCTGCCCCTGTTGTATGACACCTGCCTGACATGTGATGGATCTTTAATGACATGATAGGGGTTGCGGTACAATACTTAAGGTGAGAGGTGAAGAGGTGATTTGTCCCGTACCAGATGAATGATTGAGCACCAGAGAGTTACTGTGTGTTTTGGTTTTGCATCAGGCAGAGGGAGACTGTGAACGTCAGGGAGTTCCCAGGCTAAACAACTGGGCAGATAGGAGACCACGGTGACTCCTGGCTGCTGCTCTTGCCTCTCCAAGAGCTCACCACGTGCTCAGCAACTCTAGTGCGACAAACTGAACTTTCTGGTGGAGTTAGTTTTGCAAGTTAAGGGGCATGTGAATAAGGAAAATGGTGTCATGGCCTTGAGAAAGTTGAGATGCAGCCTATGCTTCATAAACTGAAGTTTGTAACGGGTTATGCATCTGTTCGAATTATGAACCTCTACTCCGAATAGACTTGCTGCTTTTTTATTTTTCCACATGGAAACAGCTGCCCATTTTTATGTGAGCTTATGGGAAACTCCAGTATTTGTCCAATTAGAAATAATTCTGAAGCTGTTCAGATGCCTGCCCTTTGAATGGGTGCAGCTCAGCAGCCAAGGCAATAGCAAGGGATTATGCCAAAGACCATGAAGAATTCCAGCTGTGAACAAATGTGAGAGACCAGCTTTTGGGTACCCAAGTACTGCCCCCTCCCAGCTATCGTTTCTTTCACAGCTGTGGGAATGCTTAAAAATTATGGATGGCTAGGGAGGAGGGGGAAAAAAGATCACAGTGACTTTCAAATCTTTGGCTGAAAGCCAGATACGTTGCTGTGGGCAGAGATTCAACATTGCAACTGCGGCCATGAGAGAGAGATTCAGAAATGACTGGAGTTTATTTTTAAAGTGTACTTAATTCCAAGTTTCTTTCTCAGAATGTCAAGCCCTTATTGGCATGCTGAGGCCCAGCCTGCCCTTTCTCACTCTCCTGGCCCTGACCTGGTCTGTCTCATTCATTCCCTTCAGCTGTTACTAATACAGATCACTTAGTTTATTTTTCATTCTCTTTCAGCTATTCCCACTCCACTTTCAGTGCTTGACACAGCTGAGATGGAAGCAAGGAAGCTAGGGTGGATAGAAGGGTTAGGTTGCTGTCTCCAGGAGATGTTTACCTGCCAGGTTCTAATCCCTTTGCTTCCCCCACATCACTGGGGAGATTTTAGAGACTTAATTGCAACAACTGTGGTAAGTGAATGAGAAGACTCAAGCTGACATTCCTTAAGTATCAATTCAAAATGCTCAGAGCATGTAACTACTATTCTTTTCAGTGCAGGTATCTCTTTGGATGTTGGAGTTGGGAGCAGGGAGCATCCAAGGCATGTGAAGTGTCATTGCTAGGATTTCCCTCTGTGCATCCAAAGAACGTCTAGGTTTAGCTTGTCATAAAAAAAAAAAAAAAAAAATTGTCATCAGAGCCAGATTAAGGGAAAGAATTGTAAAGATTGACATTATTCAGTGGATTGCTGCAAGTGCAGACAATTGTTTGTGTTAAAAGAACGGGAGAGACAATTTTATTTTAAAATGTTATTTTCCATATCTCTTTGAATGAATGGGAATTGTATAGGTGATTTTTCACCTAGAAGGGACAAATTTCAGATTAATGGTGAGGCTTTTTTGTTGATCCAGAATTGGTTATGAGATTGGAGAGGATTGTTCTGATGAAGAATATGAAACTGTGTCTCTTGGTACGGCCTTGATTTGTTATTGTGATGCTGTCTACCTGCAAATCCTTGAAAACCCCTGGCTTCAGAATACAGATGAATGACATCTATGGGTGTGGTTGCCTACGACATTCAGGGTGGCTGTTATTGTTATCCTTAGACTGCTGCTGGTGAGGCTCTATAAAGAACATTAAAAGACTAACCCAAGGAGGATGGAAGGGCCTGGGACCCAGGGTGTTAGATCCATTGTGGACTATCCATGATGTGCTGTGTGTTCATGCTTCCTGCTGAGAGGTATTTGGATGCCCTGAATTGCAAACTCCTAAAGCAGACCTTCCAATTTAGCAGAGGCAGCCTTGTTGCTTCTTGGCTATCCACAATTCCTATGCTGGGCTGCTCAAATTGAGAGATCCTCTGTGCCAATTTAGGATTGCCACACCTATGGGAATGGAAAGTTTTGTTAGATTTGCCAGCTACCCTGAAAAGTATCTGAGCACTAAAGAGACATTAGGATAGAAGAACGTATTTACTTCTTAACAAATACTAGCGTTCATCCATCTATATTTTAAATAGTTTCGAAGAAGATCCAGAGACTTCCTGCTATTTGCAACTTCGCAAGGAATTCAGTTTTAGTGCTGTTTGGGCAGAAATGTTAACTGCCTCTTTAGCTTCTGTGATGGTGGTGGCCTGTGGGACATTGTCCATCCAGACAGTAGGTAGCATGTGTTCACCACTTACCTATAAACATAGTAATTTGCATCTCTTAGAAGGAGCGCTCCTTCCTGGCTCAGTGGACTACAGCATTCAACATAGCTCTTAAAACAGAAATGTGTTTTTATAAAGAGATTAAAATAGACGTCTATATTTTACAGAAACATGTTAAGTGAGAGATATGATAGGAATTGACTGTAGGGGTATTTGACTGAGATCAGACATAATGGCAGCCAAGTAAGTTTGGGGGTAAACACTACTAAAGAAAGCTTTGAGGGACAGACAAGTTAAAAAAACCCAATTCAATGAAGACACAGACATCAGTAGTCAATTATTTGATTTACACTGTGCTCCCTACTGTACAAGGATATTGGGAAAGGCTGGTGTAAGGCTGCTAGAATATGAGACCAGAGTAGATTTAATCTTAAACCAGCGCTGAGAAGGTGTCAGTCTCTTTAATTTTGACTCAAGAGACAATATTGCTTTTATTAGGAAAACCAGATTTGTTTGTTGCACCACATTGATTTGTTAATATTGTAGGAATTGAGCCTTTGAGGTTCATTTTTGTCATAAACATTAACAAACGCTTAATTTGGGCAAGAGCGGCAGGGAGTGTCCTGGTCGTGAGGCTGGGAAGGTGTTCAGCCGGGCATATAGCAGGTAACTGTATGACAACATGTAAGTTTGCAGAGCCATGTAATGTGTTGGAAAAGGATTGGTGATGTGAGGTCTTTTATTTTGCAGCTTAAACTGTGCTTTCTTTGCTGCTTTTATCGCATACAAATTCCTTTGTAATTAGCTATTCCCTGTCATCTATCATTGTTGCCAGGATTCATTTTTCCATAACGTACACATTGTTTTCACATAATATGTTGTTTTTAATCTCCTGTGGTTATTTTTGTCTTCCTAACCTATCTAGGATTTTTTGCTCTACTTCAGTCACTGCAGTTTGCAACATTTTTACTATCTTCACATGCTCTTGCACTTTTCTACTCACAGATCTTTATGAAGATACTTGAACATTAAATAAAACATTACAAGATGTGTTCTTTAGGGAGAGAGAAATGTTGAATGCCTCTAAATGGAATAGATCTTAATGCAAACAAAAACCTAGGTACAAGACCTGAAGCACAGCTGAGACTGGAGCCTCATACTGTGTGTATTGTGATGAGAAATTTAACATGTACTGAAGAGTTGACAGTCTGAGGCTGTTTTCAGAATTTAACGTGATTTTAGAGCTGTTAATACCACTTTGGTGATACAAAATACTGTTCTGATACAAATTCATGTTGATGTTTCTAATCTGGGGGGGAGGTGGGAAGAAGACATGCACCCCAAGGCTGTAAACCAGCAAGCTTTATTTCAACTCAGATACGGTCTGCTTATATCATTCCAATTTTATGTTGGATTAGTTATCTTTTCTCCTGCAGCTGGCATAAAGATGGTGTAAACTCTATTGTGTACTTCGCTGACTTGACAGAAATGTGATTGTGTCCATGCTTGATCTAGCTCAGTCATGCCTTAAGTGATCTGGTAGCTTAGAGCCAGTGTTAATTGTTGTGAAACCTGTGCCATGTTAGGCAAGACAGAAGTAAGAAGTTGTCATCTTCACTATTTTGCATGTGGGGAACTACTGCAAAGGGAACAAAACCATGTTCTAGTTCAGAGCAGAACTGGCCGCCTCTCTGAGCTTCCTGCTCTGCTGCTGGCATATCCCTTCTCAAGTTTAGTACGCTGCATGCTATGATAATGCCTTTTTGAGAGGCCCTTCTGAGTTTTGAGTCCCTCTGGCAGTGTTCATGTTCCAGACAACTTGAGTTACTGCAGTAAGGAATTCAGGAGCTGTAGAATATGGTACCCTAATGAAATCCAAGCACGTTGCCCCCGCTGCGCTGCTTTGCTTGTTTTAGTCCCATTATAGCAGCTCAGTCCACTTTGTCTGGAATACTTTGCCCTTTATAAACCAACACTGTCTCTGAAATCCAGTTTGCCATCTTACTGTTGATTAGTGATTAGTTCTTTTTCTATTACTTATATTCTTGGAGGAGGGGTCTGGCTCAGGCCAGTAATTACAAAGATTACAAAGATTATTCCTCTTTCTTTTTATGCCTGCATGTAAAATACAGATTATGATAACATTAAGCTTTATAGTTAGCTGGGAATTTTGCACTTACTGGTAGCGTAAGCTTGATCTCAGTTTTCAAAGGGACCGTCAAGCCCTAATTCTCCTTTAAGGTGATGTTAGTACCAACTATAGAACACAGTTTAGTGTCTACCCATCAAACCCACTGTCATGTGTGCAAGGTCATTACAGCAAAAGTAGGAAGCCTGATTATTAGAAGTATTGTGTGAGGTCCTGCAGGTCTAACCAACAATCTTAGCTCTGTTTTGTCAGGTCCTGGATGGAACTGGCCAAATGCCAGGTAGATCTCGCAGAGTTCCCAGACTAGGAATTAACTACTGGCCTTAAGGAGTCAGTCTGCAGGAAGGGCTGTAGAGGAAAGTGCTGACGGAAACGGTAGTCCTTTAGAGGACAGTAGAAAAGACCCGAAAGCTAATTCGGATGGAGTGGCAGGTGAGAAAGCTCTATCTCTAGCTCACACTACCATCTTGGAAGGATTAGTTGCAGAGATGTTTCCCCAGCTCCCCTCCCTAGGCGACCCAGTCAGACTCTGAGAAGAATTCACTTGACTCCTTTCCACCAGGACAGAAAAGCTTGGGCAGCCATCAGGACCAGGCTGGGGTGATGGATCCATCCCGGACAGGCCAGCCCTTACTGCCCAGTGTGAGCTGGTGAGCCTGTGAGACACAGGCAACCCTGTGCAAAACAGTGTTTCAGTTTTGGCAAAGTTACAGGCAGCTGAAAGGAGTCTTACAATGAATAATGCTGGGCACCCATAAGAGGAAGCAATGTTCCCAGCCTGGCAATAATGCAAAATGCTGTGTTTAAGCAAGAGTTGAACACAGGAAAGTCAGACAATGTCAGTTTTTAACCCTGGTTCTCTTGCTCAGTGGATTACCATGATATGGCTGCTTAGGCTTGCTGGTCTGATCCAGAGCAATATTGTTGCCTGCTCCTTTTGTGGCAGTGTTGTAGACACAGTTTCAGGAAAGGTGGCTGTGGCTGAGCAGGGGCTTGTGTAACGGCTCCTTGACCATGTGTAAGTGGATAGGTGGTGTGTGACAGCACGTCTGTTGTGCACTGTGAGCTGCTGTACAGTGAGGCATCCTATTCAATGTGCATCAAAATAGGAAAAGTCTGAAGCATTCTCAGCTAATGTAGTGCTTTCTGTTGCTCTGATTAGCATATCAGAAAAGATCTAAGGAAACAGGATGACTCCGGAAAGTGTTCTCACCCTGACTGAGGCAGCCTGTTCAGAGCTCCTAAAAATAGCCACCTATGGATCAAAGCCACGAGCACCAGAACTGAAAATGCAGACATCCTGGTGCTGTACTCTGAAACCACACTGTGCGCACATACTACAGAAATGGGGAAAAAAAACAGCAAAGAGAAAAATCTAGATGAAAAGGAAATGTCTTGTTTCGCTTCTTCACCTCAACACCAGCAAGATGCTGGTATCCTAGGGAAGATCATCGAACTGTGCCATATTGTCTAGACCTTTTGCCGAGAAAGGTTGGACCAGATGGTCCTTGTGGTTCCTTCCAACCTGGTGTTCTATGATACTAGGTAGTTCCAGAGTCTGAAATGCAAGAATAAGCTGCTATTAATGTTATTCCTCTTTTTGCCCACTTTTATTGAGGGTCTAGCTTCTCCAGTGACAGTACATTAGTCATCATCACTGTAATGTTAGTATTGAATATCAGAAGCTTTTCCTACATTCATCAAGCCTGTTGGGGGGACCATTTTGGTTCCACTTTCACCCACCTGCTGTCCTGTGCATACAACTCCTTGGAGGAGTCAGAGTGCAGTTTAAAGCAAAATAGTGGTGAATTTGCATAGTAAGTCAAGCCTCGCATCCATATATTCAGTATGAAAGGTGGAGAGACTGTGTTTCACACTCTAGGGACAAATGAGTAAAGCAAAGTAATGCAAACTGAGAATAGTCACACCTATAGACTTATGTGCAGTTAGAGGAGTGATGAAGATGCTGACAGTCCTTATCAATGAGGCAGGTGGTGTGAAATGTTTAGCTGGTGGGTGTTGATGGATCAAAGTAGTTCAGAGCATGGACTAAGCAAATGTCTGCTCTCCATCTCATACTCCACTGGGAAAGGAGCTATCTGAGCCCCCAAGACGCTGGCAGCTGCAGGGCCTTTTCTGAACAAAGAGGAAATCTTAGGGCTTAATCTAGATACCACTGAAAAAAGTAAGAGTTGTTTTTTGTTGTTGTTTGGGGTTTTTCTATTTTTTTTATTATTATTACTTGCCTAGATTTTTTTTTTAGGAGAGTTTTGATCTCAGGGGAGGAAATCTAGGGAAAGATAGTGGTTTAGGCTTCTTGGGGAAAATCAGAGAAGTTCAAATTACTTTTCAGCAAAGCAACAAAAAAAAATTAATTTTCTGTCATCCCAAGATAGTTTGCTGACTTCCCAACCAAATGTTTTTTAGTTTATTTTTACATTTATTGCTTTTCCTTAAGCTTTTCTCTTGCTGCAGATCAGCTTTTAGATGAAAAAAATATTTATCAGGAAAAATGTTGAAATACTTTATGCAAAATCTAATAGTTTTAGAGGGTTTAATTTAGACCAAACCCATTTGCACTGAATTAAAAAACGTTTCCAATCTCCTTGAAATACAGCTTCCATTTCTTCTGTCTCTGTTCTGTTGTAGAGATGCTTCTGTAGGTAGCAGTGTAGTTAAAGTACTCTAGTTGCCTCAGTCTGAAGCCGAATGTACATTATACACTCTTTACTGGTTAAGGGTGAAAACAGATACCCTCTCTGGTCAATGTAGCTGCCTTAACAGACACTCTGACAGCGCTGTTAGGTATCAGTTACCTGTCCTCACACGAGGTTTTTGTTCAGGGTGAGCTGCAGGATGTGTTATGGTAGCAGATCTGCAGCTTCGTTAGTCAAAGCTGAAGGTGTACTAGAACGATGCTTTGGTCTGTGTACTGATATCCCTCTGTCATCACTGGAAAAGCTCTTGGTATAAATCTATCCCTGGAGCTCAGTTAACAGGCCTAAAGCTCTTACCTGTGGTTGTGCACAGGAAAGAAATGGGGCCAGATCTCAGCATCATGCAAACAGAAGGGATCCTGGCCTGAGGGCAGGACTAAAGAGGTGCAGGTCACAGGCAAGCAGCAGTGTAACCCTTAAAGAAGGCTTGTTTTCGGAGTCTTACAGGAACCTGCACTGTTTCTGTTTCCTCACCCTTCTACATGAAAGAAAGTTCTCTCTCAGTGTCTGCCCAGTGGAGGGATGTGAAAATAGAAATACCGAAGTATAGTACCTCGGTACTTCAGCCTGGTTGTACGCTAGAATTCAGATTCCATTCAAAGCCAGTGAATTGCCAGGGCAGGTATAATGTGCTTGCATGAGCTTAACAGATGATTAGGACTCTGTTTATCTTGCTTGCTTAAAGCAGTGCTCCTGACACCCAGGGAAACAGGAAGAAATTGTAATTAAAGGCAGCTTTGAAATGCACAATGTGGCTGATTTGCAATTTATCATTTTATTCCTCTTTCCCCTTGCCCCTCTAAAAGCCTGGGGAGGTTTGAGTGGTGAGGCTGGAATCACTGTGTTGCATTATGTATGCTTGAGGGACGGCGGAATGGCGATTGTGTAATGAAGGTGAAAATCAGAACTTACTCTGGGGAGAAAAAAAACCCCTTTTCCCTTAACTGGTGCCCTCAGGCTTTCATCCTCTTGATTGCACGCTTGGGGCAGGGTTGTGACTTGGTTACTAGCAGTGCTGGAGGATGCGGTGAGAGGCTGTGTGGCACTGGAGAAGATTGTCAGGGGATTGTACTAGTGGCTCTGGAGCTGCCGGATAAGGATACCTCACAGAAGCTGTGCTACTAGCTTGTGTTGCGCATGCAGTCTCTCTGTTCAGCTCCCATCTCTCTGTCTCTGTTTTCATTTTCCAGTTTGAGGTGGATAGTACAGGTGTCTGTGCTAAACGTTTTTGCTTCTAAGACTAGGAGCAAAATTGCACCTATTTCCTGTGTTGAGGATATAAGCAAAGGTTCCTTCCCCGCTCTCATAACACTTGCAGGTCTACAGTGATTTATTCTGTCCCATTTTACCTATTGTGTTGCTAAAAACCATAGTTTGCACTTAGTTCCAGCAGTAAAAATGTTACCGAATCAGTTTGCGTGTCTTTTAACTAAGTGCTGTAGACTTAGTCCTGTTCTGCTTTGTTAGCATTATAGATATATTTCTGTTCTCATTTTGTTTTAGGTAACTACGTAATTTAATTTAATTTCCAAAGTGAATTAAGAAAAAAGTAATAAGGCTGTGGGGTTTCCCATTCAGAAATACATAGGCCTGAATTCCTATGCTGTGTCTCATTATGTACGTGTTTTGCCTTAAAAACCCTAATTCTGAACACTATGATTATGTAAAACTTGCAGCTTTCATTAATAAAAAGCAAGTCTCTTACTGCTTGTGGATTTAAAATAAAGCTACAAAATAGGATCTGTAAAGGCTCAGAAACTGGAAGATAAATAATAATGAAAAATTCTTGTTGGTTAGAAGCCAGTCTCCTGATTTCAGTGGGCTGACCTGAAATTTGTGAATGCCTGGAGTGGCAGTGATTCAGAAGCCAGATTGTGTGCAGGCTGGTTGACAAACAAAAGTCACTGTTACTTTAGAAACATGTCATTTAAAAATCAATTAAGATAAAAATTCCTTCTGGAAGCTATCAGTGGACTTCACGCTATGTTGTAGTCTTCTGTATCAAGTGGTTTTTCAGCACGTCACCCTCTTCAGTTTGTGGAGTTCAGGAAGTCCTGGCAAGCAGAATAAAGAAATAGAGATGTACTAGGGGAAATAGCATCTCTTCCTCTCCTACCCCCTGCACAGTTTAACTGGGGGAGGCGGGAGGGCGGGGAAAATAGTATGGCAGATTCTATAGCCTTTATGCAGGGAAACTCCCATCAACCTCAGTGGGAGTATTCACTCAGGGAGAAGTACAGGAGCCAGGCCAAAGTTCGCATTCTGATTTTTAGGAAGTCAATATCGCATGTTCACAAACTAATGCCACAGAACTTTGCAAAGGTGGCCAGTGGAGCAGTGAAATGCCTCTAATTCAGTGAAAGTTCGGCATTAAATTCCTGCGAACTCCAGTCTTCATGTTTTGAAAATTTTTGCTTCGTTGCAATATGTTTGCTTGAATGTGATATTAGAAATACAGCCAGCAGTGCTCAAATATACCCACAGTGTAGGCATAAATTAAACCCCATTCTTGCTATGGGACAGATAAGCATGTAGGGTCTTGGTATTCTGCAGATGAATCGTACTTAGCTCATCAGTGAGTGCCTTGATTTAATGAAGCCATAGTATGTTAATGTTAACACTGCAAAAAAAGCTGTAAAGTTACAGGCAGCCATGCTAACTAGCTACAAGCATTTAAAAGCCTGGGCATGAGCTCCTACTTGGCTATTCTGGCCATAATTAATGATGACAAGTATGTTGGAAAAATAATTATTTTGCTTGCTTTTAAAGACAATTACTTGCTCAAGGCAAGTGAGGGGGTGGGATTTATGTGGCTGTAATAAGCATATGTAGATGGCATCTTCCCAGAAGAATATTGTAGCCACAGGATCTTTTTAATTGACCTGACATTCCTTTGTTCTGCAGATACAATTTATGTATGTGGTCACAGACTAAAATGACCGTACTTATTTTAGGCCAGGCTGAGTTCTAAACTGCTAGAAGGAAAATAGGCTGCTTTTATCAGCCCAGTCAACAATGGATAGAAATCTCTCCTAGTCACTTTGTGAGGGGGAAGAACTCTTTTTGAATGGGTACTCTGAGTGCCTGCTCTTTCCATCTGAAAAAATAGAAGATGGGGATATGGCAGCAGGCTGGGGTGAATATTACCGCGGTCATCTGGTATCCCTCCTGTGTCAGGGCTCACATAGCAGAGCAGCTTTTGCCCAGCATGTGGCCATGCCATCCTCTGATGGCCACCTGCCTGCTCATTTACTATGTTGGGCTGCAAAGCCTTGGTCCCCTTCCAGCCCAGACACGGTGGCAGAGTCAGGGAGGGAACACCTGCTCCTCCATCGCCTGCCACTCTGCAGCATCATGTTACTGGGTGATGGAGGGCAACTGCTCCTCCTCCTTCCCCACCAGTCATCGGCATCCCCTGCATTCAAGGGCTATGAGAGCTATGAGTCTTATCACATAGGCTGTGATCAAATGCGTTAACAATAATGTAGAGTCCCACTGCCTTTCTCTGAGTTTCATGCTGTCTTTGCCCAGGTGGGAAATAACAGCAGAAAGTCCCCTAAGGCTGTAATTCAGTGGAAAATTCCAACATGTGGCCACAACTAACAGGCTTTAATAGAAAGCAGCAGCTTTTATGTCTGTTGTCAGTCACTCTGCTGTTCCTCTGAGGCGGTGAAATCCTCTTGGACCACAGGAGAGAGAAGGGGAACCAAAAAGCTATATGCTGGTCACTTACGTACATTCAGAAAAATCTCCCTCTTATTCCCTTTTTTAATTTTGTGGTGATTGTACAGAAGTCACGATCCCTTTCTCGAGTTTCCATCTGTAAGATGGGGCAGATGATGTTGACTTTCTCAGTAAAGCATTTTGAAACCTGATACTGAAACTTGTTACAGAAAATGAAATACTAAGGGTCATAGGTGCTTTTCTCTGCACTGGCCAGCCTGCTGCTAACAGCAAAGATTGTGCTCTCTGCACTCTGAAATCACTCTCTGTGTGTCAATTGGGGTCTGAAGTCAGGGGAAGGAGGAGGATCAAAAGAGGAGGGACCCGATAAATATATATTAATGTGTTTTTGGAGTGATGATACATAACAGAAAAATATTTAGATTTCTTGCAGTTCTGGTTGTATGTAGTCCTTTCTAAAAGCATTACTAAAGGAAGCAGACTGAAAGCTGGATGAATGATAACGTTTCAAGGTTTGCATCCAATTCAGTCTATTCTCAGTGTCTGCAGATTTTTGTCAGGATAGAAATTTTCACCTGAGCTCTGTCTGTTTGGAGAGCTGATTAAGGAAAACTGTGCCTGAGCAACAGAAAAAAATGCTGGAGAATAAAGAATAAATAGCTCCTCCATCATGAAGATACAAGGTCCTAAGGTTCCTCAGAGTAGGTTGTGGCAGTAGGAGGTGGGGAGTGGAAGAGAAAGAGCTTGTATTTCATTGCCTTGGATGAGTGACACAAATGTTTGTTTGCATAAGTTCAAAGTTCTCCCTGGAAATTGCAAGTCTAACAGGTTGAGGAACCTCTGTTTTTAGCTCCAAAGGCAGAGTGAGTTGAAAAAGAGGCAGAATGTAGGGGTACTGGAGTTAAATGCAGCAGGGTTTTGTGCAAGGTCATTAAAGGGCCAGATTCTTAGGCAACTGGGAAGGATTACTGCATTAGTCCAGATTTGACCCTCTGTTAAACTAGCAGAGAAGGGAATTGCCTTGTGGTGCTGTGGTTTTACTGTTTTTGGTTGGCTTTTTTTGGTTTTGTTTTGTTTTTTGTAAATTTACTGTGAGCAAAACATCAGACTGACTTCAGCAGAAACTCCAGCCTGGTATGTCCTTGTATGTGGGGCACATCTGCTGGCAAAGAGGAAGCTGAAAGATAAAGGGGATGTTCCAAGGGCTGTTTGAGCATGACATCCTTTTTTGTGTACCACACTATGACAGCAGGACGAAGTGTCATCAGGTTCACGGGTGAACATGGAGAGTACCCCCCCACAGATACACACTCCGCAATGTTTCCAGATATCCATGGAAAGATTTGTGAGTCTGTAAATTGTGTTAGATCTGGGAGAAAGTCTGAGTCGTCTTTGACATGAGGTTAGGATCAGGAATTGTTTCCAGATTAGGTATGGTGTAGATAGGCTTTACTAGACGAATTCCGTCTCTACTCACACATAGTGGTGTTCCCCAGTCTTTGGGGGAGAGATGTGTGCCAGTCTGATCATGGATGGGACATCCACATGTAGTAGGTACATGCACATTAATGTGTACAAGATTTTTCTAGCTTCTGAAGCAGATGGTGTTGGGCCATCTCCAAGGGCAGGGACAGTAAGTAACTTGCGCCTTCCCCGCCCCCCCCGCCAATTCCAAGATCATGTGAATTCCCCAATTCCCAGCCTACAGCCTGCAGTGGTTCACAGGTGGCAATTGGCTGTGTTACTGACTCACAGGGACTTTTTTCTCACCTCTTTCCTTTCTACTGTTCTTCTCTGCTCCATATGTGCCTGAGTACCCTTTTGCTCAAACAGGTTAACATAACCAAGTTAACCTGAGTTTAGCTTGAAGTTTGCTATGGAAGAATAATTTGTGTGTCTGAAAGCTTGTCTGCTGATTTCCAAACTGTCTCATGAAAGAGCAGAGATTTGGTTTCTTTGGTATGGTGGTACAAATACATTGCACCTATTGAGCACAGCAGGATTTATGGATACTAAACTATGGCAAAGATTTTCAGATTGCAGGCTGAATGGATTTTCCTTGAGCATGAAACTTGACTTTCCAAATAAAAAACGTATTTTTGCACTGACAACAAATGGTTCAAGAAAAGACCCTGCTAATAGCTCTCTACCCTGTGGAGTGCACAGTTTATATAGTCTTCATTGTAGAATTGTATATTCTTTTACTTTATAAGAATATTACTAGTTTCATTTGGATCGCTCACTTTGCTAGTTTAGAAAGGTGACTTCAAGTTCTGCCAGTCAATAGGTTATTGGTTACAGGTTATAAATGCTCTCCCTTTCAGGTGACTGCTTACTTGCATCTAAGTGCAGTGATGACTTGGGGGTATCCCAAAAGCTGTAAGCATTAAAAGCCAAGAGCTTAAGCACCCATGGAAGTATAGATCTTTTGCTTTTACATGTTTCCATAAAAAGTCCATGAGCTTTTAGAAGAGTGAATCCTATCTTGTAGTCATTCCACATAGGAAGACTTGAGGCATGGGGAAACTGATGTGCCCAAGACTGCGTAGTCAAGTTTCAGGTGTTGCCTGCCCAAGAAAGATGCTGTGATTGAGTGAAGTTAGAGGTAGACGAGGCAGACATGGGTAAATGTCGTTGCCATTAAATGTACTGTCCCAGCTTTATGGAATTAGGAAGGATATAAAGTCAGTACCAAGCTGCCTTAAGTTCTCCACAGAGGCAGCGAAAGCAACAAGAGTAAGACTGAATTTCCAGATTGGATTATCTTGGCTGAATAAAAGCAAGAGATTTTTAGGTGGCCTTTGGTCCTAAAAGCAGCCAGGCAGAATGAGGGAAAATAAACAGCTGTAATCATGGAGGGTGATGTAACGGGGTTAAGCACTTGTTCTTCTCTCAGTACCTACTGTCCAAGAGCCTCAAAGATTTTTGCATACACAAACATGGCCATCTTGTCACCCCATTTGAAAGACAGGGAAACTGAGGCGTAAGGTGGTGGGGTGACTGTTTGGAATCAAAACCTTCTGATGGTTTCTCTAATTGCTTAGAAGGCTTCCTTTTTTCCAGAAGTATCTAAGCAAGTGAGGGGATAGCCCAGTGATGTGGCATGGGAGGTTTACAGTGCTACGTTTTCCACTCTAGCTGAGAACTGGTTAACAGAATCAGGTTTTTTACGTTATCCAAACCTGATGTGTGTTTTTTTTTTTCTTTCCTCTCAACATATTGCTGGTTGCTGTAGCAGCTGAGTAATGCAGAAGTTCTGCCTGAAAAAAAAAATGCTTCCTCCTTATATGATACTGTACATATTGTCATGGAAATTGTCCTCATTTCCCCCGAGCACACTTTAAATAACTTGAACAGCAGTGCTAATGAGCAGAAAGATATCTGCAATCCCCACCGTGCAACTTGACATACTTTATCCCACTCCAAATTCCCTTTGCTCATCATTGAACATTTTAAAGATCTGGGATAATAATTTGCGTTCTTTCTTTGGTCCAGTCATTTTGCTCTTGGCACTTGGTAATAAAAGGTCAGCTTTGGCTGAAACCTTAGTGTAGCAGCCATGCCGTTTTTTACAACCAAATATCTTAAGAAAAGCAAGTGTCTCCGAAAGGGTAAGTCATGATATTTTTGGTGTGTTTAGTGTTGTCTGTTTTGCTTTAAATCACAGTAAAGGATTTATTTTGAATTAACAAGCAGTGGGAATGGATCTATTCATACTGCCGGTGGGTTAGCACAGGGGGTTTTATTATGCTGTGTGCATTTTTGGTTCAAGATACGCTGTATGTTATTATCTTGCATTTTACATTCAGTAAAGCCGACTAAGCGAGAGAATGTTTAACCCTTTAAACATGGAGCGTATGTTCTGCACAGGGATGGAATCTCTAATGCAGAACAAAACAGCAACACAATGTCTATTTGGTTTTCCAGATAAGTTTAAGTAGGCAGCTGAGTAATGCTTTAGTATTTTTGTTTCTGTTGTCCAAGAGGAGCATTTTTTAAAAATCTACACTGAAAAAACAACTTAAATAATACCAAGTGAAGGAAAAGCATGATTCCTCTCAGCATCTTTCCTATGCAAGGCTACCCGAGTGCATGATTCCACATAGATTTTCAGCTCGCTGTTGTGAGGTTTGTTTTCAGAATGGCTGTGTGGGCTTTTCCAGGAAATGTGATTGTTCTACCTGCAGGTAGGTATAAAACTCTTCACGAGAGCAGTTTGCCTCTAGCATTATAAAAATTGACAATGTAATAAACTCCTACTGAAGAAACACATTGCTTGTATTTTTCTTGTTCAGTTGCATGTATCTTTATTGTGACATTTGTCATCTAGCCAGCAGTCCAGATGTCGGTTTTGCATAAAGGCAAACTGCAGTGATTTCTTTAGCTGGGACATACATCAGTTCCAGGGGATCTGAGGAATTTGATTTGCTTACCTGCCTAAGCATTTATATATATACACACACTTATTTATTATATGCATTTCCCTAATTCTTTGTTTGAATGTAAATTGTTTCTAAGGCATAACTAGAAGGTAGAATTGCATGGGTTTTCATCACAGGTTTAAAGTTGAAGAAGAGGTTTTCAAGAAATGCACAGTTGCTTTCTTTAACCTACCTTTGTGTTTCCTAGTGGATTCATATTTTAAAAGGGGATTGCACAAAAAGAACTAGCACTTGGGATGTGAGGATTGAGTTAAGATGACCTGTAGCCGCTGGTACCAACTTCTTGGTATTTTGTTGAGCAAAATGTGTGCATATGTCCACAAATCTACAGAACCATTCAGGAATTCTTAAGGATAGAATCAAGTCAGCATGAACAACAATAAAGTTGCTTTTATTAGAAAGAACGAGGAAATATTATAATTGGATTCTTAATTTGGTTTTGCTAAGTGGTGAGGGTTTTTTTGTTTGGGGTTTTTTTAAGAGTTTTGTTGTGTGTACATATATATGCCACTTTACAAGGGGTAATGGGACAATTTTTGCTCCCTCTTTTGGCTTATATGCTGGGGGCACTCAGTTGAGCAGTGCTTCTTTCCTTTATAGCATGTGCCACAGTAGGACTGTCTCTCTGGACAGATGTAGAGGAAAGGTGCCTGCCTTACCTGTGTCTGCAGCAGGCATTGCAGGAAAAGGCTGATGGTACAGCCAGGAAGGGTACAGTTATTCTGGCAGGTGCACCTGAAGATGAACCTGCTCAGCCCTGATGCCTGCTACAAGAGCATTCTGTGTGCATCCTGCTGAATGCCTGCCCATTTACTGTGAGATGTTCCCTGCCTCTGTGGTAAGAAGCTGTGATTTATTAGATGCACAGCAGTCCCTTTAAAGCCCAGATTTAGATGTCCAGCACGAGTCAGTGTGACCCTCTAAAGGTTACAGTTTGAAGCTGGGGAGCAGCCACTCACTGATCAATCCTTTGCCTAGTGAGCTGATCCTTGTTGCTGCCTTGCTGTGATTTGGCATTCCCACATGTCTGGGGGCAGATGCTGTGCAGACGTGGGAGAGGGTTAAGCCTCCAGAAGCAGCAGGTGGGGGTAGAAGCTGTGTCTAGACTTGGTGGTGCTGCATCTGTTGTGAGCCACCTAGCCCTAGAGCTCAGCGTTGTGAGAAAGTCTTGTGTGCACAAGAAGGCAGTGAGGATCCAGGAGCAGTAGCTTGGTGCTCAGCCTATGCAAACAAGAGAGGGCTATGAAGTGGCCCTTCTTAAACCAGAATCAACATGGGTATAATCTGGACCTTTAAGAGATAACTGAGGGAAGCTTAGCCAACCAAACAGTTGTATTCTTAGTGAGTCACTACCAACGTGAAAATTTTCAGCTAACTGAACACCCCAAAAAGCATCTTAGTGTGCCAAAGAGGGTAGAGGGTGTTGACTCTCTGAGCCTGCTTCTGCCAAAATGTTTTTGATCTGTGAAATCCATCTAGTTGTCCAAAATACCTCCTGGTCTAGGCACGCTGATGGGGCAGGGATCCTCCTTCCTTCTGATGCCCATTCTACTCTGTGCTAACCTTCCTCCTTTTCCTTTCAGGACAGTCTGGGAAGGGAAGTGCCAAAGGAGAACCTATGTGTTTGGGTAGGGAGTACTGAGATAGTTGGGCGTCTCCATGAGCTGTTTAACTTTAGTCTGTCGCTAATGCTGCTTTGAAGAGGCTGGACTCCTGCCAGTTTTTGAGCCACTTTCCATCCAGTTACTCGAGGCAATCCCTTCTAGCTCCCTTCCAGAAAGCATTTCATTTGCAGAGGTTTTTACTATGATCTGAGTAAGGACATCCCTTCCCAGTAAGTAAATGTGGTCGTTAAAAGGTATTAAATTACAGTGCCCTAGGCATAGCATCAAAAGTGCGGCTGCATAAAAGCTATAGTAGCCACAGGCTCCAAATGGCTGTGTCCTTGCTGTTCTCTGTGTCTCTAAACAGGGAAGGAGCAAGGCAGCGAGAGCAGTGAGGTTTGTGTGTGATCTCCTTCCCGCAGGTTCAGATGGTCTAGGGACAGGAGCTGTGAACAAGTTCATGGCCAGAAATGCTGGTCACATGGGAAAGAAAAGTCCCAGATAAACACTCCTGATTCAGCCTTGAGAGAGAACTTGCCCAGATGAATACAGGAAGTGGCTAGCAGAGCTGGGAACTGGGACCTGATTCTACAAAGTCTTATAGCTCGAAACCCCAGGCAGCACAGGGTTTTCCCTCTTAGCTCTTTGGACAGTGTTTGTACTAAGTTGTATCTGAAGCCTAGTTCTCCCCAAGTGTGCTCCATTTTATTTTCTCACTAGTATTCCAGGCCAGGCTAAAATGTGTTTTGGATTAATTCTCTGGTTTTTTTGGGGGGGGAGTCGAGAAAGTTTCCAGACACCCCTGAAGTGAAACAGACAAGCTGAAGTACAGTGTTCTCTCTTGCTGTACGTCCTTTGCTTTGCAGACTGTTGTGCCTACGGAGGTTTCCCACAGGCTTCATTTGGTGATGTATCCTTAGCCTAGTCTGACCCTCTGGTAAAACCTACAGTGATGGCAGATTCTGGAAAGATACAAGTAAGGGCTCCTTTATTTCTTCTATTATCAGTTTTAAGCACCATCAAACTCCTATCAGCTACATCCCCACCACCGCCATAAATAAGGCATCACAACAATGAAAAATATTTATCAACCTCTGCAGCCTGTTGTTAAAGCTGACTATTCTCTCATATACACTCTTGCAATAAAATTTCTGTTTTCCTTTGGCCGTTCCATGAGCACTGGCTCAACACTACTCAAAACTGGGCTATAAAGTGTCATACGGTCAGAATTGTCTGTGATCTGGCAAGTCACCATTGATTTTTCACCTGTCCCTTGATTTCTAGTGGGGGAAAAAGAGAGTTTAAGCTCCAGCCTTTTCCTCTTTAATTAAAAAAAAAAAAAGTTTTATTGCCAAGTGGTTCTTAACTTTGCTGCAGCTGTAGATTTACAGGACTTCAAAGCTGGATGATTAAGGTGCAGTTTTAGTTTGTAGCCAGGCAAGCCAAACAATCTCAGCTTCAAAGGAGGGGTTGTTCTTTAATGTTGTGGGCTCGCTCTTTGTATTCAGCAAACGGAGCTGCTGGGGAAAATGCCATGTGCAGCAGACAAGTGATGTGGCTGCCACTCCTGCGAGGGAGCCTGTTAGCTGCTGCCTGAGAAGAACAGCCCACACCCGGCAACCTCAGGATATCTGAAGGCTGACGATTAGGTCATTTTGCAGGATATTGACCTATGAGACTTTCATGTCTGGTTCTGGTATGCTCAGAGCTTCTGTCTGGGTGGACTCCCAGGTGTGGCCATGCTAAAGGCAGCCTTTGGACCTGAGCTCTGTTGCTTCTCCTGCTCCCTCTGTCAGTGCCTGTTTTCCTCCCCTGATACGCTTGCAGGGTGGATGGTTTTATATGCATTAGGGAAGTTGAGAGAGGCTATGTCAGTGAAAGGAAGCGTTCAATCCATACAACACTGTGTGTTCAAGTGGAATAGTGGCCAGGACTGGAGATGAGAATGCTCTGCATCTGGCAGCCATGTTGAAAAGGTGCCATCATGATTTTGCTCCTATTAAATACTTTGCCCAGTCCACCATACATCACCTGTTGAATCTAGCAGGGAGGGAAGAGAAGATGGTTAGCTCCATCATTAGACAGACCTAGAATCGTGGTGGTGTGTGGCTTTGCTTCCAACTCGGCAGCCCAGGCAGTGTGACCTGACCCTTTGTGTTCTATTAAACTCCTTATCCATATACCTGGTGGATGCTGCATTACAAAAAATAGAACAAAAGCCTAATAATGAGGCAGAAATGGGACTGTTACCTCTTGAGCCAGTGAGAGTATTATTTTCTAGGGCTGGTTCCTTGACTAGAAATCAGTCTTAAACCCCTCTACAGAGAATTTCATTCCACAGCTTTGGAATGCATCAGGGTGCAAACATGTTACGGTGAGGTGTCTGGGATCAAAGCAAGGTGTTTGGGTAGAGGATGAGCCCACAGGCAGTCTGGATTCTGGCTGCATGCTCTGCTGCTTTGAGCGGTCACAAACTCCAGGAAAAGAGTGTGCAGGACTCCATGGGCCTGGAGATAGATATGAAAGGAACTGGCAGGACACCACAGACACATGTCTGTCGTTCAGCAAATGACTTCCAGAGCCATGTGGCTCTGCTGCAAATCTTCCTCCTCGGTATTAAAATCTGAGTGGAAGTGGGGCTTTATCCAACCAGTATCTAGGCTTTTGTGGGATCCAGGCCACTCTCTCCACAAGCCTCTAGGATTCAGCAGCCAGAGAGGCCAGCGTTGCCAAGAAGCGTAGTGCTCAAGAGGCAGAGCTGGCCAACATGCCGCTGTGCTCTCAATGAGCCAAGCGTGTGCTGCCGAGAGAGTGGTGACTTCAGCTCACCAGTTAAAGCTCTCCAAAAAGAGGGGGGTGGCAGGCAACCACTGAGTTGCCTGGGCTGCAA
This sequence comes from Chionis minor, assembly GCA_013398295.1. Lineage (NCBI taxonomy): Eukaryota > Metazoa > Chordata > Aves > Charadriiformes > Chionidae > Chionis > Chionis minor. The sequence continues at coordinate 1,866,977 of VZSF01000503.1, forward strand.
CCCACTGGGCTGCCAAGTGAAGGAAGAGCTTTTTGAGACACAGTGCAGTCCTAACTTCTGTTGTGGTTTTCCCATTTTGAGAGCACTGCTTTGGTGAGAAAGTGGCCTACTTTCCATCCTGTGCTAGGGGAACAATCTTCACGCTGTTCAGCTTGTTCTCTCTCATCCTTCCTTTTCTCCTTTCTAGGGTTGGCACTGTCTTTGCAGTTGTACACAACCAACCTTCCAAAAAGTATTCCTTGCTTTATGAGAATCAATCTTTGATTGATCCAGGGTGCCTGGATGTGGTAGTTCTGTTCTTCATTCCTGGGTCTGCTAGTTGCTAGCCAATACCATACTGGAAATCATTTAGCATGTCTGTATCTCAGTTCTCCACTGGTATGTAGGAATTTCTCACTGTGGAATGTGAAGGCGCTTTTTTTTTTCCCCTTTCTTTTTCCTTTTTTTTTTTTTTAACATAGAGAAGGCATTTCCCCATTGATGGAAAGTAATTTCCCCCTTGGAAAGTAATTTTAACCTCTCTGTGCCTGTTCTCCTGAAACACTAATGTTTAGTTCTATGACAAACATATTCCAGCAATGGAACATCTTTTTTTTTTATTTCATTTGTTTGTTAATAGCTAAAGCATACACTGAAATCACTTCCACATGCATATACTTATCATAAAATTGTTTTGCAATTACTGTGGTGTGACTGTTCCTTATCTGAAAAAAAGCTGTATGGGATATTTTTATTGAACAGAGAAGTAAAAGAACTGGACTGGATGAAGCTTATCTTGGGATAAGGTGTATGGTATGAAGAGCTGTCTGCCTCCTGAGAATCAGCCCTCACTCACGTTTAGACTCTAACAGGGGCAGGACTAGAATATCTGTAAACAGAAGCATTTAAAGCTTACACGGGTTTGACTATGCATTTGCTTATATGCACACTCCTTATAATCATTTTTATGTAATGCTTTTGTGCCTAGATGCACAGATCACTTAAATTAAACAAGGCGAGAGAATTATGGCATCTCCTCTGTGGAAGGCTGGGGAGCTGTGTCTGTTTGGCTATTGCTTGCCAGATTGGCTTCAGAGACTATAGGTTGAGTTCTCTCTTAAAGAGAGGTAGCTGACAGACATCAGACTGGCAAGGCAATAGTTTACTACTGTCTTGGGTTCTTACTTTCACACTGCGGACCATTTAAATAAAAACAATGGTAAAATGTAATGTTCTGTGTCTTTAATGCTAGGGCAGTAAAACTGGCTGCAGTCACAAGCCATGCAAACTTATAGCTCTGTTATTTTTTTCCCTCACTTTAGGTTTGCATGCCCTTTTAGGAACTTTCAGACTTGCCTGATTGCTCTCAATAAAAGATGGGGAAGGGAGGAAAAGGAGGCACTTTCCATGCTCCCCCAATTCCTTCTGTTAATCTGACTAGGGCTCAGACAAATCATAAAGCCATCAATGATCTTTTTTCTGGCCTTGCAGACCATTAACACAAATAGTTCTTCCATTTCCAAACCTTGTCCTCCCTGGCTCCCTGCATACCACAGCCTCACTGCAGATACATAATTCATTATCTGGAAAGCTGCTGTTTTAATGTAATATTAAACAGACAGCAGGCTCAGCAGGTGTCCCCAAGGTAAGGAAGGCAGCATGCTGCTGGCAGCAGCTGCTGGCTTCAGGCTTATCAAGATTTCTTTGTTTTGAAACGGAAGCTGGAAGGCTTTTTAATATAGCATGTCATTGGCTGAGCAGATCCTGGTTTCTGGCTGTTATCCTGCCTTTGACTGCAAAGACAAAAATTCTTATGACGTGTGCAGCCTGCAATGGCTGCGCACAGTTTTGTGCTCTCAAGAAAAGAGCAGGGTGAGGAAAGGGAGAAGGCTCACAAGGTAGAGACATGTGCCATATTTCCTGCTCTCATTTTTCTTTGTCGACAAACTGGGCTAAATGTACCTGTGGAGCAGGCCCACTGATGTCAGCATTGTCAGAAAGACACTTCTCCTTCTATAATCATAAAAATAACCACATATGTAGCCTACAGAGAGCATTCTAAGCAACGAGGCTGATGTTCTGCCAGTCTCACCCAAGTGCTAGTTCTCAGTGGCCTAAATCTGTGTAATTAGATCTAATTTGTATAGTTAATGTCACCCTGGCAAAAGCAGCTAAACTGGCATCCCTGGCATTTCTGTTTGAGTAGTACATCACAACATGCATTTAGCAAGGCCTTTTTGTTCCTTAGGATAACAACTTCATCTTCTGTTTTTGAATGTCACAAATCATATTGATGACTGGATTTCCCCAGAATACATGGGTCCTAAACTGGTACATGGAAATTGCATGTGGTAAACCTGCTTTGTCCCTTTATTCTAGTACTTGATTTAAGCTTAGGGGAAGTAGAGATTTTTCATAAGGTAACAGTTCTTGGTCTAGCCATAAATGGTGTGTATCTACAGAGTTTGGCTAGCCAGTGTGAACGTCCACGCTGGAAATATGTTCTCACACAAGGAGAAAGTTGCTGTATCACACTTGGTGGCTGTACACACCTGTGTGAGACTTCAGGACTTTTGCTGCACATTCCTGTGAGTTGTTATCATAGAATCATTTAGGTTGGAAAAAATCTTTACGACCATCAAGTCCAACTGTACACCTTAATGTAAACTGTAAACCATAATGTCTTTGGAGCATTTGTCTCCTTTCTTTGTGTTCCTTTGTGGAAATTCTTTTAGTTTGTCTTGTTAGTAAAGAGACTATCTGGCTGTGACTGTGATCTAGCTTTGGTCATCAGCCTTTGCTTGAAGCATGACAAAGACCTGTAAGCTATCGAAGATGGTTTGAAGGACCTTCTGGAAGCATAGCATAGCCCTTAGAAGGTGACAATGTACTTTGCCAGGAGACTGTGCGTGCTAGCATAGTGGAGAAGAGGCTGCTGACCCAGGTTTTCAAATACAAGGATTTCCCTTCTGCTAGCTAACTGTTCTGGAGGAAGACTACCAGTACAGTGCACTTGCACTGCAGTGCCATGCAGATCTAGGAAGACCAGCAGAAGTTCAAGGATTTCTGCAGAAAGGTGGTCATGTTACTGGAGTTTGCTCCAGTCCACAAGTACTGAGATGTACAGACAGGAAAGGTCGTACCAGCCCAGAAGCAGGTTGCCATTTCCTCGAGGAGCTGGACAGCAACAGGTCAGTGGCTGATTGCTTTGGTGCTGGTGGGCTTTCTGCACTGTGGGAGTGGAAGCTTGCAAGGGCAGCGTTTGAGGCAGTTCTGCTGTGTGTGATGAAAATTGTCAATAGTCCCAAACTATAAATGTGCTTTGTCAGCAGTCATCCTGAACTGTGCTATGGCTTCTGATGATAAGCACCTGAGCATTGTTGTCTGCCTCTACAATGCAAAAGGGACTATCTTAGCTTGTCAGAAGAGATGCTACCTATGTGCAGGCTTTTGGCGTATCACGGAAGAGACATACAAGCATCATGATGGGATGCAATGGAAGGGTACATCTGTAGTATTTCAGTGTGCTATCATGGTAGTGAACGCTGCAGACAGAATTTCCACTGGGAAATCCATTGAGACTCAGAACAGAGCATTCTATTCAATGCTTCCTTGAAGTTCAGTGGGAACAAGTCCATCAGCTGAAGATGCCTCTGAGGATGAGTTGTTGTTTACCTAACAGTGTCTCTTTGTTTCTTGTTTAAATCGGATCTGAATCAGTATGTTTTCAAAAAGTGAGGTTACATCTGCAAATGATTAACCAACTTTTGTGGACTTTTTGATAATGGTATTAACTGGGAGGAATTTGTCCGTTGCCAGTGGGTGGAGAGAATTAGAATTGATTTTTCTAAGCACTGTTCTGCTAGTGGTTCACTGACAATTGTCCTAAAGCACAAAAGATTGAGGCCCGTGCTTTTTGCATCAGCACAACCTTGAGTCCGTTAGCCATCCACGATTGTGTTGTGAGCGGCTGCAGTGCTGAGCCCAAGAGACAAATATGAACTTTCTTTTCTGCCAAAGAACACTGTTGCCACAGTGAAGAGTGCTGTGGGTTATGCAGTCATGTTTAGGTTATCCAATGTATAGCCAGATAGAGGAGGAAACTCCTATAAAACCGTTATTCTGTGCAAACTGTAACAAGACTATGGACTTGGATCAGAATATCCCTGAGCTCTTAAGTTTGGCTTTAGATCAGAAGTACTTCCATCTACATGTTCTCATCATTAATATTGGCAAGGTTTTTTTTCCAAATTTGCTAACATTTTGCCAAAGGCCCACAGTATATATTCTTTTGCATTTCAATCCCTTTTGTGCATTAATGTGACAAATAGCTTCATTTTTGTAAAAACAAAGTCTGCAACTGTTGAGTCCTTAATGATAGTCCATTCATTTGCTGCTGCCAAAACTGCGCTTGTAAAGCTTCAGTCACTTCACTGAAGAAAATAATAATGCTTGTAATTGATTGGCTTGAATTTCTGCAGAGCTCTGTATTCAGTCTACAGAGAATCTGAGTCTTTACAGGCTCAGCTAAAAGCTCTGGTGTCTACAGCCTAAGCTGTAGTGTCTGATGGCTTCACCTCAATTCTCCTTAGTTCAGAGCATTGGCTGAGATGGGAGCCATATAGTCCTTTAAAAATACAGTGAAGATGTCTTTGGTTTCATGGTGGATGGCTGCAGGGGAAAGAAAAAATAGGTTTATGAGGGGTGAGGAGGAGGAGAAAATAGTTGTAGAGAAACTTCTTTAGAAAGTGTGAGAACTGCTTCATTCCTATTGGTGAAAAGACCTGGAAAATGTGAGCAAAACAGTCCCAGAAGAATGCAGATGTTGGGTATTATCTCACCAGGATTAAATTGTCAAAGAAAAGTAGATCAAACTTTGCCATTGTGATGTTGTGGTAGTCATTTCTCATCATGAATTAAAATTTCCCTCAACTCTTCTCTTCGATGTTTAAAGATTTGAAGAAATTTATGAGAATTAGAAAATTGCTTGTGGTTGCATGGTAATGCATAAAAATTATCCAGTTATTTTCATTCAGATATTTCAAAGCATGAAGTATCATCATCTTTGGTCAGGAAGGAATTTCCTCCCTTATAATAGTGTGTAAACATAACTGCAGTTGGAATATATAATTTGATACATTCCTCAGACGCGTTGAGCACTTGCTGCTTTGGAGAACCACGTGGAACTGTGTGGCTTGCTTTGCATAGACATGTCACTATTTTCTGAGTCTTTTATACATACTTCTTTAGGTCCTCAAATTCTTAATTGCCTTATTTTAGATGTGTCTCCTGCAATGTGCCTTACAGGGGCAGACACACAGCTTCTGCCAGAGGGCTGACCTGAATTGCCTCCCTGTGAGCGTGTGGCTCCTGCTGCCTGAGAAAAAAATTCATTCCCTTTCCACACAGTGAGGTGGATGAAAACCCGGTGAGGACAGTGAGATGACCAGGAGCTCGGCACAGCCCAGGCAGTTCCACACCTCATTGCTGTTAAGGATGTAACTTAGGAAATATATTGAGGAGAGTCTGCAAGGGTTAGTTTTCTGGAGTGGCACAATGGAGGGTAAGGGAGAGCAGCCTGCTGTTGGGTGCAAGGCCATCTGTGGAACACACTGGGGAAAAAGCTGTGCAACCTTTTCTTTCTCCCCCTTGTCATCCCCACTTGTTACTGCTACAGACTTGATTTTGTTGCAGGGTTAGGATCCTCTTTTGTGAGGGGAAGAAATGGCTTTCATTTATCTTTTTCTTTTTTTTCCCTCCTCTCAGGACATCTGTTAGAGAGACAGAAGTTGTCTTTTTTGTCATTCTAAGACACTTTGTGAGGTGAACAACTCCCTAAGAGCTGGTGACACATCAGACAGATTTTGAAGAAAGGGGTTTGTGAGCTCTTGAGCTCAAGTTTGTGCAAACAGAAGCAGCTGAACCGCAACTATGCCTGGGCTCCGAACACCTTCAGGTTCTTTTCCAGTAGGAATTTTCTTTCTCCAGTGAGAAGCTGTTGCCAAGGGAGCAGATACCTGTTGACTGGCAGACAAAACGGTGTTAGTGTCAGCAGAGGCAACGCTACACCCTAAATTTGACTGCTTTGTCAGCAGTTATTGCTGTAAGAGGCAGTGACCATGCCATTGCACAGTGAAAGCTTCATCCGAGAAGCTGCTGCTAGCTCTGTTATGATCTACGTTTTGAAGCAAACGTGTTCAGTCTGTACGGTAATCCCTTATCAGGAAACATCATTTGAGCCAAGCCACAAGGGTTTAATTGAGCAAACTGTCACTTATTTGACAGTCTAACCCCAGAGGCATCGTTGGAGATAATTAGAATATCAGTACTCTAGAATTCACACTCGGGATGAAACACACAAGTTGCAGCAGAGGCGAAGTAGTGTCATGCAGTTCCTAGCAATTGCTGCTGTAGCAGTTGCTCCTCATGTTAATTATTGTTGATCAATTCCTTTTTGGTATGGTTCTGCTGGCTTGCTAAACTAGCTGTGACCTTGTTGGAGACATTTCATCTCTTGCTAATAGAAGCTGATACAAACCCCAGAGCAATAAAAATACAGCTTACTTATAGGGATACTATACACAGCTTGTGGCACGTTACCCAGGCTCCCAAAACTCTCTAGTGAGGGAGACAGTGTGATCATGGTTAATGGCTCTTCCTTGTATAGAACAAAGTAATTGTGGGTAGGAGCTGCAGGGGATGGTGCCTGAGCTGTGTTGATGCAAGGGAGATGCTATATCCTAGAAAAAAACAATGTACTTGGGAGTTGCTGGGCTCACCTCAACTCTAAATATTGGGCTGCTGCAGTAGAAATGGCCTTCCCACAGTTGTGAATTCACCTTAGCCAGGTTAGCGTGGCCACAGTGACCCACACATCCCAGGCAGAATAATAGTCTCCTGCGTGAGAGCATTGGAGTGCAATTACAATAAATACGTTTTTAATGCCAGAAGTGTAACTTAAAAATGACTGAATGATTTTTTACTAAGACTTCTGACAGCTCAGTCTAAAGCGGATGAAGCATGTTAAAAAAAAAAAATCAGCTTAAGGAAACTTAAACATTACAAAGCCCTGAGCAAATTAAAGCAGATTTTATAAGTAGGTGGCATTTGTGTACATGCTACTTGCTCTTCCTTTAAGAATACTTCAAATTCTTTCTCCCTTCCTCTTATTTTCTGTATTTTTTTCTGTTTGCCTTAGTTCCTGGAGTGTGACATCACTTGCCAGTGTGTGGCCTACATAGAATATGGAGTTGTTTATTTTCAAGGTTTTGGTTTATTTGAAGTGACCAGTAGCATTAACCAGTTTAATAAATAAGTAATACAGGTCACACACATATCAAGAAAGGCATCTCCAGACAGGAGGTAAAAAGCACCAAATTAGCTTGACCTGATACAATTTTTATGTCTAAAGGGATGTCTAAAAGGCCAAAGATTAAACTGAATCTTCATTTATTTTATATAGTTTTACTAATCATACACTTGATCAAGCACCTAATTAGCTTGACCTGTTACAATTTTTATGTCTGAAAGGCCAAAGATTAAACCAAATCTTAATTTCTTTCATATAGTTTTAGTAATCATACACTTGATCCTGACAACTGAAATAGAACTAGAACTAGACTTAGGTTTTTAAGGGTTTTCTGTAGTCCATGTACCAGTACAGAGAAGCTCTAGTGTCTCTGTTCGTGTTAAGTCTTGTCAGAATTTTTGCATAAGAAGCCACAGTTCTGAGGTCTAATCTCTTTTTTGGTACTTTTTAAAAGCAGTTTTATGGTGTCTGAAACCACGGAAGGCATGGGAGGGCTGAACAGATCACGGGGTGTTTGGATTAGTTTATAGATGGCAGTGGCTTTAGAGCGCCTGCCTTTGCTTTATTCTCTGAGATAAGGTCTAAGATCTGGGATCTAAAAATCATTTAGGGATTCATGAAAATCCTCTGCAAGGACTTTTAGGTGAAGATTTTATGATCTTCTATCTGTAGTTGTCATTAAACATTGTGGTGTGAAAAGTGTTTAAGGACATTAGGCATTTATATTTGACTGAAAAGCCAATGAGATTTTAGTGCATGCTTGTAAATCCTGCCCTAAGAAAATTTGAACCATCTCAATTTATGAGCTGAACTTACTCTGTGCAATAAAACGCATTTTTTAAGATTGAACTTTCCTCATTGACACAACCAAATGAAAACTGCATGTTAGAATCCCCTTGGATTCATTCTAAACTCTGGAAATAAAACATCCTTCGCCTGTAAAGGTGCATGTTTTTTTAGGAAAAATCGCCATTGTGTTGTCCATTGGAACTGAGACATAATAAATTTCTTTTGATTCAAAGCTTATTTCTTTTATTTGTACTCTGTATGATACTAAATCCACAAACCTCATTTTTTCTTAATTTTATGAGCTTTTTAAAGTGTGATCATGAATTTACTCTCAGCTTCCAAGTCAACTTCCAACTTGGATATCTCATATATAAGGTAGATGGGTGGGTATAGATAGACAGAAATACAAAAGTCGTGGCAAGCACGCATCACTGTTTACAGTATTGCTCAATTCTTCCCAGATCATACCCTTGTAGATCCTGTCAGTTTTCCTTGTTTTTATCTGTCACTTCTTGACTGCTTCAGGTTTTTCTTACTGCTTACTCTGTTCTCAAGTAGCCTAACGGGAGCACTTCAAGATCAGTTTTGTATTCACAGCAAGTTTTCCCTTCTGTTAAAGAATCACCCAGGAAAAAACAGCAGAATGGCTGTAGAGTTGTTATTGATTGTAGCAAAGTTTAAACTGCATGCTGGTGGCAGGTTAGCCCACAGGTAACCTGGTAACACCTGGTTAACTCACAGGTGTTTCAGGTATGGTAGGTGTGCTCTATCTCTAGCATTCAGGCTTGAAGGAAAACTGGTGGTGGGGAGGACACACACACGACGCAGTGCTCAGGATAGCATTAGCCAGAATCAAAGGCAATGGCTGAAGACATGGAATTAGGTTTTAAGTGACTATTCCAAGCACTCTTAATGACCTTTTGCTTCCTAATATTTCTTTTGTCTCTTTTCATAATCCAGAGATCAAGACTGGGTTATTTGTTTTTTTTTTTTTTTCCTGCTGTGCAGAGAAATATTCCCCCAATAGGGCTGCCCTTAATCTTGACAGAATTCATCTACCTCATTTTTCACCTTCCTTCATTATCGAGGCCATCTTAGAGCCCTGAATCTGATACTCATCGTTAAGACAATCATGAAGAGCAGGTCAGGGAAGATGAATCATTGCAGTTGTTCTTTTCAGCTGTGGGTGCTAGTTTTTGTCCATTTGTCAAGATCTTTGTTGCTGCTTGTCTGCAATCAAAGGCTTCCTGTCACTACTTGCTTTAGTCCTGAGGGCGAACGTGTCAGCTGGGCCCTGCGTTACCCACCAGCCACCCCTGCCATTTGCCTCCCCATGGGCTGCAGCGGCATGCACGTGGCCAACTATAAATTTCGCTCTTACTGAAAATACCACTCTACAATCCACACCAAAGCAATACAAGCATGTAAATATATACATATACACAGGCATTTGTAATTGTATAAATTTTCAGTAGAGTTGGTATAATGACAATACACAAGCACATCAGTAAGCAGAATGATGTAAGAAGTGGGTGAAAGGCAAATGAGATGGGACGTGGAAGGAAGAGAAATAGTCTGAACAAAAAAAGAAGCTGCAAACTTCAGCAGAACCTGACAGCAGATTTACTTGTGAATAGAAAAGTTTCTTCTTTTACATGTAATGGGGCAGGAACACCTCCTACTAGGAAGTCCAGTGCTATTCCTCCAAATTTCTGTTTCCATACAGACAAAGTGGATCTACAGCTTAGCTCTGCAAACCTTGATCTTAAGAAGGCTAAACTTGTGTGAACGAAGTTTAAAGCAAACAAAAATTTCCAATGTTTCCTCACTGGAAACAGCTGTATAAAGGGAGAGATGCAATTGAACATCTGTTAGAGGTTCTTTGAACAGGAACACAGAGCAGAACAGGTAGATATAGCATAACGGCAGCCTGATGCTTTGCACTTTCCAGTGAATTCATGTCAGATTAATGATGGTCAAAAAAGGAAGAATTTTTGGTAAACAGGGCTTTGAAGTGTGAATTGCAATTCTTGGTGCTGTTGCAGTACTCCATCTGACCTTCAGCAAGTCAGTTAGCTCCAGTCTTTTAATATTTAATCTTCCCTGTTGTAGGGTATGGGGGAGAGCCGAAAGGAGGACTGTTATTAAGGATCAGAAGGTGGCATGTTACTGCGGTATGTGCTGTACCACTGACATCAGCAGCAGATGGCTCCGAGGCCATACGAAGTGCAGTTGCACAGACCACATGAGCAGACAGTATATGAGACCAATTCTGCCAGCTTTAGCTAGTCTGGGTCTGGAAGAGAGAGTATTCGTGCCATACGGCTAGGGGCCTGGAGCCATGCTCTTCCGTCGAGGCAAAGGTACCTACCAGTGTATGTAAAGCAACGTGGCAAAGATACCTTGACACAGGAGTGGCAAAGCATTGAAGTCAGCTGGGACCTGCAGGCCTTTTGGTGGCGAGCAGTAGCAAAATAAGTCCCTTAATCTTTCTAGCCTATTACATTTACTGTATGTACTTGTATGGTTGCCGTCACCTTTCCTAGTCTTGAAGTTGTTCAGTTTCTGTACATATGGGAGTGAGGAGAGTAGGGATGCCAACTTGCTGTATGGAATCCCGTGCATCCTGTCCAACATGCACTGGAAATCTGCAGCAGAGCAGGTGCTTGAATGCAGGACCCCCTCCCTGGTCATAGGTTAATGCTGAAGCAGATGGACTGTTCATCCCCAAAGTTAAGCCCCCTGCTTCTGCCACATCTGTTGAGGTGCTTGCATTCTGTTTGTGTTTGCAGACCGTTTTATTTTTCCTCTGGTCTGGAGATGAAAGTAACTTTGAGCAGAGGGACTGGAATGTCTGCCCATGGCAATCCTGAGCTACACAGAGTTCGTCCCTGAGGTCCGGCCTTGTTTGTTTGGGAGCTTGATTAAAGATAAGTGAGAAGTTCTGTTGAAGGGAACGGAAAGCCCTTGTCTGTGTTTAAAATTGTTAGTAAAGCCTTCCTTCCTATCACGGTGCTGAGAGGCCAGAGCTCTGTTTGATTTATGCAGTGGAAGTAGCACTTGTGTGGCTCAGGGTTGGAGTCTAATGGCAGCTGTAGTAAGGGCTAGAGCGCCGTCAGTGACCGAGGAGAGGTTTGAATGCAGTATCTGAATGCAAACTTCGTATTGCTGTGAAAGGCAAAACTAAAATTCCATAACCAATTGTTTGTAGGCAGGAAGGTTTAAGATTATTTTGCTAAAACAATTCCTAGAGATTGGGGTGTTTGAATTGATACAATGGTTGTGTTGCCAACTCAAATCCAAAACCCATAAGATCCTGGTTTAGGTCAGAGCCCAGAAAAGAAAGCATTTGTGAATTTTGGGTAAAATTCTGGACTTCTGAAGAAGGTGTGTGTGGCATTGTTTCCTTGGTTGTTTTTTTTAAGATCTGAGTGTTTGAATCTAGCTGTTTCTCGTGACTACGAAGACTCAAAACCTGTTGGATGTTGCAACAACATAGAGACATGTCTGAACCCTGCCCTTTAGGCTTCTTGTCTCAAGGACGTAGTGAAAGGAGCCAGCCATGTGTGGAAAGGAACATGAGTAAAATGTTATTTAAAAAAAAAGTTTGTAGGTGGATCTGCATGCTCTGACACTGCATATTCATGTCATGCGAACATATGAGGCTTTCTCTAAGAAGGCATTCTGAAGTGCATTCTTGTTTCTAAGCTAGTGTCTCTGCATGGAGTTGTCTTCATTTGCTTGTACTTATGTGACTAGTCACTACTGACTCTCCCACGGGCAGCTTGTAGGGTCGTGATCTTGCTCCTATTTAAAGTGTCAGTGGGGAAAGCCAACTACGGGGGAGCTTTATGTAGTTTTTGGCAGAGTTTCAGGTCTAGCATGTACAATAATCTTGTTTTCCCATCCCGTTTTTACTTTTTGCAGACTCAAATAGAAGTATAAATGTTTATTTTCCCCTAAATGCTTGCATGAAAAAGGCCCGTGAAGGTTTAGAAGACAGCTGGGTGGCGCAAAGTAACATCTTAGGGGAAGGTGAGTTGTAGTCAGGTCACTGTGGTACAATGACTCAATGGGAAGATACTGGGACACCACTTCTGCACAAGTTCAGTAAGAAGTCGTCTTCATCCTTCTCTGCTTATTACGCTTCATATCGCAATCTCTGTACAGGTTAGTTCAGCTGTTCTGACTAAATTTGCAACCTGTAATTAATTCTAACCTAAGATTCTGGTGCCTTCTTGTCCTTCGTGGCTTGGGTAGGCAAGATCTCAGCTGGATCCCATTAAATTTAAGAACAGGATCTGTGTTTTATCTTGACCAAGCTCAATTGTTTGCGGCTGGTGTGACCCATGCAGTACATGTTTTTTTGGGACTGTCACTCCTTTGAAGAGTTAGCTTGAACTCAGGCCATCTGTCTGCTAGGTCTTGAACCCCTGTTTCTGATGTGTGCTGAGGGCTGCGAAAAGCCTCTTTCTTGCTGTCGTATCTTCTGTAAGATGTTTGGTTGTGAAAGGCGTGGCAATAGGTCTGCAGATAACAAGAATTAGACCTGGTGACCTCTGCTTTTACTATGGGGCTGTTGTATGTTGGTAAAAGAATTAGGTTGTGACAGGAGTTCCTCAGACTGTAATTTCCTGCTCTGACAGTTCTGTATGCAAAGGATGAAGTATGTCCTCCTTGCAGTGGAGTATAGTGGAGCGTTGATTTATTCAGATGCCTGCATCCTAGCCTTGAGCTAAAGAACTGTTTTGCTTTGTATATCTTAAGGAATATGAATCATTCAGTAAATTCAAAATGGGAGACAGTCCGAGAGGATGCTATGAGGAAAGAAGCAGAATTTGGATATATGAGGGGAAAAAGCATCATGGCTTTTGTTTCTTAAGCTGCATGCCTCATCACAGGTGGCTGATGTCTCTCTTCTTTACTGAAAGACTGCCTCAGTTTCCCAGTTCAGTGAATTGCTTCTGAGAGAGCCACAAAATCCTTCCCAACGTATCTCATTTTACCCCTTTTTATTTGCCAGTCAGCACGTGATCTGTGAGTGTGTCCAGGCCAGGAAACAATTAATAGCAAGAAAAAGTGCTTCCTTGGCTTGTAGGCAGCTCCCAGCTTGCTCCTTTCCCCAGATTAGCAAGGATTTAGGAGGCGCATGTTCTGTGTACGATAAATCAGTTCTGCAGAAACCACCACATACCATCGTCCTGCTCTTATCTCTGAATTCCATGGTCAGGCAATCTCAGCTGCTCAGCGCAGACTGGCAGCTTTAGCTTCCCAGTAGGTCCTGAAAGCCATGTAAGCGTGGAAATGGCAGTGACACAACGGTTAAGATGTTATCCCTGTAGTGAAGCCAAAGGCAGTTTCCATGGTGACGGAGAAGCTCCAGGCCACTAGTGATGCAGCTGCTGTGTTGGACAGGATCAGTAGCCTTTTTATATAGAGGCTGTTCTAGTAGAGCTTTTATGTGTTTATGTGGCCCTTGTTAGGTCGTATGCAGCTCTGGAACATAAAATAAAGGGTGAGGGGATGATTAAAACTGACTGAAGTGGGTGCTGATCTAAAAAGAAAATGGGAAAAGAAGGGTCAGAATGCTGTAATTCTTGGAGTATCCACAAATGACAGGTGTATATGACAGCTTGACTGCGTTTGATATTCTGTGCACTTGGTATTCTGGTCAGTACTTTCCTGAGATACGGTGTGCCAATGTTTAATAGCTCCCGAAGTTCTTATTTCAAGTGGGAGAGTCAGATTCATATGTCCCAATCGTAACTTCTCTTCAAAGTGTTCCTTCTGAATTGGGTGCAAAATCAGAATGGGTCTTTTTTTCTATACTGAGACCAGAAGTTCCCCAGGACTTGTTGATAGCAGATGATCTTGTGACTTTTGCATCTCAGGCGCTAAAATGTCTTATGATTCACTTAGTCTCCCTTTTGGGTAATAATCTCTCAATACGTCAGCATGGGTATGTGGGATTGATTTTGCACTCTTCATGTATGGCCTTACAGCCTGTGCTTTCCCTTTGCTTATTGCTGGGACAGTGGGTACAACATCGCCAGGTTCCCACACTGGAAACACATATTTTGCACTTTTGCTTTGATCTTGTGCCAATCTGTGCTTTGTGGGTGCTGCAGCATATGAGTAGGAATTGTGTGTAAAACTGTTCAATTAAAATAATCATTTGATCATTTCAACCCAGACTTTTGGAGGTTTTAAAAATCAGTTACTCTCTTCTAAACTAGGTGCTAAAAGAGATTTGTATTCTGTCTTTCAGGTGGTGCAGGGGACCGGGAAAAGATGCCTGTCAATCATGAGACTTTCCTGCTCATGGCTAATTCCCAGAATGAAATGGAAGATTGGGTGAAAGCCATCCGACGGGTTATATGGGCTCCATTTGGTGGAGGTATTGCAAATAGCTCACATGCACATAAATTAAAACATTTGCCTCAAGGTAAAACATATTCTTGTGATACTAGGATACGTGTAACACTGTAAAATCACTGAGATGCCTAGATAAGCTCTCGATTGTCTGAAGTGTTTTGCAGCAAGTGAATTGGGTTGATTTTTTTTGCCAAGGATGGAAGGGAATGGGAGGGGAGGGCACATCCAGACTGTATAACTGACTCTCAGTCAGAAATGAGTGGTGATAACAAATGTATCCCTGTTGTCAGTACGCAGGTTTTTTACAGCTAATTATGAACTATTCTGTGGACCTTTCTCATCCTTATGGACATAAGAAGTGTGTCCAGTTATCTCAATTTTCTACCACAAGAGCAGATGCAAATCTTTAACCTCTATACAGCCAGAGGCAGCAGAGCTTTTCCTATAGCTGATGTAGGGCCGGGTTGAGAAGATAAAGCTTCCCCTGGCTTCAATGCGGGTGTAGTCTGAAGTAGAACAACAGGGTCAGGCTGAGCGAACACCTGTAAGATAATACGGCTGTTGACAATTCCTGAAGTTAAAATGAACAAAAAGTCCAGAGACTCAGTATTGATATTATACTACAATCTTCAAATTCTCAAGTCAGTAGATTAGATAGGAAGTGGTTTTGTGGTTTAGCACAGAAAAAGGGTTCACAGATGTTTTATTCTGGGTTCACTGTTGGTGACAGCAAGCTACTGACTTGGTACTGGACACTTTATACTTTGAAGTCACTTGTGTGCTACTGATGCAGTTTATGCAAATAGTGGTATCATATGCAGATAGCGGTATCGACCTCTTTTGAGAGGTAGAGATAAAAAAAGGGCCAGATAAGGGTTAGGTAATACAATTACTTTTGCTGAAATGAAGTTACTAGTATTCCTGAATGGGGAGGAGAAGTGACCTTGATGCAATTGAGGGAGGCTCAGATAGCACAAGGTCACTAAGAAAACCCGATGTTTGTTAGTAAACTTTATCTTGATAGTTTGTTGGGCTTTTTTTTCTCTTAAGTGACTCACAGTTTTGAGTCTCTGTGTAGCAGCATTTGGTTTGTCTGGAGGAGATACAATCTCTACTGATGATGTAATTTTTTCCTAGGTCCTTCTTTCACTTAGCAGGGAGGGTGTACATACAAAAGGCAGCTTGTACCTGATTCTGAGAGGTTGCATGCGATGCTGTTGTGCTGTGGGCAGAACAAGACCTTTTCACTCGTAGAAACTGATTTACCATGATTTCTCCTCAAACATGAGTATGTGCTTGTTTTTCTTTCCTTCTGAAGTCCAGTTCGCAGTGAAGGGTCTTTTAGACTCTGAGCTCAGTGCAGGTCCCTGCAGTTCCTCCAACAGAAGTCTTGGGATCTCAGAGATGGTATTTCTGTGGCCATTTGTAATGGACCTTATATTGTGTGTTTTACAGCTTTGCTACATGTATTAAATAAATACTGTGAGGAAAAAGGTGACATTCAGTCATGACAAATTATACATATTCCAGCAACAGCCTCCTTCTTTAGGGCATGATGCTGTCAGCACTACTGGTATCATTGCAAATTTGGCTTCTTTTTTGTTAGTGTTCATGTTTTGTCAGTCTCTTGGAGTAGTTCCAGAGCAAGCATCTTTTTTTAAGTATTAAAATAATAAATAATTAAAAATCATAAGATTTTAAAACCGAAAATATGAGCGTGGCATAAAGATAGGGATAGATTCCTCGTTTCTTTCTTTTTTTNCCTTTAAACTTCTCTGCAAAGCTATTGGATAACATTTTGTTTTTTCTTTAAGTGAGGCAGATACTCTTAGTCTTATATTTGATTCCAGGAACTGGGGCTTTATGAGGTACCAAAAAACATAGAATGAAATCATGAAAATGTGGAAGCAGCGTAGGGGACAATACAGCAGCTGCTATTTGTTGCGGTTTTCACGTACTGCAGATTTGATCTGATTCCATCAGTGTCAGTGTAAAGGCTGCTTCAGCTTCTAGTGAGACCTGGCTTAAGTCCTGTAGAAGAGAAGCACTGCCGTTTGCAGATCTGGAAAGAATTGCAGTTGTATATTGATGTTTTTCCTTTGTCTGTGAATAAAAACTAGCCAAGAACATGGGTACATCCTGGGTGGTCTGCCTGGCCTGAGCTCTCTGCCCTAATATTCAGATATATCAGTCTAAATCTAGCTTGGCTATGTCTGCTTTGTAGTCCAAGCTGCATGAACAGATTCTTATGCTATGGTTTCATTGCTTCCTTGCACTGACTGAAGTGCTAGCTGCTGTCAGGGCTGGTTTTTTCCCACCTTGCGACCATGTGTTCCCACCATGTTTCATTCTGCTAATACTCGTGGTTATACAGCTGTGCAGTAGGAAATGACCTGGCAGGAAAAATAGGGGGGAGGATTAGTTTGTAGCTGTATTGTCCGCCTGGCCCTGCTAACCATGCAGCTGCAGGACTAGTAGATCCAGCACAACGAGGACAGTGGGGAGAGATGATGGGGTAGGAGAGGGCACGCTTCTTCATTTTGGACAGTGGGGAGAGATGATGGGGTAAAAGAGGGCACGCTTGTTCATTCTGACTGTAACCCACACGTAAATTGGCTTAAAGAAACCATGGAGCTGCATCCTTAGTCTCTTTGTACTTCACAAGGTATTTATGGGAATGTCAGTAACTAGGAAATAGTTAAGATGTTCAAACTGTTGTTTCCAAATGGTTTTAGCCAGTTTGGGAAAATGATCAAACCTACTCATCCTCCATCAGAATCAGAGCAGGGGAATTTCTCTGAGTGAAATCCCAGCTGAGCTTAAATGCAGGAGGACAGTAAACATAGCTGTCTCTGTGTTTTAATTGAATAATTTGAACACTGCTTTTCTACCACCACTAATTTGAGAGCCAAGTCTTATCTATCGACACTTTTTAATATCCAAAGCTAAAGGGATAGGGGGAGGAATTAAAAAGCAGGCTTCATTATTAATATGTAAATATCCAGCCCTGGAGAAGGTTGATATGGTGTAAAAATGAATTATGCCAAGATAAAAGGGGAGGCTTAGCCACACTTTAATCTTTGCTGATGCATTGAAGAAACATAAATCAAAAAGGTTGAGGGTATCTTCTTACGTGTTGATGCGAGCACATGAACTATGTTTAAAGGTGAACAGCAAAGGCTTCTTAAAATAAAACAGAAAACTCCTCAAAGCTGCTGAGGATCCCAAATTATTAATGAGAGACACATTCAGGCTTAAAAGTCATGTGGAATGTGTTCTTTGAAATACACTTCAAATGTGGCCTTAAAATAAAATCCTAGAGTTCCTAAGTCTTTTGAAGAAGAACTGTCTTGTTTATGGGGAAAATAATTTCTAACAAGTTTCTCAGAGTTTCAGGCTCCTGAATTCTTGAGTCTAGTCCATCTCATTTGGAACAGAAGATTTTGTAAACTGAGATTTGAGAGTATTCTATATGTTTTGATTACGTCTTTAAGAGTAAAGTTTGTCACAGTGGCTTGATAAAAGTGAGTTTTGGAGCACATTCTGACAGAGGGTGACTAAAACTGTTCCCTATGTTCCTTCTTACCTCCATGAGGAACAAACTTTGCTCTGAGTTTACACCACTAAAAGTTTATCTGGAGAGTCCCTCTGTGCCCTACAGTCATGCTGTTCTGCAGTTGCTCTTCAATAAGGAGTGCTCATAGCAGTGCCATAGCACTAAGGGATTGTGGCCATGGGCTTCAGCGAGAGTGAGCCTGCCAGTGTCCTCCGAAGGGGGATGCATTGAAAGTGTTTGGTGTAGTGGGGCATAGGAGGTCGTTCCTAACTCTGTACGTGTGCAGTGAGGCTGTACTTCTAGTCTGAAGAAATAGAGCTACTTTAAGGAAATCCCTTTCCATCTGCTCACCTCTCAGTTGGCATGCCTTCCTCATTTTTGTCTTGCGTCAGATGTAAAACTTAATGTGTCTAGGACTGAATTTTGGGCCCTGAGGTACAAAAGCAGGGTTTTTTAGTGCCTGAGTTGAAAGCCAAGTGGCATAACTTTCTCTTACAGCTCAGCACAGGACCAGCACTGCATGGGGACAGAATCATTCCGTGTTAATCTTGTATTATGTTTGTGTTTGTTTTCTTCTGTTTACATATTCTTTCTTGCCATGAGCAGTTCCTTGCTCCTCTGCCAGAAATGCATGTCACAGCCCCTTTCTTCTCAATTACTGTATCCTAATTTCTCCTCCTCCTCACTCCAAGCTTTCATCAGTTCCTTGTGATGGACGGGAGGTGAAGCAGTTGGAAGGGATGTGCTTCCCTTAGGCAAACACAGAGAGCTTTACCCTGTGACAAAGTAATTATGCTGCGAGAGCTCCACAAGTTGTTTCTCTGTTCAGGAGGAATAGTTGCTTTTTAACTGGTGGGGTCTGAAGAAGTGTCTACTGAGGAAGCCACTCTGCTATCATTAATTCCAGTCCACTTATCCATGTGTGGATTCTTTCTTCTTCTGCCAGCAAACAGTGCAGACAATGTTTTTCCTGGCAATCAGGGACTTGTGCAGACCATGTCTTGTATTAGGTGAGAGCTGCAAACTAGGGGACAAGTCTCTGAGGTGTAATTTAATACCTGGCTCAGTGTTGTTATGGGTAATGGAAGAACAGTCATACATAGGCCTACTTAGGGATCCGGTTTTAGGTGAGTTAATGTCTTTCAGATAACATGTGCGTGATAGCAAAACATGACTGTTTTGAAGGATCAGATACTGGTATTAGAGATGCATGTCCACCAGGATGCCAGACTGTTTAGGAGCTAGAATATGATGTTAAATCTTGGGAGTATGGGGTTTAGTTTCCCCACCTGGAAGATGGGGGTCTTCCAGTAAAAACATCATGCGCATAAAATCCTGTCAGTGGATTTAAGATGCTAAGATACCACAGTAATGAAGAACAAGGAGGTGGCTTCTATTATCTTCCCAGTGTGAAGACAGAGGGGAGGTTTCGGCTCCCTGTCTTGCTAGAGGGCTCCCCCATAGTGACAGTCTCAAGAGGGATTCCTGGCTGGGGCCAAGAGGAGCCCCTTCACTAGGTGGAGGGGTGGGCTTCCCTTGTGCAGGCTCCCACAGGTGTGTGGGGAGTGGTGCTAGGTGTTCGTTGTGCCTGATATGTGCTGTTATCTCTGCACAGAGACAGCTGGCGCCTGATGCAGCTTATCAGTGTTTGCTCTTTGGTGTTGTCTCATGCTGGGAGACAGGCCCAACCAAGGGAAGGGGAAGAGAAGGATGATAGGGGTTATGAGTTCAGATATCTGCCCAGGACTAGGGCATGCACGAATCATCTGTGAGGAGGTACTGGTTAGCCTTAGCCCAGGCAAAGGTATCACAAACAGTGTGGATACATCACGAACACTTGTGGATATAGAAACTGAGACACAGAGTAAAACTAAAGTAAGCTGGGAATAGATCTTCTTCCGAAACGGCTTGTAACAGAGAAAGTTTTAAGATCTGTTTTTGAGATCTGATTAAGTTATTTTTTTCTAACTTACTAATTAAGTTTTTTTTTCTAACTTACCTCTGTCAGATATATCTGTGACTTCTATTACTGCTTTATGAGCAATGTACTTTACCATCATGACGCAGCTTTGAGGTAGGGAAGGGCTGTCATCCTCATTTTTTGTAAAGGAGGAATCTGAAGTATTGAGTAATAAAGTAACTTGTCTGAGGTGACAATGACTATCTGTGAAAGAGACACTCTGAAGGCATTATTCAGCAAGGCAAACAGAAGGATCGAAACCCTGGACTTCAGGAGAGCAGACTGTGGCCTTCTTAGGGGTATGCTTAGAAGAATCCGATGGGATATAGTCCTGGAGAGAAGAGGGGTCTAGGATATCTCGCTGATTTTCAAGGATTACTTCCTCCAAGCTTAAGAACAGTCCTCCTTCATGTGCAGGAAACCAAGCAGAGGTGACCAGAGGCCTGCATGGATGAACGAGTTGCTCCTGACAAAACTCAAACCTAAAAAGGAGGTGTAGAAGTGGAAGCAGGGACAGGTGTCCTAAGAAGAATATAGATAACCTGTTTCAATATGCAGGAATGGACTTTGAAAAGCTAAAGCCCACCCGGAGTTGAATCTGGTGGGGGCTGTGAAGGGCAACAAGAAAAGCTTCTTCAGGCATATCAACAACAATGTGAAGACCAGGGAAGATGTGGACACACTACTGAAAGAGGCAGGAGAATTGATGACAAAGGGCATAGAAAAGGCCAAGGTTGTCAATACCTTCTTTACCTCAGACTTTCCTGGTAGGATTTGTATTCATCATTCCCTAGCCCCTGAAGCCAGTGGGAAAGCCTGGAGCAAGGAACACTTCTCCATAGCAGAGGATGATCAGGTTAGGGAACATTTAAAGAAAATGGATATACCCAAGTCCATGTGACCTGATGGGATGCACCCACAAGTGCTGAGGGAGCTGGCCAATATGTGAGGCCACTCTTGATAGTCTTTGAAAAGACACGGTGATTGGGGAAGGTCCCTGAAGACTCCTATTGGCAAGGAGGAGTACCTAGGTACTCACAGGCTGGTCAGCCTCACCTCTGTTGCTGGGAAAGTGATGGAGCAAACAAACCCAGAAATCACTTCCAGTCAGATTAAGATCAAAAAAGTGACTGAGTGTAGTCAGCATGGATTTACGAAGGGGAAGTCATGCTTGACCAACCTGATAGCCTTCTGTGATGAAGTGGTAGATGAAGGGGAACAGCAGTGACTATTGTTTGTCTTGATTTTAGCAAGGCTTTCAATACCATCTCCTGTAATATCCTCATTTATAAATTCATAAATCACACTCTAGATACAGTGAGGTGTATTGAGAACTGGCTGAACTGCGGCACTCAAAGGATTGTGATCAGCAGCCCAAAGTCCATCTGAAGGCCAGTCATTAGTGGTGCACCCCAGGGGCTGATAGTGGGGCCAGTACTGTTTAACAGCTTCATTAATGACCTGGATAATGGGACAGAGTACACTCTCAGCAAGCTTGCAGATGATAGTGGGAGGAATGGTTGGTGCATCAGATGGTTGTGCCATCATTCAGAGGCGCCTCAACAGGCTGGAGAAATGAGTGGACGGGAACCCTGTAAAGTTCAACAGAGAGTAATGCAAAGTCCTGCCCCTGGGGAGGAATAAACCTAGGCTGGGGGCTGACTGGCTGGAAAGCAGCTTTGCAGAGAAACATCTGGCCTACTGTTGGACAAGTTGAACACGAGTCTGCAGTGCATCCTTCTGGCAAAGAGTGCCAATAAATTCCTGGGCTGCATTAGGATGAGCATTGCCAGCAGGTCAAGGGAGGTGAGCCTTCCCCTCAGCACTGGTAAGACCAGGTCTGGAGTGCTCTGTCCAGTTCTGGGCTCCTGAGGACAACAAAGACGTGAGCTTACTGGAGTGAGTCCAGTGAAAGGCCCCCAAGTTGATTAAAGGATTGTGGTAAGTGAAATTCTAAAAGAAGCTGAGAAGGCTGGGATTGTTTAGCCTGGAGAAGAGAAGGTTCAGAGTGGATCTTATCAGTGTGTATAAATACTTGATGGAAGGATATAAAACTAAAAGCAAAGCTAAAGCATGTCAAGGGCAAAAGGTGTTCCTTAATGACTTGTTAAGATCTTACCTTTAGAAGTTAGGTGGCTGCTCTACTTTCATGCAAAATTCATAACTTTCACATCTCATTAGTTTACTCCTTGCGTATATTTCACCTTTAAAACTGCTGGCTAAAAGCTTTAAGTGATCTTCGGTACCAGTGCCCAACCTTATCTGGACTCTGAGTGGAGACCATGCAGTAGTCTGGTCATCCCAGAGCAGAAATGGATATTCTTGGAGCACTGTGTCAGTGCTTGTGCAGTCAGAGGAGCACTTGTCCTGCTACTGGTTTCAAAAACTTCAGGCAGCAGCATGATTTTTGCACTGCAGTACCAGTCCAGTGGCTTCTGAAGGATGATGCAGCTTGGCACCAGGTGAATGAATTTGCAGTACTTTGTCTGTTAGCATGGGCAGTCCCGGGCACCAAAGAGCAGTCGTCCAGAGCTGGGGAATGACGGGCAGCTGAGCAAGTATCCTTCTCAGTGCCTCTGCTCAACTAGACAGCAGATAGAGAAAAACTACAAATAGAAATTACTTCTGTTACATTTGCAGATGAGCAGGGTAAAACTTTTCATGGGATTTGCTTGATGAAATGTATTTTGGTTGGGAACTGCTGATTTGATAAAATGAAACGCCACATGGGAATGTTTCCATTTGGATGAAATTTTGCTAGGAAAGATTTTTCAAGCTCAGGGTAGAATTTTTAATACAAGCTCTAGCCTGATTTGTTCTTGCACTCCACAGGTTGTATAAGCAATTAAGATGTAAAATCTGTCCTATTTAAGCCCTTTGAAAAGGGTCTTGGAAAAGAGAGCATTGCAGGAAGGTCTGATGGATTTATCTACAAATGTAAGGAGGATTTGAACAGTGCACAGTCATGAGGTTTGAACCAAGAAAAAAAGTGTTTCATGCAGTGCACAATTAAGTTATGAAACTCATTGTCACAAGATGTTGTGGAAACAAAAATAATAAATGGATCCAAAATAGAATTAGATGGGTTCATAGAAGATAGGTTCACTCGGGCTATCAAAGGAAAAATTCTGGAGGGCATCATTACCTTCATTGCTAAGAGCAGTCCAGCTTTAGATAAAATGTGGTGGGGCTTGCATTTGCTTTGATAAAAGATTGTTTTCCTCTTCTCTTCATCTAGTAAGTGCCAAGGAGAGGTGATAGTGGCTGTGCATTTGTTACATTATTCGTAGCTACTGCCTTTAGCACGTAGTCTGACCAGTGCCACCTCCTACGCTGTGGGTTTCTTAGTGAGACCATTCATGTAATCATTAGATTCATGCTTGATGTTTGAAAGCTGACAGTCTTTAAAACATTCATGGTTCTCACTGCACGTCCTGGCAGTATATGATTAATGGGACAAACATGTTCCTGTGGTGTTTCTCAGCTTGCAGGCAAGTATTTTAATTTCTCTGTATTAGTCCTTTGATGAATGTTATGAGGATATGTGCTTACTGAAGGGGAATGGTGGCCTGCTCCTTGCAAGTTGTAATTTTAACCGTTTAGGAGCTGAGAACAAAGAAATTCACCCTGTCTCTCTTTTCCTATTTCCCTTCTAAATGTTACCCTTCTATCCCCCACACTAGCTCCTTTTTTCTTCTCCTCCTTAGTCATGTAACCTGTCTTGCAATTTCCCCTTTCTGCCTTCTGAGTTGCAGGTCAGGGAACAGGAACATTCAGCCCTTGACCTCTTCTAGAAGTGTTCCTGAAAGGTTAGCGGATTTACTGAAACGTTTTGTCCATTTTACAAATGGAAGCTAAATGCCATCCCCTCTCCAAGCACAGCCAGTCAGGTTCAACTGTTGCTAGACCTTAGACCATGACCTTATGCTTCAGTGGTGAAGGTATAAGTTATGCTTTATATTGACTGAGATTTTAGTTGGGTAGTGGAGGATAAAGGTAAATGTGTGGGAATTAGCTAACAGATTTTCATCATTGATTGAGTTTGAGGAAACAACAGAGTGAAACCATATACAATTTACCGCATAGTGAGTTTTACAATTGCAGGTTACATACTGACAGAGCTATTTATGATGAAGTTTGATTTGGATAAGCACCCATGTGTTCAGTGTTGATCCTGTCTGCTTCTCAGTGACTGATTGTGCTTAGGTTATGAGCCTCTCAGGCTTGGGATATGGGAAGGCTTGAGGACATAAGCTTGTTTGGTTTTATGAATGGATAAAAGGGGCTAGTCTTCTAAATTTTGGTTGTGAATCTAGATCACAGGCCTTGCCAGGTTCCAGGAGACTTGTTTCATTTCGTACTAGAGAAGAGGATCAGCAACAGGTTTCAGACCCCATGATGCTTACATTTGACCTACAGGTGGAATTCTCATCCTTCTCCAGTGATGAGATGTTGGGGGCAACAATTATACTATGTCATAACTACTTTTTAGTTACAAGCACCCAGAATTTCTGTAAGACTTTTCTGTGCAGGACATCAACATGCAGGACACTTGAAAGAGAAGATCTGCTGGTCAGATGCTTTCTACAGACTTAGCTTCAGTCAAGTCTACGGAAGCTATCTACTAAATGTAGAGAGGCATGTGCAAGAGACAGTAAATAAAAAGTTCTGTAAAAGATGTTCTTATGTTGTGGGTAGAAAGAAGTTTTCCAGGGCACATTTGTCCAGATCGCTGCTTGCTAAAAGGCATTTTTTGCCGCTCTTGATGTTTTGTTCTCTAAATGCTTCTTGCCTTTGTTTAGAGAGAAATAGACCAATAAATGCAGGGGTTTGGCTCTGGATTCAGAATGCTGTGGTTAAGTGATGTTTAGGTCTGTTTATCGTCATTTCTCTGTAAGCAAACAGTTACAATCTCAATGTAGAGCATAAACTGGTCCATGGTAGGGTAATTTACAGTGCTGCTCAGTCAGTTCCTTTCCTGACATATTTTAGAGAGATGGGAAGGCACCTCACACAGGTTGGGCAGAATCGACTGTGATAGAAGAGTGAATGTAGCTATTTGCTAACCTTTTAACCCAGGCTGGGCTGGTTTATCTGTCAGTAAGCAGAAGCCTGTTTATTCTCAAGAGATTCCATTTTACCAGTAAAGGTTGAGACCCCAGCTCAGAGCAGGGGAGGGGTGTGCGGTCATAATTTTGTTCAGAGAAGGATCTGTCCAAAGTGCTTGGAGAGGGAGGAAACTGTCAGGGAAATTTTCTGCTCAGGGTACGTATTGTTCAAGTCCTTCATGCTGGGTTCAGCCCTGTGACTGATCACCTGTAGCTGTTTTACTGAGAGCTTTCAACAGATACAATGAGATGTTCAAGTGCCCATGTTTGCCTGGGTTAAAAAATAAGTCTGTACCAGGCTCAGCTTACTTGAAAATTAGGAGAACTCGGCTCTGATTCTAACTTTGATACTAGGCCCTTTGGTACTAGACAAAGCAATTTCCTAGATCTGAGCTCCCTCAGGTCCGCTTGAGTATACCTGTACGTTAGCTAATACTCTGTGTAAGCCAGTGTCTAAAAATACCTGCACCCTATGGGCACTTGTTAGAGCCATGCAAGCCAACAAGTTTGTTCACAATCAGAGATGAGGCGGAATATTTTCTGAGTTCATGCAGGTTCACCATTCCTGTCTGTTGCAACCAGATTCAAGACTGAATTTGACCCGAGTTAGATGCCAAGCCTGAGACATGCCTGGATTTTCAGAGGTTGTGTGAGCTGTAGTGAACTTCCCAGCCAGTCTCAAGGCTTGTAGTGACATGTTACAGGCAGGATGCTTTCTCCCTGTTCTGGTACCTGCAGCAGAATAAATGCGGGTGGTGCTAGCTCACGAGAGAATTACTAGGATTCTCTCCATACAATGACACCCGGAAAGAAAATGTCTCCAGCTCCCCAGCAGCAAGATCATGTGAGATTTGCTTGGTAAACAGTTTTAGAAACGTAAGTTGTTCTTTAGGGAAATAAGAGCCACCCAGTGCTAAGCTTCTCTGCAGCTGAGCAAATTCACACCAATGGGGAAAGAGGGAGTTCAGTCCCCATTACCCCTTCTCTCCTTGGCACATGTGTATGGGGAGATCTCCAGGTAAAAACTTTGATGGTAGTTTATATGCGATGTGGCCAGCTTTCTAGATTTCATTGCTATTCTTGCAGTATCAAGTGTACTTCTGGAGTCTGCATCCCCTGCAACCCATTGATTATGTGTGAGTCTTGGATTTCATTTCTGAGAAACGTGGTTAACAGACAAAGCAGAATCCAAGTGTGACCTGAAAATTCAAAACACAGAAGACAAATTAAATATATGTATATATACATATAGTGCTTTTTTTATTCCAGTCTCCTCTCATTCTATGGTCCAAGTCACGATTTTTAAGATTTTTAACATGCTTTTAAAGGGATTGAGAGTTGTTTTCTGTAAGGAGATGGGTGATAACTGGGGAGTGTGTAGATATGCAGCACAATGTTTCATTCTTCTCACAGGACACCTGTAGCTGCAGTTACCATGTGCAGGAAAAAGCACTGAAGCAGCTGCCATTTTATGCTTTAGTTGTGATGCTCGTGTGAGCAAGCGCATGCTCCTTCTGCTTTTTTCTCTCACCAGAGAGCTGTGTTTGCTCTTTCTTTGGAGAATAGTTTACATCGTCTTTGTCATCTCTCATACAGCTCAGGATTTTATAAGCTATGCTGAAGTCTAATCATGCTTTGAGTCATGCTGTGTCCTTGGCCACAGACAGGCTGTGAATTTCACAGGTTAATTATCGTTTGGGTATAACAATATCCATGTTAAACATCATGACTTTCCATTTCATTGGATCCCTCCTTATTCTTGTGTTTTGAGAGATGGAAAACAGAAACTGTGAATGGAAGAATAAAAGTCTGAATTTGCTCTCTCCTGGAATCCCATTCCAAACATCGAGTCCCAGGCTCCATAATGTTATTAGCAGACGTGACACGTTTTGAGGCATTCTTCCAGGGAATAGTGCCAAAAATCCTGATGGTGTCTCAGCCATTCAGAAGTGGATTGGTCCTGCTCACTAGTTAGCACTGTAGGCAGGCTGTCCCTAACCTGCAACCTGTTATGTTCACCACAAGAGCAGGGAGGATAATAAAAGGGTAAAGAATACCCAGGATCTCATTTGTACCGTTTGTTTAAAGATCTCCATCGCTTTACAAGTGTTCTTTAGTGGGCTTTGAATACTGTTAAGTGTATCATCTGGGCTTCTGGTGTCCAGTTGTGCAATACCTTGCTACTCAAGTTATACCTTACTACTTTGCCATTCAAGAACTGGAGCTTTTGATCCTGGTACTGCCTTCACCTGTAGTGATAGATAGTCATTTCTTGGGGAGCTTTTGATGGAAACAGAGAATGTAGAGACAGAGTTTGATCTCAAATTTCCTGAGTTGTGGGACAATAGTGTCTCAGTGACTGGAGTCTCAGAGCTTGACTACTGGGTCAATATCATCTTTGATATGTGTGTTCAAACTGAGCCACAGTGTACCTAAGAAAGCGGTCGGTCACTAAGTTCAGATGAGTGTGGTCTATACAGTGATCACAGACATTATTTTAATAACAGAACCAGATGTAGCAGCTGTAGACAGGGATAACATTTTTTTTTTCTTCTTTTCCTGCAGAGGGAGAAGTTAGCCAAACTTGATAAAATCCCCCAGAAGCTTTGTGCAAAGGTTTTGGATAGTGACTGCTGCAGATCTGCAGTCACATGAGTGCGTTTTGTAAATGGGATGGAGGGCTGCCTCTGTATAACTGCGCGGGGCATTGTGTGATAAGCATTTTTCTTAACTACAGCTGTCTTACCCTGAGAGCAGAAGCTGAGGGGGTAAATGCTTTCCTGCAAGTAAGTCCTGGGGATTGGTTCACATGTAAGGAGCTTGTAGTTCCTTCTTCTACTAGTTATTCAGCCAAGCTATTCATCATCAAGCAACTTCTCTGTAAAGGGCTAAAGGAAAGGCTGTAAGTACAAAAAGCTGCACCAGTCAAAGACTGTAGCTTTTCCTAAGCTGTGTAAAACTTTCCAAGATGTCCCAGAGCTATGGAGATACTCTCAGAGCACACTAAGGCTAAGGTGGGGGGATGTTCCCCTCCAAAATGAGGTTTCTGCTGCTGGTGCTTTGCAAGCAGATCAGAGGCCAGACCAGGTTGCCTGCAGCACAACTAACATTGCCTGTATCAGGAAGGGATCCAGAGCGTGGCACGCAGACAGCAACTGTTGCTCAGCTTTTCCAGCTATCTAGAATAGATCTGACAAGCAATTAGAGCATGAATATATTACAGAGCCGGTGGGGGATGCCTTTGTTAAAACTTGTGACCCATACTTAGCTGCTGTTTACATTGGCGGCAGCTTCGAGGGTGGGCAAGACCCTACCTGCCTGTCTTTCTCCTCTCTCCTTTCCCGTGCGGAGGGAGCCAGGGAGCTCTGCATCTCATTGGATATTTCAAATGCTTTCTGCACAAGTCATAATTAATGCTGAGTTGCGGAGCTAAGACCAGATGTGCTGCCGAGATTATCTCCCAGGGCAGATCGGCTGCTCTCTGCTCTGTAGTGCTGGGTGAATGGAAAGCTGCCAGTGCTGGGACTCAGAATGTGTCTGATGCCTGAAGTCAGGACTTTCTTTCTCTGCCGCTCCTGCTGTCTGACACTGCCTGGTTTCTGCTTCAAGCTCAGCGCCTGTCATGTAGCGGAGTGCTGCACAAGAACGAGAGGTATGAGATGATTTTCCAGAGTTTACATTTGTTATGGTTTTCTTTTCCTAGAGGAAAAGCAAATATTTGAGCTTAGCCTCAGACAGAAGCTAAGAATCTAAAAAAGGAGCTGACTTTACAAAGAGGGGGAAGAGTGGGAAGGACCCAGGCTATGACCAAAAATACTACCAGATGCCAAGCTAGCATTTAAAGATAGTTATGGGAAGGTGTATTTCTGTTTGCTTTTATGTCGACTATTTAAAAGGATGTATGTGGATGAGAGCAATCGGCTCCTAGTATATGGGGACTGCTCTATGCGGTGAATGGGGTCAGAAGACACTAAGTTCTACTGCAGACCCATTTGTGTGACCTTGGGCAAGTTACTTCATTGATTTCTCTTTGTTCCTAATTATCTGTTGCTTCCTTTCCATTCTCCCATTCTTACATGCTTTGTCTGCCTGGATTGTTTAGTTGTTAGGGACTATCTTTTCTTAGGCATGTACAGCTCCTAACGTGGAACGCTTTTTTCAGTTACTGCTGCAGTAATTCACATAGTGTGTGCTTGGGTGGGCCAGGGGAGGGGAAACAAGAGTTATAGGTTTGTGTGTGTTTTGTGCTGTGGAAGCATATGCATTTCTGAATGCCTGCCCATGATTTTTTCTCACTGCTTTCATGTGTGAGAGGGACACATAAATGGGAGCCTAAGCATGAATGTGGGAAGGTAAAAGCAGACGCTTACCTGTGCAGGTGAGCACGTACACAATCTTTATATCCATAAACTGCCTGGCTGTGAGGCACCACATGCATGCGCGGGTGTATGTACTGCTGTATAGCAGCATCCAGGTGTGTGCCTGATTATCTTCCCACACATCTTTTAACGTGCGTGTACTAAGCTGTACGTACAGCTGATGTAGGTGTGTCTGGACTTTTCCCACTTTAAGCACACACAGAGTCCTCAGTCCTCCCCATAAAGAAAACGTACTCAAGAACTGACTTTATTATCTCTGTCTTTAGTTTATTTTGGTTGAAATCAGAGCTCTGAGGAGGAAAAATGAAGCAGGGAGCATATATTTTCCTGCCCACTGCATGTCTGGACAGCATAGCTGAATGTATAGGCTTTGTATGCCTGGAGCTGGTGGGTGAGCTATTCAGGCCAGGACAGAGAGCCTGTCTGTGTCTTAGTCCGTACATCATTTCTGGCTCGCTTTTTCCACAAAGAGCCACCTAAGTCTTTAAAGAACAGAGACAGCTTGTTGGAGTAGAGCAAAGAAATTCTGTAACTCTGCTAGCCCATTTTTTTAGTATCTCTTGAATCTTTCTGAGATTAAGGATGTGGTCCCAGGCGTGCTGGTTTTTGTTTTTTTTTTTTTTCCCCCTTTGAAACCAAACAAAAGGGCTTAGCTATAGATAAGGGTATGACAAGGAAAGTTAACCCTTGAGTTCCTAGTAGCTTTTGGCTTTATTTCCAGCCTAACTGTCTGGGAGTGTGACTGGATGGCACTGGCTCCCGTTCTTCTGAATGAAGAGAAAGACTTTAATGTCTTCCAGCAGGATCATCAAACGGAGTGAAGCGCTGCCAAGTTCAGTCTGAGCTGCAGGCCCCAGTGATTAAAAACAGGCCTGTGCCTTGAGGAGCCAGCGGATGAAGCTGCCTGTGACTGTCTCTGCATTAGCTTTTCCTTGCAAGGCAGGGCAGTCCCTGTCCAGCTGTCATATCCTGGTAGTTTCAGTACAAGCCCTTCTGAGACCTAGCTGAAGTGAGATAAGCTTTGCAGAGCTAGCAGGACACCGCCTCCTCAGTCTGCCCTGTTTAGCCCTGGGAGACTGAAGTAGGTGTCCCTGCTACGTCTCTTGCCAGTGTAGCTGTGAGAGACCTACCAGTAATTTTCCTGAGGGTAGACTTCATCAAGGCCCCCAGCAGATGCCCAGATGGAAGATTTCTGCAAGCCTAGAATTGTCAGCAGCTCCAACTTGCCTCTGACAGTCCCCGTCCAGCCACACTCCAAAGATAGCTCTTAGCTTCCTCCTTCTCTGAACCCTAACACTAATTTCTTTCCAAAGCCATGGACAAAGCTCTGCAGCCACTGCATAGATAATTGGTTCAACAAGGCCAAGTGCCGGGTCCTGCACTTTGGTCACAACAACCCCAAGGCAACAGGCTTGGGGAGGAGTGGCTGGAAAGCTGCCTGGCAGGAAAGGATCTGGGGGTCCTGGTGGACAGGCATCTAAACATGAGCCAGCAGTGTGCCCAGGTAGCCAAGAAGGCCAATGGCATCTTGGCCTCTATCAAGAACAGTGTGGCCAGCAAGAGCAAGGAAGTGTTTGTGGCCCTGTACTCAGCACTGGTGAGGCTGCAGCTTAGGTACTGTGTTCAGTTTTGGGCACCACAGTATAGGAGGGACATTCTGGAGCGTGTCCAGAGAAGGGAAACAAAGCTGGTGAGGGGTCTGGAGAGCAAGTCTTATGAGGAGCAGCTGAGGGAATTGGGATTATTTAGCCTGGAGAAGAGGAGGCTGAGGGGAGACCTTATCACTCTCTACAACTACCTGAAAGGAGGTTGTAGAGAGTTGGGGGTTGATTTCTTCTCCCAAGTAACAAGCGAAAGGACAAGAGGAAATGGCCTCAAGTTGTGCCAGGGGAGATTTAGGTTGGATATTAGGAAAAACTTCTTTACCAAAAGGGTTATCAGGCATTGGAACAGGCTGCCCAGAGCGGTGGTAGAATCGCCATCCCTGGAGGTATTTAAAACACAGGTAGACGTGGTGCTGAGGGACATGGTTTAGTGGTGGTTTTGGCAGTGTTAGGTTTATGGTTGGACTCAATGATATCAAAGGTCTCTTCCAACCGAAGTGATTCTGTGATTCTGTAATTTCTTGAAGGCCAACTTTCCAGCCCCACAGGAACTGGAGCTCTGTGTTTTCTCCTTCTAAATCCCTGATGCTCTTACTGCCAAAAGACTAGGCCTGCGAGCAATCTTTCTTCTGAGCAGTGGCTTGGGGAGTCCTTGTCTGTGGCTCAGCAAAAAAAATTAGGGCTAGGAAAGGGAGAAAGAAAAAGCATAGTGTTGCAGCGTAATTTGGGCTGCAGAGGGACAGCTGCAGTTACCAACAGGCTTGGCTTGGGCAAAATATTTTGTCTGTGCAATGTTTGTTGAACTTTTCTAGAGCTTCCCGGGAAAATTAGGGTTCAAGGTTAAGGGAAAGAGAAAACAGATCTGCAGTTGGAGTTGGACTGCCAGACCAAGGTGGGAGGCAGCTGAGAGAGCTGGACTGGGAGAAATCTTTCACCCTGGCAATGGCTTCAGGGTCTTTTCTTCCCCTTCACAAAAAATGACCTGTGAGGGCTGTATGATTTCACCTGCTCAGCCCTTTGGCACACACTGTCACACAAGAAGAAACCCACGCTTGTGCCAGCTCCTTTCACTAGTCATATGGTAATCATCCTCAGTCATGTCAGTCTTAGTTTCATGGCTGGTTTTTCTTGTTACCTATTTGAAATGGTGTGAAGGGAGGTGAGCAGTATTGCAGTAGAAGAATATTACAGTGCCTTTGTTTCTTCCAAAGATCACTGCTTCTATCCAGCAGAAAAAGTTGTTACTAACCTCTATGCCTGAAAAGAGAGAAAGACAGGGTCCCCAGCTTCTGGTCCTGCAGCAGATACCCATAGTAACGTTAATACTGTGCTTGTGAAAGGTCTAAGTGCTGCTCCTTCTGAATCTCAAAGCAGGTCACCCTTCTATCTGAATCTGTTATCTTAGCGTCACATTCCTTAACCTGCGCGTCAGTGGTCTCTGTTTGACTGCAGTCAACTTGTTACCCAGGAGTCACTGACGGGGTGATTGTACCTACGGAAAGCTACTGCTGTTGTGATCCAAGTTGACTGGGAAGCAAGGACTGATGTTGCCTGAAATGTATTAGAGCATGTTGCTGAACACAGAGTAGACAAGGCTAGGGAAAATAAGCAAAGCTTCACCCTGCAAATAAACATTATGCATGCAGTTGTTCTGTGTATGCTAGTATATGTGTGTGTCTGACACTGCCTTTGTCCTTACTCTGAGTGAAGTCTAGAACACCAGAACACGAGCTTCGGGGAAAACATTATCTCTGTGCTTTATACCTGGGGAATGCTGAGCATTTACCTCTTTCCCAGAGCATTCTCTAGACAGGCCCTTTAGGAAACAGGGCTGTGATTCAACAAGTAGAGATTTGAGAAGACAGGACTACTATCCTGTAATTGCTCTGTCATTTACTACAGCCTGACCTCCTTAAACCTGTATGTCTTGCATCTAGAAGAATGAATACCATGTGTTATTTTAAGGAAATAGGTGGGTCTGCTGGGAGGAAGCCTGGCTCAAGATTAATGGTAGGATGTGGAGTTTTTTGTCTATAAGGTGCACAGCTTTGGGTCTGACCCATGCTTGCTGTAACCAATGCTCAAGGACCTTGGTTTGCATTGGCCTGTGGCCCAGGATCAAATATTCAGGTCAAAGGAAGAGGGAGAAATGGTCAGGAGGAGAATAGCATGAGAGAGGTTACACAGGACACGTGTTCCTGCTCAGCTTTTCACAGCTGAGGGGCCGGCACTGTAGCTTGCAACTCTTGTTACCTGGATTATTCCCGTGTGTATTTACTATGATATGCAATGTTCCTCCATAAGGAGGATGAGCAGGTAGGCTGAAAGATGAACAGGCCATGGAAACTTCACTTTTTCAGCTGTGGTTTGGATTTGGAAGTTACCTGAGAAACCGGGTTGAAAAGGTTGTTCTTTCATGGCTGCCCAGCCTCTGTAGGTGCCCTGGAAACCCTTGGACAATGCTGTGCCCCACATACCAAACGGTTCTGCTGTGCCCCATCGTGACAGCGGGGATTACGTGATAAGGTTACAAAGCAAAAGCAGGAAGAGATTCCCTGTCCTACAATTTGACTTCAGAGACACCTATCTCAGTGAAAATTCAAACAGATTAGAAATGAGAACTAGTAAAACCTTTACTCTGCACGAAAATCAATATTTACAGTGGTAAAGTCACTCCCATGCTCCAGGGCATGCCCTCCTGCCAGGATAAGGAGGGAATTTCCTTGGAGACTCTTCATGGCCCTCCAGCTCTGATACTGTAATGCATTTGTGTAGGCTGGGGTGTATGGAAGGTTTCTGTCTTTTGATGTATGACGAACTTGCAGGGAAAGGAAATTGGACTCTAGGATCCTTCCTGTGCATTTCATTCAGGGAGATGAAACTGAAAGTGAAAGGTTTGTTTCACTGAGGATTCAACAGGGTTGGACTGAATACAGAAGGCAGGCATGGTTTGACGTGATGTCTCCCATGAAGGACAATGAATGGTGGTTAGGAAACTTCCTTTCAGGAGTCATCAGCCTCCCATGAATATACCACTAAAATAAAAATGGAAAATGTGGTTACTATCAGGAAGGTAAGTAGATTCTCAAGAAACTACCAATTTCCCTGTCCTGATACAAGCACATGCATGCATCCATTAAACACTGCTTCTGGCTGTTGGTTGCAAACACAGTGTAACTCCAGTATTGCACGCTGCTTTTATTTTGGACCTGCACGATTAATCAAGAGCTGAATGCATGATCTAAAGCTCATTGATATCAGTGGAAAGCTTCCTGTTGCTTTGAGAAACATTTGAGTAGAATTTACTGTGTACTGTGGTCTGGTCTCATCTGAAATTGAGTAGATTCTGGCATTCTCTCATTTACTTACTGAATTCTTACGACCAAACTATGGTTAACCAGAATGAATCCTTCCTGACTCCACCAAACTTTGTAGGGTGTCAGGGTGCAAAGCCCAGCTCAGTGGCTGTCCTTTTAGGAGGAGCAGTCTGATTGAACTAAGACCTCTGGGTGTTACAGCCTGAGCCCCTTCTGTGTTGTTGAAAAGATCTGATGCCAATAGTGGCATTCAGCAGCTGGTATTGACCAGGAACTCCAGTTTCCCCAGAGAGAGACAGTGCTTCATACTTGGTGATATATGTCTACCGTAGATGTGACTTAAGAGTTACCTAGGCCAGTCTGTTTTTAGAGTATCTGATGCTTCTGATATTTTCAAGGTGCAAGAAGTACAGCACACACATTTTAGTAGGAAAGGCAATATATTTTGCATGCATTTTACTCTAGCAATTTTAATTAAAGGAAAAGAAATAGAAATGCAAAGCTTGCAAGATGGTGGGGGATTTTCACAATAGCCAGTTTTAATTTATTTATTTTAATTAATTGACATCTGTATTCTATGGTGTTAGCAATCCCCTGCTAGCGGGATCGCTACCTGTTGGGCCAGACAGCTGCAAACTGTTGAAGGGCAACTGTGTATCAGCTAAGAGGTGGGTGCATGTGGAAAGGAGTTGTGTCCCATAAAGTCAACGTAGCTTTTGTTTTAGCATTCTTGGGACAGAAGATGCAATGGAAGTATAATTACTTAATCCAGATTTGGCACAGCTGCAGATAACCATAAGCAAAATCTTAACCCCATATTCTTTGTGTAGAATGAAATATAAACTGGGTTAGGGCAGAGGATAGTTTGAAGCACTCTTAAGCAGGAAAAAAAGTATCACTCAGCATATAATTATTGGGTTTAAAAATAATTTTATTCTTCTGAGTCCGTTAGAAACTGGACCTTCACACAGGTTCACCGGCTCCCTATGAATGTCTCCCTCATTGTATACCCTGAGCCAGAGCTCAAGAGGAGTTTAAGCTGACATCCAGATGTCTCTCTTGCTTTCTCTGTTGGCAGGGATCTTTGGCCAGCGATTGGAGGACACCGTACAGTATGAGAGGAAGTATGGCCAGCGCTTGGCCCCACTGCTGGTGGAACAGTGTGTGGATTTTATTCGGGAGCGAGGTCTTACAGAGGAGGGGCTCTTTCGGATGCCTGGCCAAGCCAACCTCGTCAAAGATCTGCAGGATTCTTTTGACTGTGGAGAGAAGCCCCTTTTTGACAGGTGAGTTGACATCACCAAATTCAGGCTGGTTTATGTGTGGCATGTAAAATCTGTCAGGAATGGCGTTACGGTGGTTATCCTAGCTTACGTGTCCTTTCCACACCATTGTTCTCTTCATCTAAAGTGCCGCTGGGGCTTTCTCCTGCATCGTGTTGGGTATGGAGGCCTTCATTCAGCTAAGTGCTTGGGCAGAGGGAGAAATTGAGCCCATTAATCTAGATGGGGCTACTCCAGTGTTTGTGTAAGCACATGTTGAATGAAATGCATTGCTAGATTTGGGTGCAGCATACTCGGCAGTTGGTGGGGTCCCACTCTAGAAATGGATATAACAGAGGTGAACTAGGTGTTTTACTGCTTTCAGATGTTGCATTCTCGCTTGCTGCAACCACAGTGGATCTGCCCAGGGGGCGATATCTCAGCTCTTCCCCTTCCTTTGTCACCAGGTTTCAGAATAGTCACCACTATCTCACATGTCTTCCCTGGCTGTTATGCATGCAATGCATAGAATTGGTCAGCATGTCATAACAAAGCACTTTCTGACTCCAGAAGAGTTCTTGGCCAAAATGATTTTTTTGGGTCCGTAATTTCAGCAGCTGAGATGGAACATTTAGTTCAAAACTGAATATATCTTCTGAATTTTGACAAAACTTGAGTCAAATGTTTCTGAACAAAAAAGGCAATTTTGCATTTTTCTTCCCAGTATAAAGATGTTGATGTAATCAGTCCTTGCCTGGCACAAAGACATGCTAGCTGCCTTTTAGTCTTACTGACCATGCCAACATCAGGGAGCAGCAAGGGTCAGCTGCTCTGCAAAGCAAGGTGAGCCAGGAGGCAGGTGTGGTAACAAGGCTGGCAGAGGCAGTGACACAGTCCGGTGATCACCAGACAAGTCCATAGTGATGAGGCAGGTCCAAGACCAGGCTAGGTAATCTATCCTTGAGTCAGGGTCCTAGTCCAGATCAACAGGGTCTGTAGCCAGGCACAAACATGCCTGTGTAGCAGTGGGAGTTTTAGCTCAGACACGGGATAAATGGTAGAGGCTCAGCTTAATATTGGCTCCCACAGGAAGCATCAGCCCTGGCTGAGAGTGCTCCATCCAAGGTCAGCAGGGGAAGGGGGGCAGCTCTCAGCTGCGCTATCTCTGTGTTGGCCCTGAGCCCAGGCAGTCAAATCATCAGGAGGGTGGATGCTCTCAGGGCCCTTGCAGCCAAATCCTCTCCATCCTCTGTAACTAACATTTCCAGATGTGGAGGTCGGCATTGTGCTAACCTAAATAGCGCTTTGAGAAATGGGTCTTGACCCTAAGAGACCTCGAACTCCAGGTATATTTGGATCCAAGGCTGTTGTGCAGATTTGGCCCAATCTCTATCACAGGTCTAGAAGTGGGATCAGATCTGAGATCGTGACTTGGGAGACCTGGCTCCGTTTCTTGATGGAACTCACTAGCACCACTTTGCCAGGTGATGCAGGCAGCACCTGGTATGTTGCCAGCACACTAACCTAGGGAATCACTTCCCCTGGATCCACAGCCAGTCTCGACACTGCCAATAGCATCCCTGCCTACTGCGGCAGGAAGAGCTAGTGCTCTTCTGCATGGGCAGCGCAGTGTTTGGTCTCATCCTAGGAAGAATATCCTTAGAATTTATTGGGAGCATTCTTCTAATTCTTCCCTTCCCTCAGCTTCCCAGACCACCCATCCTCCTTTCTTTGATTCTCAACCACAGTCAGTATTTGCTCCCTAAATGGAAGTGTCAACTATTTAGCAATACTTTAATGAAAAAATAAAGTATGAAATCATCAAATTGTCTCATTTTATCTTTTCATAAACAAAATCTTTGTATTTTTAACTGAATGTCTGGGTGTTCTAGTTCAGAATTAGAATTATCTTAATTCATGAGGTGAACAAAGTTATTCTGGAAAATGCTCATACTTTGGAACAGGAGTATCTATGGGAGGAATTAATTAGGAATGACAGTTTCATTTTCATGTTTTACCTTAGTCTAATCTGTACTAACTTCATTGTCATGAAGATAAGACAAGACTTCCTCCAGCATTTTTAAAGCAGAAAACGCCTTTATTTCCATAGGCATTTGCACTGGCTAAATAGAACAGTGCTAAGTCTCACCTTTAACAGAGGCAGTAAAGATCTCTATGAAGGAATGCCTGCCTTTTGGGTAGTTGATTTGAAATGTGATAACTGAAGGTTCAGTACAGAATTGAAGGAGGCAAGCCTACGGGTATGCGAGTAGTGTGACAGTTGAGGGTACCCCAGTCATTGCCCTTTGTTCTTTCCATGTTCACTGCAACTTGTAGCCCAGCTGTCTGTATAGTCATAGTGAATTCTCCTCCTCTCAGCCAGCATAATTTTCTCTATGCGTAACTAAAATTCTCCATGTATGGCCTAGGATACCTAGGCAGTGGCAAATATTTGCTGCAAGCATGAAATCCATGCGCTTGTTTCCAAATCAGGTGCAGTGAAAGGAATATCCTTTTTTTTTTTTTTCCTAGTTGCGGTCAGTGCTTTTAGATGTCTTCTGTATCTATAGTGATCTTCCAAATGCTAGACCCTGCCTGCTCCATGGTGGATCAGATATCTGTGATGACTGATAATTAAAATATTTGTTTTTAAAAGGCTTGCTTTTCCAATTTGAGTTTTAAATGCATATGTATATTCTTAAGAAAGGCCAGATGTTGCTGTTTTGGAAGCACCTACAGCAGTCTGTTCTATTGCGCTTCTGTGCCACTGAAAGTTTGGCTGGATTTCACATGGCCTTGTGGATGAAACAATAACTGTGGTCAGCAGACCTGAAGCTGTCGTCTGGGCTCTGCTTCTGAGTGATAGTCATATCCACCACCCATGCCTGAAACTCCACACTAAAAAAAGAAAAAAAGAATAAGGGTACTGACCTCATTTGTAAAGCATTTATAATCAACTGAAGAAAACCACTATGTGAAACTGTGGTATTCTCAAATATGATGGAGCTGTTTAATAGGAATAGCATTATCAGAATTAGTAGCAAGTGGCAGCTCCTGGCAGCTTCCTATTGTAATTTTTCCTGTTTTGTTTTAGCTGTGTGTTCCAAAAATGCTTAAAAACATACTAAGCAGAAGAGATTCAGCTTTTAGATAGAGGTGAGGATTTTGAAGCTCTGTTGCCCCATGGTTACTGATGTATTTTTCTCATAGTTCTTTAAAGACTGTCAGGGCAATGGTGAGTAGTAGGGAGCTGGTGACAGAATCTGTTTAGACTCCCAACAGTCAAAACCTTTGAGGAGGTCACATGCAAAGATTAACAAAGTTGTACAACAGGAGACTTGGAATGAGGGACAGGTATCGCCGTACATCAAAAGCTGGACAGAAAATGGAAAGGGAAAAACAGGTGCATCTCATCATGGGATCTGACACCTCAACCCCAACTTAATGCAAAGGAGAGAGAAGAGGAAAAAGAAGTTCCTGGAGTGGGAGCGAAAAGTTGATATCCCAGCATAACAGATGGGCTAGGAAATGCCAGCTGCCCCAGCCTGGGGGAGGAGATGTGACCCATAAGCCAGGCAGTTACGCCAAATGGCAGTAGAGGGCCTGGAGGAAATACAGCTTCCTCCATTTTTTGAATGATTGACCAGAACGCCTGGGAGCCTCGCCCATCGGACGCAGGTGGGTGCTGACTGGGGAGAGTGTCAGGCATAAGGGATCAGTGAGAGGACCAGAGGTTGTGTTTGATTGCACAAGGATGCAGAGCTCTATTGTCAGAGCTGTGCGATCACTGTGCACTTGCCGGGACTGTGTTGCACACATTCCTGATACGCATCGGCTGAGGAACCCGCAGCACCACCCTATCCTTGAGCAGTATCATGGGCATTCCCTTCCACTGCCCATATTGCCTGAAATGCATTTATATCTTGACAAAATGGGAGATTTTCCTTGTTCCCAAGTAAACCCTCCTGCCTAGTACAAATATGTGGCAGTACAGCTTCCGTCCATGTGCCTACTTTGTCCCTGTCCCTAGGGGACCTCAGTGCATCCCCAACAAAAAGCATCAAGCTTTGGGGTAGCGTGGGTTTCTAAATTTCCTTCCCTCTTCTCTGTTGCAGCAACACAGATGTTCACACTGTGGCGTCCCTCCTGAAGCTTTACCTTCGAGAGCTGCCAGAGCCTGTCATCCCCTTTGCCAAATATGAAGACTTTCTTTCTTGCGGACAGCTACTCTCAAAAGATGAGGGAGAGGTCAGTCGTCCTTCCAATCTGCCTCATTCTACCTCAAAGATTGTTCCCAAGACTCAATGTAGTACAGCTTTCTTCTCATCACTCTTCAGTCTTGATTTAAATCAGTGAAGTTCCTGGGAACTTTCCCTGATTTTTCCTGAAGTCGTGAATTGGGTGTTAATGTCACAGACTCCTGCTTGAAGCAGGAGCTTTTATGAAGTCAGTCTTGTAGCCTGTTGCTTCTTTCTTGTGAACAAAGCTGTTCTGTAGCATATCAGCAAGAGATGCAAGGTAGGATATCTGTGTTCCTTTCCCAGCCTTGCTGTTGACTCATTAGCAAGCTGTGCGAAGTCACTTCCTTTTTCTGTGTTTTCAGTTTCATATATCAGAACAGCATGTTCTGCTTCCCAAAGTTTTTGGTGGGTGAGGCGTTGATCAGTGTGATGGTCTTCGTATTTCTTAGAGCAAAGGCAGTACAAAAGGGCAGACTATGATATTATCCCAAAATGGGGGAAATAATGCTATGAATACTTTGCCGGAACCTTCTTATTATGTTCCTCTCTTTAGTTTCCAGGCAAGGAAAGGGGCTGACAAAAACCTCCAAGCCTGTAGCAATCATGGAAACTTTGATTCACTGCTTGGGAGGAGCAGGATAATTTACAATATGATTAATTGATCTGTTTAATCCATATTGTTCCTCTTGTGGTGATGCCTGAGCTTTTTGCTGACTGCAAAGGCACGTTGGATCTGGTCTAATATGGGTGGAACTGTGCCACCTTCTAAAACAGAGGTTTAAAGAAGCTGTGAGGGTTGTTACTAGTGTCAGCTAAAGAAGCAAAGGCCTGAGGGCTTATAAATAGCAATCCTCAGTTCTGTCCCTTTTCTGTGTGTGGCCTTAAGAGTGTGCTCACATCTTTGTCGCTGGTGGGGACTGTAAGAACTGTTCTTTACTGAGAGCCTGGGGTTCACCTTTACTTCAAGTGGCAGAAAGCTCTAGGGACAGTCAGTCCTTCATGATGCCCAAAGGTGCTTGTTTGCATGCATCAAATGTAGCATATCTAGTAATGTCACTTTTTTATCGATAAAATGCAAGTTTGCTACTACCTGTGCTCACATGATATATCCTCTAGCCAACTCTTAAGAAAGCGAATTTCTGTGCATGACACAGCATATTATCACAAACGGATATGCATTTGCATCCTGGACACAGCCACGTCAGTGTGTCGGTGTGCTAGTACTGTCTTTTAATAGGTACAGATATATGTTTACTAGCTCCAAAACTTGCTCATTTTCTGCATTATCCTCAGTCAACTCAGCCATCTCTGCAGCGTGGTATCTAACAGGCAGCACAATGGTTAATTTTACAAGAAACAGCAGCATTTCTAAGGCAGTGGAGCTGGTTTCACTTTGGTTGTAAGATGTGCAGACTGGGAAGTTTTGGATCCACTAAGCACTCTTGCACAAGAGTAGAGACACTGCCAAGTTGGGCAAACGTAATTGTGTAGTACTGCTCAGCTTATTAACTACATAGTTTGCCTGAGTTTGCCTGCACAGGCTGCAGCGTTTTGTGAAGCAGCATCTGTGTTGGTTTTGTGGGAGCAAGGCCAGACTCAAATGACTTGTGGTGCAGTATTCTCTTGGGATGGGAAAGGCAAGGAGGAGCGCTAGATAGCCAAAATGAAAGCTTACAAAATATGGTACTGTTGATAGCACAAAGGTGTCTTGTTAAGCTGCTGTTGTAAACATAACCATTTTCTTCTGTCAGGAAAGTCTGGAACCTCAACGAGGGCTGTTTACTTTTTCACAAAGGAAGGTGGAGTGCATGCGGCAAGGGTGGAGAGGCTGTACGTGCACAGCAGCACGTGGAGCAGAATGTAGCACAAAGTCATACCCAGCCTCTAGGGCCTGACTCACCTCCCACATAGAAAATCCCCCTGCTCAAAAATGTGGTTTCATTGAAACCATAATTTTTTAGCAGAAAATGATAAGCGGGGAATTTCAAAATCAAACATTTCATTCTGAAAAAGTATTAGGAAACAAAATGCAATCTATTGTTTTAATTTGAAGTCCTATTTTGTTTTTGTTTTTTACTTGGAAGTTTTGAATGAGACTTTTGGACTCAAAATATCATTTTCCTTAGTTTTGTACCGCCACCCCTCCAATAAAAACAGAATTACTTAAGGCAAAATAGCCATTCAGATAAAATTGTTGGCACTTCATGCTGCTACATTGTGACCACAGATAGTAATTATTGTCATGTTAGCTTGGCCTAGTCCCCATCTCCAGCAGTGCCCTAAGCTTTCCATTTTTCATTCAGATTGCTGTTCATCTTCATGCTGCGCTCAATTATTCACAGGTGTTGGAATGCAAACAGAAACATCACTTTGGGTTGTGCTGAGGCCTCCAGGTATCTCAGCAGGACCGAAGCATTAAAAAAGATTTGATTCTGATCCCAACTGGTTGTGAGGGTGGATTGAAAATGAACAACAATTTTAGAGTAAGAGTAGTTGAAAGATCTTCAAATCTATAAAAACTACTTTGAGTCTGAGATGATTTGACATGGTAGTATTTTAGCCTTCACTGCTGCCTGTACTCTAGAGGTGCACAGAGCAGTTCAGCGGGCTAAGCACGTGGCTTTGAATTTTTAAAGAGGGATCTGAATTTGGGTGAATATCTGAAGTCTTGCTAGTTTTTGAGCCCAACTAGAAGCTCCAAACTGGTGCTGATGTGTTACACACATTGCCAGATCCTCGGTTTTGGGATCACTCCTTGGAAAGCAGGTGCCTGTGGTAAATTAGATATGCAGCTTTCTCAAGGAGGTAAGAGTTGTTACTGCAAAATACCATGATGAATGACACGCAGCGCCTCTGTTGGTTGCTAGGCTGCAGCCATAAGCATGATCAGTGCTATCTGTTAAGAACACATCCGTTTCTAGCTTGCGTTTTCCTTTACACTTTTGCTGTGGTGTTACCAGGCTCAGCCTTCTGCCATCTGTTGGTCAGGTGGTTTGTGGGTACAAACCTGTGGCAGAGATGGTAAATGCTGCAGCAGGAGAGAAAGCTTTTTTTAACCTGGCAAGTGCTTGTACCTTGACAAATATGAAGATGCTCTCTGTGCCACATTTGGGATTCCTTGTGACAGAGCATGGATGATAAATTTTTAGAATCATTTTTTCTTTCAGGTAGCTGCTTCTACGTGAAAGGTTATGTTCCCAGCTGTTCACAACTGCCTGCAGTTTCTGTTCCAAAGCCCGCTCTTGCATCCAGTGGAGCCATGGTATTTTAATTCAGAGCACTTGAAGTACAGTGCCAAATACCATCCTGATTTCTGTATTTGAAATAAATTAGGTTATGGAGCAAAATTGAAGAGGGAATTAGGTCTGGTAGCTCACCTATTTCCAGTTCAAACTCCTGACTTGAAAGCTGAATGACCTGAACAACTGACCTTAACCTTCACATCAGTAGCAGCTGTCTTTGGTTTAAATGTTTTCAAAAGTTTAAAAAAGAGGATTGAGATTTTCAAAAATGAATGGTCATTTTTTGGTGTTTCCATTGTTGTCAGTGTTAAACCAGCATATTTTTTAAGTTACAGAATTCAAAAGGACTTAGTGCTTTTAAGAATTCTATTTTTAAGTTTCAGTTTTTTATTAGAGGACTTTTTTTGGTCTGGGATATATAGAATAAAAAAGTGTCTATGCATTCAGGACGTTAAGGGTGGAGGCAGGAACACAGACTGCTCTCTGGATCTTGCTGATTTGTCTGGACCAAAGAAATCAGGAAGTTCTTGCAAGAGGCTGGCCAACAGAATTCCCTCCCTAACAGTCCTTAATAAATCAAGGAAAGTTTGAAATGAAAGACCAACTTGCACTTCCTTGGCTTGGAACCAGCTGCTTTTGGCATTTCTCCATCATTAGTTAGCAGCTGTCACTCTTCCCAGATGTGCTTGGGTATCTGTTTTCACACAAAAGGTTTAGTTGTCTCAAAAAATAAGCAGTTTTCCAGGACAACTGCAGCATTACCAGGAAGAAGCAAACGATGCTTGGGACTGTGGAAGGACAATAGCTTTCTGAGTCAGAGGTTTTCATTAGATCATTTAAGTAGCTTCAGGGTTTTAAGTCATTCCTCCAGCAGATGTCTCATCTTATGTTTTAATGCAAAGACAGAAAGTTTATGAGGAGGTATGTCACAGCTCATAATGACTACAAATGGAAGTAAGTAATTAAAAAGGAGGTAGTTGAATTGGAATGTTGTTTAGGTTTTTAAAGAAAAAACTGTCCTCTGCTCAGTTGAGCATTACTGCAATGTATTTATACTACACTCAATGCCTTACAGTTTCAAACAGGCCAAGTGCTGAAAAGGTACGTTTGCTGGTACATTAATACCAAAGCCAGTGGGTGGACTTTGAAGACTAGCAGGCCACACTAATTGAAGGCTTCCACATCAACCATTAAAGTTGGCAGGAGGATTTCCGCTGATTTTGAGAACTGAACCAAGTTCTTGACATTGTGATTTTGGTAAGGCACAACACGCTGGAGGACACTTTTTTTAAAGCAAAGCCTCCTTGTGTTATCATTTGTTTTTCATGGCTTTCACTCTGGAAAGAGGACTTCGTAGTACTGAAGAAAAGTCACGTCTGCTTTGCATCATTTATATTAATAGCTCTCCTTGTTTTTCCTGACCTTCAGGGTACCCAGGAACTGGTTAAACAGGTGAAGAATTTGCCTCAAGCCAACTACAATCTCCTCAAATACATATGCAAGTAAGTGAAATTAATTAACACTTGGAAAAGTCACTAAGTTTTGTGAGGCTCAGTCTTCTATGCAAAGAATTTACTCTGAAAGTATGAATATTCAAGTATCACTTACCTGCAAGTTACTGCTCCTATAAAACATGTGGAGGTGAATTTGCAGCCTGCCTGAAGGAAGCTCTTGGTTTATCCAAGAGCATCAGCCAAGCAAATTGCTGTCACCCACAGCCTTGGCAGCAGGTATGAATGATCCTAATATATTATATTATATTATTT
Organism: Chionis minor; assembly: GCA_013398295.1. NCBI lineage: Eukaryota > Metazoa > Chordata > Aves > Charadriiformes > Chionidae > Chionis > Chionis minor. Next base: position 1,911,864 of record VZSF01000503.1, read on the forward strand.
ATTTCAGAAGCACTTAAAGACCAGTAAAGAAAGGCATTTTTTCCAGGTAATGCACATTTGGAAGATTTATGACACAAGCTGAGTAGCAGATGCAGTCAGAATAGCCAGCCTGGCCTCAGCTCTGGTTTGGAAGTGGCGTTGGGAGTGGCTTCCCCTTGGAGTACCAGGGACTCCACAGCCTTGTCTTCCCTCATCTCTCTGCTGACTCTCCCAGTTTTTGCAAAGTGGTCTGGAATGTGTTTTGGGAGCTAGAGTGAACTGTTACCGTAAATACAACACAGTGAATTTTGTGCTGTATTCTAGTCTCTGTGGTAGTTAATCCCTTTATGACCGGTGGGATTTGCACATCTGGAGTAGGCAGTAGATGCAAACGCTGACATAAAGCCCATGACTTTATTCAAGAGATCTCAAGTCCTTCCCAAGTGTACAGACAGATAGCATTTCTGAAATGTACTTTTTGAATGCTTTAAAAAATTTATTTTGCCTCACTATGTGCTTCTATGGCCATTTGTTTTAATATCTGAGCACCTCAAAACATGAATGGCTGAGGCAGAGTAATATAATTGTACATGTTCCTTGAGTGAAGAACTGAGGAAAGGAAAGGCAAGTAGAATGTTCTTCTGACTTAGTGAAGGAAATGGAGGATTCTTCTCAGCACAGTGTCTATTACAGGGCAAAGCCACAGGAAAAATGGGAGTGCCTAGAAAAGTCATGCTGCAAGTAGAAGCATTAAAAAATTTGCCAAGTAGTGCAGAATGACAATAAAACTTTTTCCCTGCCAAAACCCATTCAATCATCCAAAAATTAACAATGGTTTAGGAAACAGAGTACAGAAAGAGTGAGACTGTTCACTTTTGAGGCCACTGATTCCTAATTCCTGCTATTGTAGGTTTGCATGTCATATAGTCCTTTTTACAACTTGGCTAATTACGTACAAGGTATTTAGGTGTTTGTTACAGCCTTTCTCTTACTACAGCTCCTATTGGGAGGCCGTTCCAAATTACAAAAACATTAACTGTTAGAAGCTTTATGCTGATTTCCAGCTTACACATACGGATAGCCAGTCTGTCTGGATTTTTTCATGTGCTATCTTTGGCTTCCATGGTGGTCTTCTTGTGTTGACATTTGCCCATCTGATGGGCTACCTCTTTATCTGTATTTTATTAGATTGAGGCCACAAAGCTCTTCCCATAGGCTACTAGTTCTAGGATGCAGATACGAGTGAAATGTCTTTTTACTTCTATTATATCTGTAAGTGAAAACTGGCAGGGGTCAATGTGTGTAATTGGAGAATTCCTATAAAAATGTGAAAATCCATTTTTTCGTACCCAGTAGAAGGCTGGACCCCCCTGGTAGGCTGGTACTTTTGTCAGAAACCATCCTGTCATCTCTTGTTCATACACTAGGAGGGATCTGGGGTTATTACCGAGTATCTAAGGTGCATTAGTCCCTTAGAAGCATTTCAGGTATTAGGGTTGTATAAACACAGGACAAAACTATACCTGCCCCTATACCTGCCCTAGAGTGCCTACAGTTTATGTATGAGAAGTGACTTACTTATTATTCCTGTCCTCCTTTGATTTTTCTGGGGGGGCTTTTCAAGGTTCCTTGATGAAGTTCAGGCTCACTCCAGCATTAACAAGATGAGTGTCCAGAACCTGGCTACAGTATTTGGACCAAATATATTACGGCCCAAAATGGAAGACCCGGTGACCATGATGGAAGGTAAGTACTACTCTTGTGAGGTAATGCAACACCTGTGTTTTGGAGCTGTAAGAGTATGCTGGAAGTCACACATCACTGGTAGCTATCGCCTGACTGCACAGTCAGGAACAAGTCACGCGATGCCTTTCATCCAGTGCCTGTGAGCGGACGTACCAGCTGGCCTCTGTTGTCCCACTCACCACTGGCCTGGGCGTGTCTCTCCTCTCCACCACATGGAAATGCCTCTGCCCTGTTGCAAGTTGTTTTGTGAAACTCTTTTTGAACCCACTGCTAAAATGAAAGCTCAAATGTTCTTCAGAAGGACCATGTTAAAGTACCAGACTGCTCTCATTTAGTATTGGTGCATTTTGGTGGTTAGACAGCTCCCTGTGAAGGACACCCAGTTCACAATGAGAGAAGTACTGTGGTTTTTGCTGTGCGCCACAGTGGCTATAACTAGTTGTCTTCGAAGTGTTGCTGTCTAAGCAGGCTGTGTGTGGGTCAGAACTTCACCGAACCCAAGGAATAAGTTGAAAATCAATGTTAATTTTGGATGTAAAAATCTGAAGCTTGAAAATTATCTGCCTCTGTATGGGTCAGGGAATGGCCAGGGCATGATCTCTGGCTCTCTGGCTGGGGTTATGGTCCTCTCCCATGTGACACTGGAGCACAACTGTGGTGCAAGTTTTAGCAGGGTATTTGCATCAAGTTTTGTGGGATCTTGGCAAGCCTGCAAAAAGAATTGATGGATTCGTCCAGCATTAGGCACAGATGGAGATGCTGTGCCCAGGATGCCTGAACTCAGCCCTGGCACGACTCCCTAGCTGTAGGGGACAGCTCACATGGTGTTCTGCGTGATGGAAATCCTTCACAGAACACCAAAGTTATCATGCCTGAGCAGCAGCAGTGCCTTTAGCTCTGCACAAGTGACCTCTGAAAGGCACTGCAGATGTGTGCCCCACAGATGCCAACTCACTGCAAGGTGACAGGCCAGCTTCAGAGCATGGCTTGACTTACTACACTTGTTCAGGGACTTGAAGGCTGCCGCAGAGATGTGGCCCATATTATTAGGGCCATATTATTATGAGACCTTCCCCTCAAAGCAGGGAAGGTATAAAAATGTGGGGAGGAGATAAAGGGAGTGCAGGAGCAGATGCTGGGTTATTCGGTATTACCAAGGTGGGAATAGCAGAAACCTCAATCTGTTGTGTGATGCTGTGACTTCCCCTAGTGGCCAGCTGGCCAGCGCTGATGAGAATCTTACAGCCTTGGCCAACAACATGCTTTTTGTTCAGTTGGTACAGATGACAAGTTTGGGTTCAGTTCACCTCAGGCGTGTCCTTACGCAGTTCAGCTGATGGCAGAGGTGCTGGTACTGCGTGTAGATGCACAGGTGCTACAGATGCTGTGGTTGCATGGCCTCTCCTAATCATCATATAAAAACACTCCAGTGACCTGGCCTGGAATTTTGTATTACCACAGACCTGAACTGTAGAAAAATGGGGATCAGTGACTGGATTTTTAGACTTAATCATACTCGTAAGCAACAGCAATGGCAATGTTTTGTTTTATTGTTGAGGATAGAAGATTGGTTAAATAGAAATAACAGAGAAGTGGAAAGACTTTCAATATATTTTTTTAGATTCAGGGTAAGATGGATCTGCAAAATGAACTGATAAAGAAAAAAACTGCTGCTAGTTCTTAACAAAAAGCACTTCAAACTTAAACCGTGAATTTCAAATAGAAATATCTGAAGTTTGACAGCTAAATTGTTAGGAATGCCCTTATCTCCAGAGAGGTTTATTTCTCTCCCTGCATTCACAGACATAAAACAGAAGTTGTAGGTGAGCTCAGTACCTCTTTCTATCAGGCCAAAACCTCATTATTGAATTCAGGCTCTTATCTTGAACCCCTGAGGATGTTAGTCTTACTCTCTATTTCAGATGATACTTAAAGATAGAATTACATATTCACTCTTTTTAAGGTTTTCCTCTTTTGTAGAAAAAGCTTTGTATTAGGTTTGGTAAGTGGTGTTTTCTGATAGTTCATAATGGTCTACTCCACTACTGCAAAACAATGACAACTCATTTATGTGGATTTAAATAATTGCAAGTACTTTCTGTACTAGCTCTACACATTCTGCAGGTGCATGTATCATATAGACGTCACACTTTCTGCAAGTTTCTCTGTACACTTGAGTACAGCAGAAGGCCTGAGCTGAAATTTCTGCTCCGTCAATAAACACTAGCTCTGGGTGTCTGTTAAGACTATGAAGCTGGATCCAATGTAGTTGTGGAAACCTGCCGGTTTTGGAAGCTGGACAGAAAGGTGTTGCGTCCCAGGAAATAGGTTAGTGTGTTCAGGTTCCGGCATGCATCTCTGCACAGGGTTATACTGTCCTGCGTGGATGCAAACACTGAGATCGATGCTGGCTCTGAACCCCGTGCCTTGCTGTGGTACAGGCGTGCCCTGCTTTCCAGGTGTCCTCCTCCTCCGTCACCCTGAAAGGTGTCCTGAAGTAGGCCAATTTATTAATCATTGCTAGTGATCATTTGTACTCTGCTAGTCAGCTACATTCATGAACTGGACTGACACCCACATCCTTCACGGTTGTCCTTTCCAGCAAGGGGGAGGATTCCTGTCTCTTCAGTGCTGCACAGGAAGGCCCGGGGCAGTTGTTTGTGCAGACCCGCTGCAGTGCGCGGTGGCCACAGGCCTGGCTCACAGGGAGCTCACAGGGCATCTCACAGGCAGTGGCCAAGTGTCTGAGGTCTTCCACGTCTCATCAACTGCTTGCCTTTGTCTTCTCCCCACAGGCACCTCACTAGTTCAGCACCTAATGACAGTGCTGATAAGTGAACAGGGGCGAATTTTTGCTGTTCCTCAGGCAGATGTGCCAGGGAGCCAGCTGGAAATCAGGCCTGTTCGCCAGCGCAGTACTGTGGAGTGGATCTCTGAAGAGGACGGGGAGGACAGCAGGTCGGAGAACAATGTTCCCAGCGCCGCTGATTTGCCTTCTAGCAATGCTGTGGCACTAGAGGCCGCTCCTGGACCTGCCGTGAAAAACACTCCTTCAGAGCACAGCGGCAAATTGACTCAGCCTGCCACCAGCCCCAGTAAAAGAGTGCAGACGCTGCCTCCGTGGAAGTACTCTTTCCGCCAGCAGGGAGCACGGTCTGTGAGTCCAAAGCTGGGCAGCTCGTCCTTAGATATCCCCAACCTCTCCTCCAGTGGGAACTGGTTGATGAATGGACTGTATTCCCTGCGAGGCCACCGCCGGACAGCCTCTGGGGAGCGAGTTAAAGACTCGTGTTCTTCCCAGAGACTCTCTACTTACGACAACGTCCCTTCGTCCAGCCTCTCCCTCAGCACACACAGTATGGCCAGCACCACGTGGTCTACGTCATCATGTGAAATCTCCGTGATGGACTCGGTCAGCAGCTGCCCAGCCTGCCGGGCCAGTGACTCTTCTGCCTTAAGCTCTCTCAAAACCGAGTGGGTAACTCAGGGCTCGCTGTCTCAGAGCGAGGTCAAGACTGCGGATCTGGAGAACAGCATGGACAGGTTCGAAGCCTGCAGCAGCAGCAGTGAACAGAGCGACCCGGCTGCAGCTTCCAGAGACTCCGTCAAATGCTCTAGGGCCTTACAAAGCTTGGTGGTGGAGCTAAAGACAGAACTGAGCAAACAGAGGACTGAGTATGAGACTAGCATCAAAAGGTAATGTCGTCTGCAGGGGGGACAAAGAAGTCATCTGTCAGCATTACCCGTTATCCCATGGGTGTGGGATACCAAGTGTATCAGGTTCTCAGACCTGGAGTTTGGGGTTGGGAGACAGCAGATTTGGTTCTGCTCTCTCCTCACTGCTCTCTGAATCCAACATCTCTCTTATCAAAAAAAATGGGATTTCCATCACACGGGGAATTCCAATATTTCACATTCTGTTTTCACTGGAAATCAGAACTGCATGGGTTGATGCCAAAGTCTGCTCTTTCTCAGTGTCCTGGGAGAAGCAGCAATGCAAACATATTGGAGGGAGGGATTGGGACCCAGGGCGGTCAGGCCTCAACAAGGAACTTGTGCAGGTGCTTGAGATTTGTAACAAATCATTCTGAAATTCAGGGGTTCTTGCTGCTTTTCCCAACAGAAACACTCTTCAGGAAACCAATTTGACTGTTCTCTGGGGTTTGGTGGGGTTTTTGTGGTGGTAGTGGTGGGACCGCATCTCAGCTACAACTTTTTCAGCAGCCCTTTGGTGTTAAACTTCTAGAAACCTCGCTTTTGAGGTTTTTTGATGTATTTACAGTGGTCCTTTGCTCATATGGCCAGCCACTGACTCAAAGCAGCAGCAAGGTGCTAGTTGTACAGCAGATATGTGAACTGTGGGGCTCTTTTCCCACTCTGATGTTTACTTGCGCAGCTGTGGCTGCTGGTGCTGTACTTTAGATCTGTGCTCAGAAAAATTCCTTCCAGTTTTCAGGAAAGATGTGTGTGAGGACAGGGGCTGTAGGAAGTGGAAAGTATTAATAACTAAGAAGTCCTATTTATTCATTTGTGTGAGTTAGCATATGAGGTTTTATGAGTGTAAGTGCTCAACAGAATGACTTTCAGGCAAGTACTTGGAGAAATACGTGCATGAAACATTGCTGCTTAAAGGAATTAAATATGTTTTAATATACAGCCATATGCAAAAATGCACACCATCTTGTAATACAGAAGACCTGTCATTGGCCTGGGCTCTGCAGCACTGGTAACTCTGCACTGAAGAAGGGTTGTAGTCCCATTTCTTACAAATAGTTCTCAGCTTTTTTGTGTGTTACAGTGATAATGTTGTACTCCTTCAATTTTTAAATCTCTGGTAGCGTTCACATGCCTCAATTTCCAATCAGTGTCCCAAACACGATACCAAAAGCACATACAACTGTAGGGACTGTATAGCACAGCTTTAGGCTATGTTTGTTGCCTCTTTTTTCTTGTTAAAGTAGTTTCTCAAAAATGTATCTGAACTGTGATCTCTTCCAGTGGGCCAGCTGTCAAGGTAGGAATGTTACCTGCTACCTTCCTTCTTTATTTTATGATTTCCTATGGTGGTGGCTTGCCAGCCTCTGCAGCTTTTCTGCCTCTTGCAACGTACAGCCTTGGTATGTGCGGCTGGAAGGACAATCATGTAGCAGTTTCAGTTCCCACCTAACATAAAAGCTTACCCTGCCTAGTTCCAGGTAGAAGAGCCAATGGGAACACCACCGGTTGTTAGCATGCTGTGTTGGAAAAGGTCTGTGAATGAGGATGGTAGTTCATGGCTTATTTGGGGTTTTTTAGACACCCTGTTGATGCAGAATGGGAGGGAAATGAGGGTACATGCCTTGCATTTGATTCTGCAGAGCTGCCCTGGCAAGCCTTGTTGCAGGGATACACAGCAATAAACAGAAAGGAGACCAGGCTGCAAAACTTGGAAATGTCTATCTGCACATTTTTTCCTGCTGCCTGAGGGGAAGAGATGGCTTTCCACCTCTTATCAGCAATACTGTTCCAACGGGACCTTCAGCTGTTGACATTAGGGACATCCAGGAAGACCTGTTCTTGGTTCCAGCTGTTGCCTAGTTTCAGCTGCTTCAGTGCCAACACCTACCTGCCTGTCCCCTTCAGCTGGACAGGGACAGAGAGCGCTGTGGCTGGAGGGGAGGACTACAAATTGGCCAGGTGTCCCAGGGCAAAGTAGCTAAGAGGAAAATGCCTGATGAACTTATAGTTTCATAAAACCAGGCAAGATGCAATCACTGCCTTTTTGTATTAAACAGGATGACTCCAGCTGTTTGGGATTACAGCCCGAAGGATCTTGCTGTCAAGTCTGAGAATTTCAAGCCAAGTTTTTCAGCTCTCAGAAATTCTGCAATGTTTTTAATACATCTGCAGCAATTTACATGTGCAAAAATACGTTCTTGTGAGCCTGCATGAAAGTCTGCTCCTTTGGCAAGACAGGAGCTAACTAGCAAAGAAGGGAGGCTGCTTAGCAGGAAAACTTTGGGCTGCCTCAGTAGCTTTATTTTAGCGAAGATAATTTAGTCCCCAAAAGTAATAATTAGTTCCTTTACAATTGTACGTGGGCTTGTGTGGTTTGCAGAACTTGGTGTGTGTAACAGGGCATGTTTTAATGAAAGAATATGAGCTTTTTGTTGGCATACACATAGCGGAGGGAAAGCAGCGTCAGTACCTGCCTGGGGCAGAGGTAAGGAACACTTGCTGATGGAAAAGCTGTTATTTATCATCATCAACTGCCCATTTTCTCTCTCTTAGTCAGAGGGAGGCAAGTTTTATGGCCTTCCTATAACCAGTCTGTTCCAGAGCATTTCTCCCTCGAGGTTAGTATAATTATCAGGCATTCTCTGTTGAGTTTCAGTAATTCAAGTTTACCACCTGGGACTATTAAGAAACTGGAAGTATCTTGGAGAGGACTATTATGTTGTGTATGTAGAAAGGCAGTAAGTGCTGTGACCCTGTGTAATTGAGAACATGGACAGCTCATCTGGCCTGCTGCAGCTGACTCGTAAACTTTGTGGTGGAAAAACTTAATTGGTAGTTCAGAGCTGTAGCTGTAACAAAAATGTTATAAAGCGGAGGAGGGGGAGGTATCCTCCCTTCAGAAGAGTCCTCTGGTATTACAGAAGACAGGTATCTGGGTGATAAAAGTCTGCCTTCAGTGAGATGGGCAGTTTTTTGCAGACAAACTGCACATTTCTGTTCATTCCTCAGTGCAGCTGTCGATCTGCTGGACTTTTGTGATCAGGGCACCCGGGTGTGATTTAGGATCCTAATTGTTGTAAAATTTGTGACAATGATCATATTGCCATCCTTAGCTGTATGTGAAGGAACAGTTTAAGAGGATGCACTGCACTGCCTGCATAATTGCCTCTTGGTTGTCACAAAACGGAATTCAGACTCTTCTGTGACTGTCACAAAGGTCGTGTGTCGTGTCGTCGTCCCCCCCCCCCCCGCCCCTTTTTGTTTTCGGTTGTGAAGTCTGCGGCATGTTCTTGCTGAGTGTCATTTGCCCTGTCTAAAAATAACCTGTTCACAGTTTCCTAAGGCAGCCAGGCACCCCAGCTTCACAATGAATGTGAGGTTTTTTGGTTGGGCTTTTTTGGGGTGTTTTTTGTTGTTTGGGTTTTAGTTTTTTGTTTTTTCCCCCCAAAGTTACAGAGGGGACGCTTTTCTTAGGAAAAAGCCCAATTTTTAAGATTACCCTTCCTTGAATATTCTAGTGATCAGAAATTGCTATCTGGACATACTCCCTCCTCTCTATTAACACCACTACTCTGTCTTGCGATTAGGAAACATGATGGGGAGGACAGGAAGTGATGGGCCTTCTGCAGTTGTTTCTAATCAAAAAACCATGAACCTTGTTCTTTGACCTCCTTAGAGAAAAGCATTAGAGCTTTGTGCACACATAAATTTAAGGTCTGTTCTTCAGATTCTTCCTCATACGAAATGTTGCTTTTTGTAAAATTTTGTACAGTATGAAAAACTTCTATTCCTCCATCCCAATGTTGGTGATAAACTTCACAGAAAATACCATAAAATGGATGGTGAGGAAGGAGTGTGACCTCATTCCTACCTGTCCTCCAAGGATGTTCCTCCATATTGGATATCCATATAGGAAAACACAGTATCACGATGAAAACAGAGGTTAAAAGATTATTTTGGAATTATATATTTGCACTCAGCCTAACTGAAGAGTTCATACATCTCCTCAGATATTCAGGCTGTTGCCCAAAAGTAAGCATTGTTTTATAACTTGAGTATATTTTTTCAAGATACAAATGGAGGAGGCTCCAACCTCTGCCCTTAAACTCAAAATTAATGAAATGGCAATTTGTGCCCTCCTTTAAAACTTCCTCTTAGAATGCAGATAACATATTTATTATCGGTATCAGCAGTATTTATCCAGCCACTTAAAAAACCTCTTTTTTTTTTCCCCCTCCTCTCTCNAATTGAAGAGACAAGTGCAGACCTGCGGAAACAAGTTGTTAGGTTAGAGGAAGAACTGGACCAAGAACGAAAGAAATACACGATGCTGGAGATAAAGCTGAGGAATTCTGAACGTGCTCGTGAAGATGCTGAGAAGAGAAATCACCTCCTGCAGAAGGAAATGGAAGAGTTTTTTTCAACATTAGGATGTTTAACTGTTGGGAGTCGAAGTGCTAAAGTTCCCAAGTAAAGCAAGCTGATGTACAGCATAGAAAATTTTATTTCTGGCAAAACCAGTGAAAATGCACATTTTGTTCTGGTATACTCATGTATCATGAGTAATTCTTCAGTGATTGTGCTCTCAGTGACACTTGCTCTGTTGTCTTTACATGTGCTGTAGTATTTAAGCCAGCTGGGAAAGACTGCTAAACATAACGCTTGAAAGTTTAGATGTCAAATTGCCAAGAAAGAGTTGGCACCCTTTTTATCCATAAATTAAAAGATACTGTTCTCCATAGCTGTACTGCTGCCATCTTTGGACTTACTGCATCATCCTTTTGCTGGCTTCTGGGACAGTGGAAATTCCTGCCAGGTGGGTGGGATGGCCAGGACAGAGGGACAGGCTGAGCCTGGAGCTGAGGCCCTCCTACAACTGGCGCATGGGAAGATGGTGGTTCCAGTATGTCACCACATTCAATGTGGTTTAGCACATGGATTCAATGAGGTCGTTGTTTGCTCTCCAGTCCCTACATAAAGTTTGTTCAAATTTCTTATTCCTTTAAAGTGGCATTATTTTATCAAGACAATGTGAAAAGAAAGTCTACGAATAAGCTGAAGACACCAAAATCTTGACAATTCACTGAAACTGCCCTTACCCACTGAATGGTTCCAGCGTTTTACAAAAATGCAACTTATTAAACTGTATGTGAATAATAATCAGATTGGCCACACAAATTCCATGTAACTTTAAAACTTTAAATATGCATATTCTGCCCTAGGCTTTTGAGTCAAAACCAGAGCAGTATTAGCTGCAAGAAAAAAAATCTCATGAGTTGATATGTACTGATCAGACATCAAGGTAGGAGAAAGATTCTTATCATCAAAACACATCCAACTGATGAGGGGTTTTTATCTATAAAACTTCAATAGCAAAACCTGTGGTAAAAGACATTAGTGCAACTGGTGGGGGGAATAAAGGGGAAGGGTGGGGATCTATCTTTGACCTTCCTAGGACAATTTACACTTAGCTGCCTTGTAACATTTCTCATGACGCCAGTTGATTTTTCTGCTGTTAGTTCACAGGGAGATGAGGGGGACAGGAGGAGTATCGCAAACAACCCAGCAGCCTAAGTTCATTACTTCTGCTAAAGAAAAATCATTAGAATGAAGCTGTAATTTCCAGTCACTAGCTACCAGGGCTGACTTCCCGTTCACAGGACTTATTTGAGAAGTTCCGCGTACCATTTTGCAGCACCCTCAGCCACGTGGAGCCAGCACACAGAAAATCGTTTCACCAGATCCAGCCAGAACTCCACTCACCAGCCCCACGCTCCCAGCACTGTTTGCTCATTCTTGGCACAGATCTTCCACAGCTGAGGCAGCCTGGGAGTCTCCGAGGAGAAAGATGTTTAACAGAAAAGTGCCATGACAAGAGGAACTGGCTAAAGGGAAAGGATAGACTGTAGTGAAGGTGCTTGCTTTATTTAGGTGTTTTCAAAGAATGACTGGAATCTGTCTTTCCTTACTAGAGAAGAATATAACTCATTGTCTGGAAATACCCACAGAATGGGCTTTTTTACATAGCAGCAGATTGTACACCTTGACTTCCTCATCATCATCTCACAGATATCCAGGTATTACAGTATTTAAACATCTAGAAGTTAACTTGTTTCTACTATAATGCTTCTCCTCCCTATAGAAATGTAAACCACTTGAAGTGAGCCAAAAGAAACATTTTAACCTAATTTCTCCTGGTTAAGACAAGTCAAACAAAGTGGTAAATTTGATTCAGTTACTTCAAAACATTTTCCCTTCTTCCTAGAACACCCAGCTGCACTGGATTCCCTTACAACGCCCGCTGTGAGGCAGTGGCAGTACGTGCGAGTTCAACAGGAGCAGCCTGCCACCTGCAGGCAGTAGCATGGCCCTTACCTTTTTTCCCCCACCTCCCCACCTTGTATTATTCCTGTTAGTCACAACTGATCCTGCAAGGAATATGATGGCCTGTTTTATCTAGCATCCAGGATAAAGTTAATTCTTCTTTTCAGTATCACAGGTGAATCTGTATCCACTCAAACTGATTAATGAAACTAACCCTTTACCGGTTGACTGTTGTGCTCCAGCAACATCTATGCCTCGTATCCAGGAGCAATAAATTTCAGCTCCTTTTGAAAGATGACCCACTGCAGCAAATAAAGCCTGCAAGAAGTCGCAAACTACCTAGCTCAGGCTAAAATGCACCCAGGTAGGATATTAACTCTAAAGCACAGCAAGAGCATAATGTTCATGTCCTGTCATGGGCAATTATGAGAGCAATGGGAACACACTTGTGGTGTTGTACACATCCTCGTGGAACACTGTGCCCTTATTTGAGGAAGATGATGCACTCTTTCCTAGCTTTAACTCCTCTTTCCGTACTCTCTTTCCTGCCACTTCATTTGCCAACTTCATGGATCTGAGAGAGCACTCATTACTTTTGCTTATTACAGCCCCCAGTTTAGAGTGCCAGCTTTCTTAGCAAGCACTTACAAGCTACAGGTTTGTTAGTATTAATAAGACATGACAAAAGGCTCCTGGAATCAGGCAGATACATTTTTACCATAGCTTTATCTATCTGTGCAATCTTCCCACCCTGGAGCATCCCTTCCACTATTACAAATTTTCAGTGAAAGAAACCCAATACAAGCATATGCTTAAAAAAATTAAATCCAAAGCCAAACAGCAGCATTACAGAATAACAAAAAACTTCTGTAGGTCTCTGTGGCATTTCAAGTAAAGTATGGAAGTTAATAATCATAGTTTATTGAATCATCTACATTCACCAGCAAGTTCCACGCAAGCCAGCAGCACTGTGGAGTGTTTCAGTTCTGGGCCCAAGTCACCCACCGGCAATCCCCTGGCAGAGCCAAGACTGCCTCAGGCCTTGCTCTATATTAATATATTGCTTGGAATCAGCTGCACTTTATGCTAACAAACATCTGCAAAAAGAGCATTCCTGGCAGAGCACCTCGCAAATAGCTGGTCCAGAGAAACAAAGCAGGCTGCACTGCACTGCCCACAGGACCTTGCTGGTAAGTACATACATAACAGCAACGGAACAGCACGCAGACAGAACAGACACAACTCAAGGGCTGCTGGAGTGTTTGTTTAAAGAACCACTGAGATCCTGCTGGAAAGGCAGGCACTGAAATGCACTGTTAGGATTTAGCTCCACAGTAGAGGTGCCAGGGCAGGAAATGTTCCTGGCATCCAAGTCAGCCTTCCAGTAAGAGCTCTTCAGAAGTCAGATCCATCCCTCAGGATTCTCTGAGACTCAGTTTTTTGAGAAAGACGGTCCTGAGGGCAGAGGGCCTGGGCCCTGCTTTCGTACCCCAGCCAGCCCATGGCTTACCTCCTTCTGCATCGCAGGGGCTCAGCAGCTGCATTTCCAGGGAAGAAGGCCGCTAAAGGTGACAGCAAGGAAGGAAGAATGGATTCCCAGCAGTCACAGACACACGTGGTATTAACAGCCTGTGGCACACCCAAAGCCCATAGGAAAGCAGAAATGGAAGAAACATGTCACTTCTTTGCCCACCCGTGAGCTCACACACAAGACAGGACTTTAAGTACCGTTAAAACCAGAAGAATTCTCAGGAAGGATCGATGCTAGTAAGACTCCAACTGCAGCCATGTTATGAAATCCATGGAAGCCATTCGAGCCTAGCAAATGAAGAAACACTAAATGCATGGCGGTCAAACTTTTTTTTTCTTTTTTATTTAAAATATTATTATAACCAATTGACATACTAGATAACAATGTATACATTCCAGTGGTGCACATGTAATGACCTATGGCATGAATGAGTAAAAAAACCCACAATGTTCTCAGTAATGCCCCACCAACAGCTTATTTGGAGGGAATAAAGGAAAAGCAGGAAAAGGTATCAAATGTGGGGAAGAAAAAAAAAATTACTTTTCCCCAGTATTTTTATATGGTGTATCTTCCCCTTCATATTTCTTGGGACAAAATAAAATTGAGAATATACTTGAAAAGGGGCAGAAGGAATGATCACAATAATTAGGGGTGTTTTTTTCTCAAATTTAGTAATAAAAGTTAAAGAACTCTCAAAAATAGACTAGATATTGGGCCTACAAAAGTAATTCATCTGTATGCAAAGCTTACCAAGAATTATTCCTTTTGTAAAATGTAAAGGATGAGCTGACATTACTAGTAAGCTATTTTTACCTACAAAACCAGACTACAATAATAAAATCACCAATTTACAGCTAACACAATATTCTAGATGTACATTATTGTACACAAGCTATATATTACACATGAACATCTTACGTGAAATATATAAGAAACATACTTACTGATATTGTCTCAACATTGGCCAATAGGTTTATTTTTCTAAAGGAAGTGTATTTTTCTATTCACATTCAGTGTAGTTCCAATAGCAAGGGTTAGCTTTGCTTACTTAAGAAACGTAGAAAGTTTGTGTGAGGTAGTTCAAGAAAACCTAGCTTAAATTTTTAACTGCAGAAGTAGAAACACGATGTGATCTGATTGATAACACATTTCTGTAATGCAGAGACAGCTGAAGAAGAGAAGGGAGTGAAAGCGATCACTTAAGATGCAACTTTTATCCAGTGCCCTTAACTAAGAATAAATTAAATGCATTGAAAATTTGGGTAGGCAGTAGAGTCTCATCACATTTCTTCATTAAAACTCTCTTTCTAACCCTACTGAAAAATGCAGACAGCTCTCCTTCAACTCCAGTCCTCAAACTAAATATGCAAGAACTAAAACATTGATAGGAAAGTAAAATGTAACAGCATGGACAAGCTGCTGTCAACAGCAAATAAAAACATATCTAGAAACTAGTAATTCACTTCCTTTAGCAACTTGAAACAGTAAGACCTAGTGTAAGATGAACCGTCTTCTTCCCTTTCCTCCATAATCTTAATCAAGAAACATTTAATGTCATATGCTTTGGATTACTGGCTGGGTAGGAACTATCCTCCTGCACTAGCTTTTTGATCGTTTTTCTTTCTGCAGTGTCAAGATGAATGCCATATACATTAATGCAGGGCATTATTTGTGCAAACACCCAACAGGATGCTTACCTTTTGCTCTCTAACAAAATAGCCTGTGTTCAGAGAAGCAATTTTCCATAAAACAAACCCCCATCAGTAATACTCTACTTACTGGGACACCGAGGCAGCAGAGGGTGCTATTGCCACAACCGCCTCAAATACAGCTCACCTATCGCCCCCTCAATTTACACCTGCGTGCTGGCAGAGGGGGCTCACCCAATAACTTACACTGACATTATCTTTGCATGTAGCTGGAATTCCTATCCAGAACCGTACTACTGCATAGAGCACAGTACAGTCCTTCAGAACTAAACACCCCAGCGGCACAGCACCTGCGTAGGGAAGGCGTCTATTTGGCTTAGAAAGAATGCGACAAGGTGCCCTGCTCAGTCAGGCTGGTCTATGGCTGGTCCACTGGCAGTGTTGCTCTGCCAGTCCAGCTGCTCACACCCCCCCCCCCCCCCCCNGAGCCCCTTGTCTTGCACCAACAGAAGACTTCCCAGAGCAGCGGTGCAGCACGCAGCAATGGGACCGACTTCCCCCCACTTCAGTTTCAAACTCTGGAAGAACCTACTTCTACAAAAGGAGAAGAGCTATTTTATCTTTGCTGCCTGCCACAGCTCTGACCGCAGAAGCTGGAAATTAACCTCATTGCTGCTGCCCAACTTCCAACCTCACCTGACATCAGAAATCAGACAGCTCATTGTAATTCAGTCCCCACCAACTCCCAATGGATTGGAACGGCCCTAGAAGAGGAAAGTCACATGCACTTTAGTGAAGCCTGTTGTCATGAGAAGATTTTGGAATCATAGCCAAAAATAAAGCTTAATAATACTTTAAGAATAAAATTGTACAGTGTAGATACTATATGATCTAACAACGTAACAATAGACAAAGACAGCTGAACTCTAGCTACCCATTTGTTTGCTAGCTGTGGCAGTGCACAACTATCTCTGAAATAATTTTGTATTTCAACAAATAAAAAGGGAAGTTAAGACCAGCGTGTTGTTGTGATAATTTGGTTGCTGGATCTGGCTTTCTTCTCTTTGAAATTTGGCATCTCTGTAATTAGCCTAAAATGCAAGCAACTGCCAAAAAAAACCCAGAAAAAAATCAATACTGCTATGAAGATGGTGCCAAAAGTGACCTCTAGGTTTCTGCAGGCCAAGCTCTGACCTTATTGAAATAATCCATTTAAACCGAGCTCACTCACACTGCAGGGGGTTGCAGTGGACAGTCCCACCCATTCATTAACCCTGCCTTAAAAGAAGAAAAGGCTCAACACTCCTTAGAGCTTATGAACTCACTGAAGTTACTACGGATAGCACGCTATGATAAAAGCCTAGTTAGTAGCCATTTCCCTTGATACTCATTTTAAAAGTGATTTTTCTTTACGACACTAGGAAGTGATAGCAAAAATTATTTTAAAGTTTCAAAATATTTCAATCACCACTGCAATATATAGGGGTGCAAAATAAATTTGAATAGGAATTATGTTTACCAAATTCTGTTCTGAACAGCACTTACAGGCATGTGAAGGTGATTCTGTCAGTCTTAACTTCATTCCACTGGGGTGACCAGAATATCTTTTGATCCTACGTAACAATGGAGTACTGCTGTACAAGCAAAAATTTTGGCTTAATTCACAGCTTAAACTTTGATAAAAAACTACAAAATAGACTGTTCTGTCGGTCTCTGTTCAACTTGAGCAGATTTTCTGTGTTCCAGTGCTAGATGAATCCAAACATGTCCTGCCTGTTCTGAGGTAATATACAATTTGGCAGGATCCTGTAAAAATAATTGCCTTAATGAACGTGGTTTAGAAAGGCAATATTGAAATATCAGATACAAGTGAGGAAAGCAAAATTACACGCACACAGCCCTTACCAGCAGTCTAGCCAGGCCAGGAAAACAACTGTGCAGTTTATCAATTTAGTCATCTTTGAGACATTAAGCATTCGTTGTAACCCTGCATGTTTTTTAAAAAGACATATCAGATACTGAAAGCAAAGATTTCTGAAACTTGCACGAAGACCAATTTTCCCCTTTCAATTAGAAATTCAAAAGGGCACCTATTTAACCCAACAAGCAGAAGGAACCACACTGAAGAGCATCAGTCATTCCTGGATGACCTCTTTAGCCAGTTATATTATTTGCTTATGCTCTGCGCCTGGCAAGGCTTCTGTATTTTCTTATGCTCATTTTTGTGAGCATTACTAATTTAAATTCCTCTTCACATTCTAATTCACTACACAAAATATGCATCTACACAAGGCAATCAATTATACAGCCTAGCTTCACTAAAAATCTGCATTTTCCAAAGGAATAAATTCTGAATGATTGTTTAACTCATACATAAACTTAAGTCAGTTATACATAAATCATTCTGTAAATATAAAATGTAAACAGTTAAAATACTTCTGTGAGGAGCAGCACCATTTTACATGACTATTTAGTAACTGTTCTATATATTTCAATATATCTTTTGTTTAAAAAGTGTATTCAAACCTGGAGCTTCAGTGCTGAAAACTACTCATATTTATGACTTAAAATGAACCATTATTAAGATTTCTGCTACACTGGTCTCATGGTGAAATGAAAGAGATAAACACTAATTTATACAGCACTACTTCTCCCTCCTTTGGATGGCATATATTGCTCACTTAATGCATTAGCTACAGAAATCCTGAGGTTCTCCTACCACTTAATGGTTTTTAGCAATCAGTTACTTTTGGTGGATAAAGAATAGCTGAAGTTTTGCCCCTATTGCATTCACGTCACTCCCTCATCTACCCAAAAAAGCACTCGCCTTAGTAGACAAAACTAGTAAGAAACAAAACTCTCCAGAATCACATATTACATGAAAGTATAGCTACAGCATATTCGTTTTCCCTCTTGGCAGTCTAGACATCCTGGATACACTTTGTTTTGTGTGTACAAAAACAGGCTACAAGCTAGAAGTAAACAGTTTATTTGCATTGCAATGTATTATTCATGAAGTATCCTCGTGTTTTATGGCGATCACAAGATTTGGCATGCCACAACTCTGCAGAAAACACGTTATTTTGTTAGGCTCGATATTTCTGCAGCTGTGAAGATTATGCTTTGCTTTCTAAAGTTCATAAAACCATACAAATAAGGTTACTTTGCAAAGGATTATATACTGTTTCTCGAAAAAACTTCACTAATTGTTGCTTTTGCTAAAGTATTATAGGCAAGTGGCCAAAATAAAAGAGGGTTTTGTTCACTGCCAGCACCACAGTAGTATGCCCAAAACTACAGCTGGCTGCACTGAATTCTCTCCCCCTCCACCTGGACATGGGCATATGACCAAGCATAAAACTTTGAAGGATATCATGAACAAAACATCTGGAATAAATTCTAATTAAAAAATTGAAAACGTATAAAATCTTAAATAATTCATTGTATGGTAATGACCACAACATTAATATGTGCTTTGATAAAACAAATCTTACAAATTCAGTAAAAAAAGATCAGCAGCATAATAGTAAAGCAAATATGCAGATTTTAAAACCACAATAAAAATTATCATGTTTAATATTTTACAGTTAATTACAGCAAAAAAAGTGGCTGCTTTTAACACAACTTACAGTTTAAAATTACAGCACTTTATGATGAGTTCTACGATTATTTTTGAAAAAACACTCAAAAATACCACCAAATTTTAAAGGTGCCCTATTCATGACTAGAAGGACCCCCCTCCCACCCCCCAAAAGACCAAGTAGTCATCTACAGCAACCCAGAGGTCCAGCCGAGGTTTCTAGACTGCTGTCTGTATCAGAGGCCAATGTTGGATCTGTTGACATTGAAGACACATCATTGACAGATGACGATGAAGATGGATGTTGCGAGCCATTGATCATTGCTGCACCTGTGCTATGAGAAACAAAACAGCAAATCAGTTGCAGATACAGTTGCACCGCTCAGTCCTTGCATTAGTCTGTCTCTTCCTAACAGTCATTACTTCCCCCTGTTCCGGCAAATTTAGAGAGATGTGTCTCAATCCATTGTCAAAGTAAACAAACACTTGGGTATTTAATGTGGGGCTGAACGAATGATACGTCAAGAACCACAGGGCACGACACCTCTCAAATTACAGTAAATGCTAATGGCTGAAAGTTAAAAATCACAAACAGAGGTAGTACTGCATAAAGCCAGAGCTAAGACACCCTACCAAATGTTGAGACCCAAAGCTAGAATATATCTACACATTTTGATAAAGAAGGGGCCTGGTTTCTTCCCATCAGATCCCCCCCTTCAGGCTGGGAAATAGCTGGTGTCCAGCCACATGGCATACATTCACTCTCAGGTACGCAGCGATTTTCCAGAGTCCGGACTTCACTGAACTCTGAGCAGAGACACCAACAGCTGTCCAACTTTTGACATCATTTTTCAGCAGTGCAAATGGAGTCCTATCAACGGCCAGTTGATGGGCGCATTTTGCTCCAGAATTCAGTAATAGTTTCTGAAAGCGCTCCATGACTTTGGAACCTAGAAATCCTGTTTCATTACTTGATAAATGTAAGTAGTGGTTACATCTTTATTTGAAACTGTACCATCTAACCCAATTACGGCAATAAAGTACCAGTACATACCAAGATGTTTCTTGAGGACTGAAATCAATGAAGCATCAGCTACACATGGACAATAATAGAGGAATTTACCAGATTAATAAAGTGAGATGTCAACCCCATGCTTTCAATTCAAATAAGCAGTATCACAAAGAGAATTCAAGAGGTTATTGGTCATTTAAGAGCCATATTTTTGAGTCAGGTTACTCCTGGATGCCTTGAACAGATTTACTCCCTCCTGACCTACAACTCAGTATAGTGTTGGTACTGTGCTTTTATTGTAACCAACCTAAAGGGGCTGGTTGTCCGCGTATAACCCCATTCTTGGTTCTCTCCTCCAGGTCCATGACTTCCTTGTATATCAACTCTGAAAGTGCAGAGAAGGGAAAGCAAAAAACTCAATTTGCAAACCCAAGACTGGATCAATAATACATCTCCTATTAAAACGCACATTTAAATTCCAGATATTTATTACTGTTCAGAGTTAGTTTTGCAAACAGGCTGTAGGCTACAGAACAACCGGCAAGTGACGTTAAAATATACAATTCTTTTCTGTTGGAGCTACAATGGCCTGGCACTCTCCAGAACACACTGACACTGCCCCAAGACTCTCTTGTCCAGGCTGCCTGGGGACCCAAGGTTCAACTGAGTCTTAATGACCACTCGATGTCTATCAATAGCTTCTTTGGTACAGACAAACTCAATCAGAAGTCTTCAAAGGAACAGGTAGGAACAAGCCCAAACAGCGTTGACATCCTCCCAACGCACATTTGCCACTAAATTTCCTCAGCAACAACATCTAAAGGTCCAGATCACCTTGAAATGGAATACAATATTGGCATATAAGTAGCCACTCCAAAAGACAGCAGCAACTTTATCTTCCAGTTGCAGAAGTTCCTCATCCTTAAACAGGTTAGAAGGGCTTGTAACATGAATGAATCATACACCAGAAGGTTTCTAGGCTAACGGCAGCTTATTACCCAGAAAAGACTTCAGATGTGAATCTACAGAATTAGTAACAGAAGAAAAGGACTAAACATGTTAAATGCAACTCGTAAGAACTACTTCTTATCTGTCACTGCCAAACTAATGCAATGTACAAACAATTTGGAAGAAAAAAGCATTTAAGAATTATAACTTCAAGGGCTGTGGGAGTCTCAAAAGTAAACTCCATATTGCTTGAAATACCCTCAGCACATCTGCTTCAAAAGGGAAATAACTTTGCTGGGAAGGAGGACAGTAAGAGGATTTCCACAATTCTCCCTATCTCTGCCTTTAAAATTAAAACTCAGTCTCTAATAGAAAGCAACTTAAAAGTGTGGCAGTACTCAGGTTTACAGACTTGTGTCCATTACCAGCCAACACAATGAAACTGCTAAAAATGATTTAGGAAGTATTTTGCCTGCTTTTTTTCCTCTGGGTACAAAAAGGTTATACAGGTCTCATACCCCTTCCTAGACTTTTTCAGTACAAAGTATCAGTTTGGTACGAAGTACGAAGATCAGCAATCTAGATCTGCATTTTTTTCTTAGCATTAGAACCCGTGCAATACCGCATCTTTTAGAAGTGATTTCAAAATGAAGCACAAGTTTTACAAGTAACAAAGATGTTCCCCTTACGCTTTATCATTTTACACCTCATATATGACCAGGAAATACAGATAGTGAACGAGTACTGAGCACTACTGAGCACTAAAGCTCATTCTCTTGGAGGTACGAGTCTTACGTCAAACTACAATCTCTTCCACCCCTCAATCCCAGCTACTTTCTTGGGATCCCACAGCTGATAACCATCAGTGTCTCCCACACCAGCTGTAACCTCACCACCTCGCCCGTTACTAACACTCCTTACAGCTTCTTTCAAATCCTCTGCTTGATTTAAAAGCATACAGCTAATAGGCTCTTCACATGGGGACTAGTGCTTGTACTTCAGACTTACGTTGCTCAAACTCTTGCATCTTTTTCAGCTGCAGCACTTTGTCCAGAAGAGTCACCCTCCCCAAAAATGCTGCCTTATGGTTTGCAAAAGGTGACTGAAATGAGCAGGTCTTTCATTCACCGCAAAGGTTCAGCGCCTTTGCAGGAAAATTTTTAGTGCCCCAACAATCAGGAGGCTGAGAAGCACTGATCTACGCCCTTGCTGTTCCAAGCAGGTTAACTACTATTAGGTTGCTCAGAAGAACCTTAATAACAGTAATCGTTGGGGCCCAGCCTACTCCCAAAAGCCCTATTATACTTAAAATGCACTTCTTACCTTTCCATTCTTCTATCGTGTGCTCTCTCTCATCTAACTGCTTATCTGGTATCTTTGGTGGAGGCTGAAAAACAAAACTAACTCATGATAAAGCAATCCAAAGGGATACAGACACAGAATAAATGAAAAATTAACATAAGCACTAAGAATATGAACCTGATTAACAAACATTGTATTTAAATGATCAAATATTCTCTCATACTTGGACTTGGCCTATTTTCTAGATGCTGATACATGCTTTAAAGTTCTTCTGATTAACAGATTTGCTTACAGTATTGTAATAATTAAAATAGAAACTGAACGGGCTGGTAAAAAAGCTCCTATGTGCAGCAGTCTCCAACCCAAGCAGCCCTTTTTACCTACTTACGGTTAATTACTAAATTTTCCCTGTAGGTATTGTAGATCAGCAGAATTCTAATTGCACCATTTACATCAAGCATCTTTTACTATTCTTGGTGGCATATCACCTACCACCTTTCTTTTGAAAAAAGGACACTTTTCTCTCAAGCTGAAATTGTCACAAAATTATTTTTTTTTAATATTTTTCAATTAATCCCTTTGTTCACTGATGTTAATAATTGAAAGCTCAAGATCTGGTACTCTGATTTGGCTGAAACACTTATTTTCTAGTTTAAGAGTACTATCAACTGCTACAACTAATGAAAATATTTCTCCGACTCAGGAGTAAATACCTCAGAATCCTCTCAAGGGCAATCAAACCACACTGAGGCAACTGAAGCTTGATAAATTAGAACCTTATATAAAAAATTTCAGATACATTACTACACGTTCAGGACATTACATGCAATTATACACAAACACACACACGAAGATACAGGTACTTCAGTTGGTGCCCATTCCTAAGACTATTTCTAATAAACACGTCTACCAATGTCAATAAAAGTGATTAAGGCTCAGTTAAGCTTCTAGTGAAATGTGTAGGTCGTGCAGTAATTTTCATCCAAGCAGTCACATCAAGCATCCCAACACATTTACTTTAGTACCTTCCTAATCAGAGACCTAAAACAAGAACTTACCGCTTCCGCTTCTGATGGGTCATACCAAACATTGATGTATGGGTGCTGCAGGGCTTCATCCACAGAGATTCTTTTAGAAGCATCTATAACCAGCATTTTTGATAATAAATCTCTTGCTTGACTTGCTGCAAAAGTGAAATTTTCTATTTAGACTAGTGTTACATATAGTGCACATCATAAAGTATTTCCAAGCTCATCAGGAGACCCAGAATAAACAAATTCCAGTTTCGTATCTATGCAACCCTCACATAATTTGGCATTCAGGAAAGTGGTCCAGTTGGTGGGGGGAAAAAACCACAGATAACACAGGTGGGAAAGGGTTTGGACATGTTTTGCTATATTTTTTCAGCATACAGTGCCCCTTGGTGTGACACCCTTAGTGAAATATAACTCAGCTGGCAGTATAGCCTCATCTGGAATAGCAGTGGGCAAGGACCTACTACTCCCCTCTTACAGTTTATGGGGAAAAAACCTTGTCACATACTGTTAGTCACAGAAAATACAGCGGCTCTGACTCGACTGAGTAGGTGAATTTTACAATCAATAAATTATTTCAGTAACTACAGGACATCTATGTATTATGAATATAAACCCTTTATTTTCATTGTTAGAGAAGGAAGATCTGCTCTGCCTATGCAACTTCTATTCCACCCTCCCCCTACTCTTCTCTAAATCATGTTGGCATCCGTCATTGAGAGGAATACATTTATTTTTTTTATTTTTTTATTTACTTTTCTTTATGAAGGTATCTCCAGAACAGGAGCTGTTTCAGAGAAGATGAGAAAGTGGAGGTAAGCATAAGCCAGCTCATTCATCCACTCCCATGATATAAATACCGTAATATTTAAACCCTTAGCGGGATGATTTTAAAGTGAACAAAACCAAGACATATTGAGCCAAGTTCAAATATATCACAGTTTTAAAGCTTTTAAAATGTACAACACACAGAAGACAGACCTTACCTTTAAGCTTATTGTGTTCAGAGTCAGCTGGGAAAAGGACATCTGGAAAGAGTTTTTCAAAACTATATCCAGCATATTTAGGTCTGTTCTCCACATAAGTTCGGACTGTAGGCTGTAATTTCTTCATAAATTCGGGGCATGGTGTTCCTAGCTGCTCTATAACTTTATTCCATTGATCAATATCTAAGGTTATGCAGCTAAGAAAAACACTGTGTCTAATTTTCAGCTAGAAAGTTATGTTAAAATCAGATGAAATAACCAGAGAAAAAAACACAGAAAATTATAATAAAATATCAAGTTCATCATCATTAATTAGGACTACCTTCTTAGAGAAAACAGGGAAACAAAGCACGACTATGATAGCGTAGTCAAGGCAACATGTATGTTACTCAAAATCATAATTAACTAGCAAAGGATATGCTTCTGAGAACCACAGAAAATTAAAAAGCCACACAAAATGTATTAAACAAATTTCAATAAAGGCATTGTTTGGATTCTGGAGAAGAACTCATTCCTGATCTGAACACGTATTCACAGTAGTCAAGCTACTCCACATCGCCAAGACACTTGAGAGAATTGCCCCATGTAGGTGCTTCATTCTCATCTTGATACCTCAGCCCAGTCCCGGACTCTCCCAATTTAGCGACCTCTCACTAACAACATGCAACACTGAGCACCATTGGGCGCACAAAAGATGAAATCTTGGCCCGCGCAGGCCCATGACAATTTTGTCAGAGACTTGAATGCAGAGATTAGAGAGTTTCAAGGGCACATAAGGAAATTCTTAATTGAAAAGCTTACACAAGGTACGGGGAGACTGCCCAGTTTGTGTTACTGAAAAAAAGAAATCAAAGTTTGGCTCAGGAATTCCTAATTGTAGATGGTTAGATACTGGGAAAGAGCTCAGGTAAAATTCTATATACGCTTATCTCATTCATATATTCTCCTCAAGTTTTTCTTTTCAGCTACTGTAAAAGATTGGGTACTCAGCTACCTAAAGATTCAGTCAGATGTAGCAGGCCCCTTCTTATGTTATTAAAACTTAAAAGCAGACCTTTATATAAGGATTTTTCAAGCTCTACAGTGCTTTAGTACAGGCGGGGGCAGGGGGGGAGGAAAAAACCAGTATTTACATTGTAAGGCATTGAGCCCAGCCTGAAAAGCCGTGCTAGCAAACCAGGGGCACAAAGCCAACATGGCGCAACTCACGCAGTGACAGAGCTGGTGAAAGGAAGGACAACCTGGGTCTCCTCACTGTGCCCCAAAACCTTCACTCAATCTTCACGCCTAAATGGTACTATATCTGTTACTGAACAGTTAACCTGCAGCAAAAGCAGGAAAGATTCCTGATGGCATCTAAAAAACTGGAGTGTAACTATTAGTAAAATAAGTAAGATGCCAAACTCCAATTAGATCCACAAATTTTAGCGACGACCCAGAGGTCTCAGCTTGATTTGCTCGGAGCAGACCCTTTGCTTGAAGTATTGTTCACAAGAAAACCCATGCAGGTACTATGAAGTCATTCGTGGAATAGAAAGACAGAACTGACATATTTCTGAAAGCTCTTTGTAGGATCACTTCTGCATACAAAAACATAAAACTCCAGAGCAACAGATGAAGCTGGTTAGAAATTTTTTGTAAGCTTTTCCTGTAAAACATAAAGAATAATAACTGCTAACACACTCAGGTACTAAACAAGAATAGTTAGTTTTTACATAAAAATGGTCTCCAAAGCAAAAATCAATGCATGTGAACCAGTAAAACACCACCTAAACAAAAAGAAAATACTATCTGTCTTAAATGTGACAACATCCAAAAGCAATGGATAGACACTATATTAAATTGAAAAAAAGAAAAAAAGAGGGGAAAAAAAGGAAAAAGGAAAAAGAAGAACTAAGCCTGTTTGCCCAAGTGGTATTTTGCTCATCTTGCTTAGTATTAACCTCTAATGACAGTCATACGCATTAACGCCATGTTGCAGTTTTGCTTTAAATGGTATAACTGTAGATAGTTTTGCAGCTTCCTGGAACCAAAGCAATCAAGTTGTATTTTGAAAAGGCAGTTTAAACCCAGTATTTTAAAAATTAGAACCACCTTAATCTGGAACTATATTGCTGCAGTATCTTTTGACCTTTTACGACTACATGCTAGGCCAAAGGTAAGGATACGATCTGTACCAGGAAATAAAACACCACCTTTGATCATTTCTCCCATGATGCACCCAACTGACCAAATGTCAACTGAAAACAAAATGCAATGATATTAACATAAAAGATAGTTATTAAAATAAAGTAAACAAAAATATCCAGACACACACACACATGAAGTGACTATAAAAAGCGTGTGTAATGAAAATGAGTGAAGGTGAACATATGCTAACTACAGGACCAGCAGAGACTATGTCCTACTGCTAGGTGCAGCCTGAATATAAATGATGTTCTTAATTTTTTTTAAGGGTATCACAAGAAAAATCCATGTTCATTTAATAAAAAAAAAAATTGTACAATATGCATTTTCATGACACAACATCAATAAAAAGGTTAATCACTTCCTATCTAATTCAACCTGCTGCAGCAGCACAAGGATACAGTCCCTTCCTGGAAAGAGGATTTTGTGGCAAACCATTTCGCCCATAATGCACCCCACAGACCATAAATCCACTATGTTTGTAGCACAAAAAGAAGGAAAAGCAAAGCAAACGGTCATTTAAAATTAAAAGAAGCATAACATGACTGCATCCTATAAAACTGCAGAGACAGCACAGGAAGAAGAGCAAGTCTTTATATTAATCAATGAAAACACTTTAAAATACACCGTATATTAGGATTAGCTTTTAACTGTCTCAAATACAAGGCAGAAAAACATCCTTTTGTTTAACATAGTGCTAGAGCAAGAGCTAGAGCAGAGAGAGAGAGAGAGAGAGAGACACACACACGAACCAAGCAGAATAAAGCCCTTCTCCAAGCTCGGAGGCTTGCAAAGCTGCCTCTGCCGACAGACCAGATTGGAGCACCAAAGATAACTTTATTTCTTGGAAGTAATTCCATCGTAGCTGTAGGAATAATTTTAAAAGCAGCAAAGTAAACTGACCTTTCAAAACATTGTGTATCTAAACAGGCTATACTTTAAGGAGGAGAATCAATTGGTTATTGCATAGGAATTAAAATTTGCCATCAAGTATTTCCTAAAAGTCAGATTACCATGCATCTCTCTCTCCCTTTAAATAAAAAGCAAACACAATCAGTAAAAGATCACTTAGAATTTTAGAGGATCAGTTAATGACAATATTAGTATGTTCCTAAAAGATTTTCAATTAAAATTATTTACTTCAAAATATTTCTCCAGTTATGCTAAAATAACATCTCATACAAAAGAAAAACTCAAGAGCAAATTCTTTTTGGTATGAAATACACATTTTCTGCATTACCTTAATATAAATCACTCAGAAGACTTACTCAAAGATGCATAAGTGTACTTTTACAGGTATGCCAATTTCTTTTATGGTTGCTTTCAGAGATACTGTTAACTCTGTATGCAAAAGTTTGATTGAAGTCATAATAATGAAATTGTATTTTGATTACTTTTATGTCAAATACGACACTGGAATTTCAATTAAGCAGATAAGGAGGGGATTTAAATGAGAACAATTGTATACTAAAAATCACATGTTAAAGTTCTGAAGCTCAACAATGTCAAGCAAACAGATTGAAAATATTCCTTCCCTCTTATTTACAAGTTCCTCTAAAATAGTATCTAAATCATATGATAGGAAATCATAGTTGTACATATTAATAGGTCAAAATTAAGGGCCTGGTTCATTTAAAAAATTATTGTCAACATTTTATGATTAGAGGTGGGTTTTTTTTAAAAAACTCTTCTCAAATACTTAAGTACATATTTCTTTGGCTTAGAGACTCCAAGATTTGAAGTCAAGCCTTGCATTTGTCTTTTTAAATAAAACTGTGAATGTTGGCTTTTTCACCTGCAAAACAATCTGCTGCCATCACGAACCAAAATATACTCAAATCTGTGGTAATTAGTTTGTGTCCAGCATGATAACTGCATGTCCACCACCCATAACTGCATGGAGAAGACTGGGAAGAGAAATAACGTGAGTCAATGACCTATCTTCATGCCTCAGACGACAAGTTACTTCAGAGGCAAAGAAAAATATTGGAAAACATTCTGCTGGTCACTCTACAAAACCAAACTTGTGATGCTTGGGGGTGTTTTACTTTGCTGCTTTCACTGATCAAACAAAACCTGCCTATTTATAGGTCCTTAACTTTCCTATGAAGCTAGACTAACTTGTACACTGAGGACTGCTCCTGTGAATACTTCTTTTTAAAAATCTACTACTTGTTATAGAGTGTATTTTATTCTTAAAAACCTTGTTTATTATTTTCTATAATTTTAACAGAAAAAAAACCAAGTGAAAATGAAGGTCAAATTCAGTGTACATACTAGGAAACGTAAAAGTAGTGGCTTCGGAGTGCTTGGGGCTTTCCTTGTTTTTGGGTGCTTCCTTCCTGATAATCATGCGCATGACTGCACATAAATCTCCATACGTTGAGGCATGTGTGCACTAACAGCGTTGGTGTCCTTCAGGTCAGAATTTCTTGAGTTGGCAAGGCCTGCTTTCTTAGTGCAATATTCCCAAATGTGCTTTATCTCCTTCAGTATCAAAACCTACATAGAAGTTAGCTCTATAATCCACTTGTCTGGGATCTTTGCTAGTTTTAAAACAATTAAAGATTTCACAGGTGTGTAGTATAGTACCAAAAGAATATTACTCTGCAGTATGTATTTCGGTCATCAAATACAAAATGCAATCCTCCCACATAAGATCAGCAGGGCACTGAAATGGCATAAAGCTGCCAGATGACCCTGTTCAATTAAACTAAATGTTAACGTTAACCATTAGTTAGCTGTCAGTTTTCAATATTTAACTCTAAATTAAATAAGCTAACTTTTAATTTAACTGTGGGTTTAAAGGGCTAAAATAGGCACCAGTGCAAACAGGTGAGGATCCGGGACAGCCCACGGTTCTTACTGTACGCGCATCCTCCACACCTGCTTCCCTGCCAGGGGAGCTCCCCGGTGAGCAGCTCATCGGGCAGCGACTGAGAAGAGTAGCAGTTTATGTAAATAGCCTTTTAATGACAACAGTGCATATGGAAATGCCGACTGTCTTCTGACTCAGCACACAGATTTACTTTTACATTCTCCAGAAATGTCATTTTCAATTCTACAACCATGTATTGGGCTTTGGGAAGACGTGACAGTTTTTCATATGAAAGTTAATTTTTATTTATATTCTTCTGCCCAACACAACTCGTGCTTGCTGATGGAATGGGACTGTTACGAGCATGACAGGGTGATCTAGAAAACAATCTATTTAACTCCAATAACAGCCTAAGCAACGTTTCAGTGGAAAGAATGTTTCAGACCTTTGCAACTCAAAACTACTCAATATTTAAGAAAACATTGTAAACTGGGCAAGCTAAGTCAGAAAACTTGTGACTTCCATTGTGTCAGTTCCCTCTGTAAGGCAGCTGCCTGACTCAGACTACAGCTTCAGATTCTTTTATCTAGTGTCTCTTAACTGGCCAATGTAAAGACTTGGGGGGAAAAAAAAAGAAAGACAAACTTAAATATATGCTTTCTATAAAACTTTAGCAGTTAATTCAAGCTTGCTCCACTCAACCTCTGACTTTCAAATTATGGGAAAAATAGCCAACCACGGAGGCCATTTGAAGGAATGTACATCCTGTCATGCACACTATAAAAATCCAAACAGAAACAAAAAAAAAAAAAAAAAAAAAAAAAAAAAAAAAAAAAAAAAAAAAAAAAAAAAAAGAAAATAAAAGCCTTGGAAGAAAGATCTCTTTCCTCTGAGCTGGCGTGTTTCATTGCCAACACCAATAGAAATTATTCTTCTTGTCTCTTATAAATGACAACAAAATCAACTCTATGCACAAAGCAGCTATTGTTTACACACAACCTGAAGTCACTTGCCGGAATGGCATGCAGTTGCCAGGGAAGTTTGCAGACTATGTAAAGAATCCTGAAAAGCAGAGCAAGCCCCAGTCGTGTCAGTAACGCGGGAGCTCGGCCTCGCATCGCCAGGAGACAGCTAACAAAGCCTCAGGCACCACGGCATCTCATGGGCCTCACCGGAGGACTAGCCAACAGAGGGCTTAAAATACCTCCAGCTCACAGTGGCCCCTGCGCACCGTGCCGGCCCAAGGCACCACGGCATCTCATGGGCCTCACCGGAGGACTAGCCAACAGAGGGCTTAAAATACCTCCAGCTCACAGTGGCCCCTGCGCACCGTGCCGGCCCAAGGTGGAAATGCCAAGTGAGCTGAACCCACCACAGTGAGAGAGGATCAGTGGAATGGCAGCAGAACTGGGGCCGCTGATATTCCAGAATGTCAGGAATGACATGTTCCTTTGGTTTCCTAAAGGATACTAGCTGTTTCATTCAGAAGATGCAATGTACTTGATTGCATCTTTCCCTCAAATGCTGTCTCCTTTCCTTATTTTGTTGTAGAAGATACTGACAGAAGGGCCGCAGAGTGAATATAAAAAGGAGGGACGTGTACGCAAGCAAAGGGACAAAGTAAACAAATTTCCTTTGAATTCATCATGGACCTCAAAGAATCCATCATGTTTCATGACAATACATTCTTGTCTCAAGTATACTATTGAATTTTTCTTCAGCAACATTAATTAAGAACTTAGTGTGACAGGTTTAAAGTAGGCTGTGTTTAACAAGAAGTAGCCTTTAAGTTCCCTGCGCCCTGAAGGCTATATTGAATATAGTTATTTAAACATTAAATTTGGGACGTGCATTTCCTGATGAATAACAGTTTACATCCTCATCAAGAATAAAGGCAGGTGAAGGTACAGCAAGGTACATACCATGTATTAAGAAAATATATTTCCAGTTCTTCCTGGATGAAACTTAATCTACCAAGCAAGTTATTTAAATTTTTAAACAAACAAGGCCCTCAATTTCTTCTCCTATTAAATGCAAACATTTCTAATGGGTTGAGCTGAATAAACAAATTGGTGTATCCAGAATCTGCATTTTGGTCACAAGGCTAATTTATAAAATTTCTACAGCTTGAAAAAAAACATTAACATGTAAAATGTGGCGTGCCAAACAAAAAAAATAAAGCTATGCCAAAGAAAGACTATATTTGCTGACCGTTTTCTTTGTATCCCATCCCTAGGATGACCTCTGGTGCTCTGTAGTAACGAGTCACTACATAAGGCGTCATCATAAAACTAGTTCCTGCAGTTCTGGCCAGTCCAAAGTCAAGAATCTTCAAAGTGCAGTCTGACTTTACTACTATATTACTGGGCTTTAAATCCTTTAAAAAGAAACATCATATATGACTGCTAAGACAAGCACAAAGAACTCTGTGGTTCACATTTTTAAAAGATAATACTGCTAACATTAAACCCCACATACACAACTAGGTTACTGCTATAACTGCAGTTTCTTTTCCCCTTGCATTAATTCATGTGCATTCAGCAGACTACAGAATTAATTCCCTTATTGTGCTTGTAGATTTATATAGCAATTAAAGAAGGAAAACACAACCAGCGTTACAAGATATGTTAGCAATGTCTGAAATAAATTGAGGTTAGTATGAAAAGTTAGCTCTGAGGAAAGGTCTAGAAAATGCTCACTGGACCAACGGTTATTACTACAATGTAGAACACAAGTAACATGACAATTGCTGAAATCATTTAATGCAATACTCCTCTTGATGTAAGAATTATTAAAATTATAACATGAATGTAAAAAGTAAAAGGTTCCTTTGCTAGTTGAGGCTGCATTACCTCTTTTGAACCAATGTAGATGTTTCTCTCAAGAGGAAGGAAATCCCACTTTTCACACACATTTCATTTCCCATTTAGGATTTGGTTTTGTACTAATTTTAGCAACCAAACCCAAAAGGGCACCGTTGAAAAACTGCCAGAATTTAACAAGCTCATTGAATTGGAGTGGAAAATGCCCTGATACAGCTTCTGATCATCTTAGTTAGAAACTTGGTAACTGTATTCTCTTCACTTGAATCCTAAAACCACGTTGACAACAGTGGTTTTAAAACATCTCTTTATGTGGACACTACACAGGCATACTCAGGCATTATCTCAGGAGGATCTTACACACATCTGAATGTCACAGAGCAAATATTACAAACAGAGTAACTTCAGAATAACTTTGCCATCGGAAAATCATTCATAGCTCACAGGCCAGCATAGATAAGGCTTGGATCCTTTCTGCCTACACTCCGCTAAGATTAATGAGAGAAAAACCCAAGATGTGGCAGACGACTCCAGCATTTGAGCTGCAGGCGTTTGATAAGTAGCCCTATCTTCCTCTGTCTCATAAAGACTTAAAAGCAGCTATCTGCGAGATATATCTGGTTCTCATTTGTACTTGTACGGCTTTCGGCAAACTCCTCAGAAAGCTAAGAAACTGCATTAAAGACAGAGAGGAGACCATAAAAAAAAGTTCCAGAACAATAGAATTTTAATGTGTAATAAAAAGTCTTGCATACTTATATAGTCATACATGCACTTCCAAATCACACACACGAAGACTTCACAGACAATTTTGGCTTAAAATATGCTCAAATGCCATGAATTAATTGAAGTGTTATAAGGCAGTCCAGCTATTAAATATGCACGTTTCAGATTTTGCTACAATCCTGGTTATTATTAGCTTCATTTTGCACACTTCTGTTATCTGGTGGATGTTTGTTGCAGAATCCCAGGTAAACGCTCACAGTATTAACTACACTCATCCTCCCCAAAGCTGCAGGATTAACACTGAAAATGTTAAGAGAGCTTCTGTTTGCAAGAGAAAAATCACTATGAGGACAAAAAGCAAAAGCATACAGAGTACTGACCATCCTTAGTTTCTGAACATCATGTAGTTGTCATGCAGCCTAGGAACATGTTGTAATTTGGAATACAGAACTGTCCTTCAAAATGATGGAGGTGAGAGTTAACTTACACTGCACCCAAATTCATGCAGAACCAATACCTCTTATGTTTTAAATAAACAAGGATTCAAAAGCTGCTATAAGAGTGATCCAGTTAGCTAGGCTGTATAAATATATCCAGAACCTATAGCAGAAAGTATCTCACCTGATCTTAAAAATGTAAAATGTCAGTGTGTAAAAATCAGAGATTATTCACTGCCATCTTCCCACTAACCAGACAGGGAGAGGGGGGCATCTCTGGAGGGTAATTCATGGCTTCTATGGGCTTTTCCCTTTCTAAAGAAAGATTTGTATGAAGGGCTTCCATAATTAGGCACCTTTGTTAAGTGCTCAAAATCAGTCAGTTTCAGAGCCTCCATGCAAGACTAATGAGACATTCTGTGTCCCTCAGCAAGTCAGTGAGGCACAACTCTGCAACGCTGATCATTCATCCTCCTCAGATTGTGAAATATAAATGAACATGTACTTCTGCACTTGCTGGAAACTCTGTCTCTGCAAAATGTTTTGAAGACAGTAACGTTCATTTGCCAACATCTGTTAAAGTCGCTGTAAAGCTATAGTCAAATCTTTACCAAGATTAAATCTTTATCCACTGATGTGGCAGCTAAGTGTGCTCTTTTGTGTTTGATCTCTGCCTTGTTCTGTGCCTCTAGTTTGCTATGAAAAAACCACTTATTTCTATGGCAGGTAGCATCCAGTGCTACAGGCACACATACAGATCATTGTAATTTCAGTCATTCAGCAAGCTTTGAAAAAGTTACTGAGAAGCTGAGATTATCGCAGCTGCGTTAAAAGCAGAAGAACTCAATTAAAATCTATGTGAAACTACCAACACCAAAAAAACCTTAAAGCTTTAGAGGACACTAATGTAGCACACTAGATTCATAGCGCGAATGCTCCCTGGGCAGCCCCAGTAGCATAGACTATGTTTAAGGAGTAACTAGTTTTAACAAAGTAATTAGCTTTAGGCATTAAGGACAGTGGTACTGAAAGTCCAGAAGAGTGGTATGAAGAGTTGTTATTGCAGCCACACGATTCATATGAAATATGTCCCTTTTCAAGCATGCCCTCCTTGTCTTTTGTGGTTTTGTTTATCTTGTTCCCCAGACAAGGAGGATTCTGATACTTTACACCTTGAAGTATAAAAGCGTAATGCACACAGGAGACAAGTAATGCAAACGTTTTGCCTGAACATACTTAATCTCCTAACAAAGTCTAAGAAGCTGTCAGCTGAAAATCTACCATGAAGATATGCAAGTGAAATATAGCTGCCCATGTCCTTCAAAACCATTCATGCATACATCTGTTACTATTTACATAGCAATTGCATATATAGTCTCTTCAGAATAGGTTACCTCTGTACTTCATATTACTGCACAACGTGAAGCATTTCAAAGACTTCACCCATATTTACAGAGGCAGGAATTCTATCCTTAAAGCTGTCATTACTCCTGCCCAATAACTACCCAAGTAGTTACTTCTTTTCTATAAACGTACGTGCCCACTTTATAGGATTACAAACTGCCCTTGAAGCAAGTGAAGCCCCAGAAGCTCCCTCCTGCCTGCACTAAGATCCACAAAAAGAGACTCTCTTCCATTACCTACTCTGGTGCGTCCACAACATGCCGTTTTCCAAAAATAAAACAGACCTAGGAAACCCACAGCATTAAACTTGCATATATAAGTACTGAAGAGACCAGAAAATGCGAAGCTGCGTACAAAAACATTATTTCAATCCCACAAGCAAATGCATTAGGACACAAAGGGCTGCATAATATCAGTCATATGCAATAAAGTACCACAAATGTGGCAAGTGAAGAAACCTAGTTTTGCTGAGTGTTGCCCAAATAACGCAAGAAGCCCACCGACCTGTCTCAATGCCCACACGCAGACAGAGAAGCACAGGGTGAGATGCTCCTGCCTACCTCCCCTTGCCCACCTCTTTCAAACACAGCAGTTCAGCGCAAATTGCACGCAAGAAGGAAGCCTTCGCCTTCCCTCCCTGAGCTCCTCACTGGGGCGAGGCAGCTGATGAGTACTACAGCTAGCTGAGCAAAAGGAAGCAGTGTGTGGTTGTTAAACCATATTCTGTAGTCAAGCAACTGTCCCAGTTCCCTTGAGGGAAAACCAGCAGACTGAACGGGCATGTCATACTGCCAGGTCCAGCTTGCAAGCCATTCAACATGACGGTCTCAACGAGGTTGACTACGGAACTGGACAAGCATCCTAACAAAGCAATTCCTTTGGCAGCACTCAAAATTGCCAGCCTTGATTTGCTTTGCTGTGCACATCATCCACAAGGAAGACTGTGTAGTAGTGAGCGAAAGTATCACACACCAACAAGTTTAATTACATCTTCTGCATCATTTCAGAAATGAAAATTTTAAAACTCTCCCAAAAAAATTAGTGACAAATGTAGCACTGTAGAAATACAAGCTTAAAATTTCCCAAAATAGCAGAGATAACTGAAAAGTTATCACCAGACACATCTCAAGCAATCTTTACACTACATACGAATATGTATGAGATGTTCAACTTGAACAAGCAACCTTAAATTCAGAATTTCTTGACTAGATCGCAACACACACACCCCATTTAAAAAGCTGTAGTCAGTTTTGCCTGTGGGCAGCCTGAGTGAATGCTTTGTGACACACAGGTGTATGAAAGTTCCACTTACAGATCTTTATCATTCTCTGGAAACTTCAGATATTTATTCATTACTCTGACAGTAAAAGAGCAGAAATAAAACGGGCAGTTCTTTCAAAAGATGGGATTCCAGGTTTTGTTTCCAAAACAATAAAGGCAGAGACACTTTCAGATATTCTTTCCTGCCATGACTACTAAAATAGAACATTACACAGAATTAGAGGAGGTAATGTAACTCACCGCAAAAAACTTTATTTGCTCTGTGCAGATTATTATCAAATCATTCAAACATTCAAATGGTTCATTCCCGAATTACAGTGGAAAAAGGCAAGTGGGATGATTTCTCTTCAGCTTTCTCTATCTGCCTATGGGACAGGCTACGGACCACCCTTTGTGCTCCTATTTCTGAACATACTCAAGGCAAAACAAGGTGCAATGCATAATATACACAGTTAAGTTCACTTACCCTATGAATAATTCCAGCTGAATGAAGATGTTTGATACCACACAGCATTTGATAAAGAAGATAGGACATTCGTTCATGGTCTAGCTCCATCTGAATCACTTGGCAGAGATTTGCATCCATAAGCTCCATCACTATGTAGCTTAAGAAGAAAAAAAGGAATAATAATCAGATAATTCTGATGATTTTATTGTATTCTTTCCCTTGTTCATCTTTCCGCATTCATATTTTTAAAATTCATTCTCAGATTTAGTTCAAATCAGACTTACACATCTTGAAATTCTTCCAGAGATTTTTGTGGTGTGAAGACATTCAGTAGCCCGATTATCTGTAGGAAGGGGGAGAGGAAGTATAATTGCACCGTAGCAATACCAAAGCAGCAATGTCATTTCAAAACCAATATCCAGTATTCTGATGTGAACCTCCTGGCACACATTCAAGCTCAAGACTCTCAGTGGCTCAACCAGATCTAACATGCTATAATAGATGCTAATAATTTTAGGAGAAGCATCTTTCCTCCACAAATCAGATAATGCACACAGAGTGTCTTTAGGTTAACAGGATGATATTCAAAGCTTAAAACCTAAGGAAGTTGGTCAGTCTTCCCCTGCTTTCTACTTTCAATTTGAAGAGAGCTGGTAAGATTTTATTGCATGAGGAAAAATAAAATTAAAAACTGACAAAGACTACCTAAGAGATACCACATTACCATTAACAGAGGTGAAGCAACAACTCCACCCAAAGAGAAAAACAGATTCTTGGAGATGCTTACGATGTTTCCCTGTTGCTAAGAATGGATGGGATGTGCAGAAACAGGTCAAGCTACTTATGAAGAGACAGGCAGGTTTGCAATAGTTTATCATGATACAAATTATGCTATTAGGTAAAACTTCCTTCAGAGAACCCACATATAAACCATCTCTGTCTTAGAAAAAATAAGCAGCTAAAAGACAGAGTAAGTCTTCTGTAACTCTTTCCTTCTCTAGCAGCCAGGAGGAATTTTATCTTGCTGAAGGGGGATTAAGAGGGAAGGTGAGGAAGACTGCACACAGCTGTCTCTGAAGGCCAATACCAGCCTTCTGTAGTTTCACTCTGATAAATTTATCAGTTATTCTCTCCCCATTTCTGTGATCTAGTCTACACAGCTTCTTAAGCAGCAGACAGTTCCTGTTGTCACAACACAAGATTCCTAACTCATTCATACACTAGGAAAAAAAAAAAAAAATTACAGCCTTTTTTCTTCTATTTGTCTACCAGCAGCAACAGAAACAAGGATGCACTTACCACTCGGTATTTTTATTTGCCAGCTGCCTGTGAAGTGTAGTAATGTAACACTCCCTTTCTGAGTTTGAAGGGGGTATTTAAAGATTTGTCAGGTATTAAAACTAGTCAATAATAGCTCTTCCAAAAGATCCTTCTGTACTTATCATGGAGATACAACCATGTCATGTAAATCTTTACAGAGGATGCCATCCTCTGAAGTCACTTACAAAGAATAGCCTTCTAGTTAAGTCTTTTAACATTTCAAGCAGGACACTGCACTCACATTTTTGTGATTAACACACTTCATAAGAACAAGCTCTCTGTAGGCTCTTTTAGCGTGGGTTTGGTTCTGAAACGGTCGGCTTAGCTTCTTGATTGCAACGTTTCGTTCAAGGATGGCATCATAAGCTGCACTGTAATTAAAAATAACGTTATTACATCTCAGTGTCAAGGTCATTTAAGCTGTGGCAGTTGCTACCTTTTTCAGATACCTCGTATCGTGTCTGCAGATAAACCGAATTTCCAGAATTATTCAGCTTTAGGGAGTGTAATAGCAAAGTGCTCTTGCATGCCGAGCGACTCAAAATTTAGAAATGCTTCTCAGCTTCATAGTATTAACACGAAAAACTCCCCAAAATAACGCAGGATCTCTGCTTCCTGAAATATCTTACTAAAGATACTGAGTTCTTGCCACTCACTGGCACTCAAGAACAGATCATCTAAAAAAGATCCAAAACATTTCAAACATAAAAAGCGCATCAATTTTATGCAAAATCTTCACACCAAAAGGAAGGGAGGAAAGGAAAAGTAGGTTATATAAATGCCCATGCTTTCACTTATGCAGTTGCTTAATATCCTCATGACAATAAGAGCATCAGTGTCAAGATAAAACAAAAAATCTTAGGAAAGCTTTAACATCTTGATGTCACTGGCTTTTAGTTGGTAAAAAGAAAGAATAACATTTTGTTTGCAGACTAATGCCAAGATTGTCATATGATTCAGTGACACAGGCTGTTTAACTGATGAAGAAAACTCCCATACGTATCACATTTCCACACCAGGAAGGCATGAATTTTGTTTCCCACAAGAGGTAATACAACAGCTGACTACCATGCAGACTCACGAAATATTTATCAGTTACTAAAAAAGCCTCAGCGGGGAAAACACAGTTTTCTTGTCTCTTATCAAGAATGGTACTCACACCTAATGAAGAACATCTACCAGTAAATGGTGAGCATCTACTAAATCCAACTAGGTGCTTTAAAAAGCATGTTGTCTATATAGCATGTAGGCTCTAATGATTTTTTTAATTTATTTACATCATCAAAACCTGCAGTCACTATCAAAACAAGAAAAACTGGGAATAACATATACTGGTAACTTTCTTTGCTTTACATTTTCCACTGTCTGCAATTTCCCCCACTTACCCCCAAGAAATGGTGGCAAAGAGGTGGCCAGGAAAGATTACCAGCATGGGACTCCTGTACCAGTATTGAAACTTCTGCATCCCCAGTACATAACAGTAACCTTAGAGTCTGTTTCAGTATTAGATATAGTTGAGCCTTCAGGCCACCTATTTAATATTCCTGCAAATAATGTTGCAACAGCTTTTAAAATAAAACAACAACCAAAAAAACCCCAACAAAAAACCCACCCTGTCTCCTCCAGACACTGGCAAGATTTAACCAAATGAGGACTCCAGTCCTCCTCAGGGTAATCAGGGCAGTTTAACTAAAAAGGTTTCAATTACCACCAGCAGCAATTACAGAATGACACTAATTACATGGTCAGTTTTTGGATCTCAGCTCTAGGAGGGGCAGCAAATTTGGAAACAGGCAGTAACATATGACTGGGAATCAGAAGGATAGTAATAACATCTAAAGCTTTTGCAGGTCTTTGTGTAGCAACTAAATGAAGTCTAGTCAAACAACTGTCTACGTCATTATATTAACACACGTGCAAACAAAATTCAGTTTTTCTGCTGCTGCTACTTACAGACCAAATAATCTTAATGCCATAAATTACCACTTCAAAAATAACTTTTTCTAGAGTACTGGCCTTCAAGTTTTAAGCACACTGTTTCATTATTAACACAGCTAAAACACAAATATGAATTAAAAACTCACCTGTACCACACATTCTCTAAACACTGATCAAGACAAGGTAGTAAAGACATTACAAGGAAAAGTGTTTGAGAAGATTATGCTTTTCCCTACCTCTCTCTTCCTTGACCTTTCTTTTGTATTTTTACGTCCCTGGTTAGCATCTTAAGAGTTCCAATAAACTGGAAAACCTGCAAGTTCCTGTGCTATCTACACCTTTCTCTTCAACATTCAAAAAACTCGCAAGAGGCTTAAACCAATATTTATCTTCAGGGTAATGTCACTGCACAGGAAACAGTGCCTAGAAGCAGCTAGTTGTCATCAGTCTTAAATAAATCAAACGCTCTTCAGTCCACACTGCAGATGATCTATTATTAAAAGAATTATATTTTCAAGTCATATTTTTCTAAACTGCATCAGGTATTGACATATTACAATGACAGCCAGCATCAGAAATGCTCACTAATCCGTACCAGGGACAACTTCGATTATGAAAGTAACT
This sequence comes from Chionis minor, assembly GCA_013398295.1. Taxonomy (NCBI): domain Eukaryota; kingdom Metazoa; phylum Chordata; class Aves; order Charadriiformes; family Chionidae; genus Chionis; species Chionis minor. The sequence continues at coordinate 1,951,677 of VZSF01000503.1, forward strand.
GAAACAGTCCCCTAACAAACCAGTTCAAGAAGTAAAAGCATTTACAAGCAGCAAATATTTATACTGAGTATTTCTGGCTTTTGTTTCGCTCTGAACAGTGTGGCTTAGGATTAGATTAGTTCCTTTATCCAGGTTTTTTCCCTCCCTCCCAGCACAGCTGGCTGACTTTGCACAGAAGGGCACCAGTTTGGAAGCAAGAAAAGACACAGGACAAAAAGCAACAACAGCAGCCCTTGCCAGGGAAAAATGCCCAACAATTACTATTGCCATTTTGCATGTAAAAGTTAGTTCTCCAGACTTTCACTCAGTAACATACAACAGTGAAAGGACTCAGAAAATTCTATCAAGGGAACCTAGAAGTACATTTAAATTTTAAAGAAACCTTACCATACTATCCCTTGTGCTCCTGATCCTATTGGTTTTAAGTTTTGATACCGTTTCAATACAGTGAAAGTAGAGTCTCCAATTTCGACACTGTAGAAATTGTTGTCACGCTTGCTTCTGCTCATGGTGGCAATTTATTAGATCACTTCATTCAGATTTTGTTTCTGGCCTGTAGAGAAATAAAATTTGAAAAAAATAAGATTTTACAACTGTATGTAAGCTGACAAAAGGCAAAATTCTTTATAATACGTGGAAGACATCTCCCAAGTAAATATGCAAATGTATGTTATTTTTGATGTCTGCAGGAATGAGATGGCACGTGCTTGAAATGTTTTATTTTTAGGAATGTGCCTAAGACCGGATTCTAGAGGGCAAAAATAGTAGAAAAACAAAAGTGAATGGGATGGTAGCAAAAATCTTAGATGGCAATGCAGAGGATCAAAAGGCAGGAAGCTACATGTCATCCAGAGAGCTGCGAGAGTGCTGCCATCCCTTCACACACACACATGCAGCAGGGCTTAGACCAGACGCTCTCCAGAGGTCCCTTCCAACCTAAATTTTTGCACGACTCTGTAAACATCAACAAGTCTTCCAGACATTGCAATCATCAAAAAACTCCTGGTCACGACTGCCAGGAATACCCATCACTGACATGGCAGCACATACAGTCAATCAAGGCCAGAAGAGGAAAACTGGCCTTGCACACTAGCTCCTATGAATAAAAATAACAATCAGGGAAAGAGAAAATCAGAGTAAGAAAAAAGGACGTATAGTCCACCAAAAGCCCTTCCTATTAAAAAGGAAGGCAACATCTTAATACACATGTCCACAGGAGAAAAAAATAAAACTGCACAGTGGCTTTTACCGTATCATTTCCTGTTTCTGTGATGTTAACTGTGCACTTTTAATTTTCTCTTTACATCGGTTGTGGGTGTAGCAGTAATAGATGTCTAGTAATGCAAATCCCTGTTTGACTAGAAGAAGAAATTTCTTCATTTCTTCAAGTGCAACAGCATACTGTCTGTCTTTGTTACTAACTTAAGGAACACTTCCCCATTTTATTTGTAGCTTCTGTATGGCATGACACTATACATGTGTCAAATTTTAAACAAGCTCTGAAACTGCAGGCAGTGCAATTGTGGCCTCCACAAATAAATACAAATGCTGCACAGGTAGAATTTTTTTCAGTATCTGCAAATTTACCAAATTCCCCTTTCAGCTAGCTAACCTGTATTCATTTCAGCTACACAGGTGCAATAAGGAGCACTCTAAAAAAGTTCTAAAAAGGATACATTTTTAACTATTTGATATATTATAAATTAAAAATATACTGCCTTAATGTCATTTATCTCAAAAGAAATGTCTATTAAACAAGACCCTTTTCCAAAATACTGCCAAAAAAATGAGTCTCTGTCACAACGACTGAACTAAATACCAAAGGAGCTTGTATCAGTGTATTAGCAGTATTGTTAAAGGCTTCCTTCTCCACTTGGTAAGGGAGGAATAATTGGACAAGAACCATCTTTGGACTCTCCCTATTTCTCAACACTTCCTTCACAGGTGTACTCAAACAAAGTTTTGGAATAAAGATGCCCAACAAATACGTAATCACAAAAAAACCTCCAGAATTAGGAGAGAAGAAATTTGTTGTGGAAAGCATGAAATGAAACCAGTCAAACAAATTTTTGAAAATCCGGAAACAAAGAATGAAGACAATAATTCACACAATTTTCCATCTGTTCAATGTCATCTGAGAAAAAAACCCCACTATTGAGCTTATCCACTAAAACTGTATTAAGACGCAGTGACATTGAACAATGCAGGATTAGCCAGAAAAGCTTAATAGAGCTCTGCTCTTTAGTATCAGCATCAAAATAATGAAAATTTAATAGTTCATTTCGGATAATTCCTTGGAAACAAATGTAGGAGGGACTGCTCCTCTCCATCCAAGGTTTTCAGATGAATGTTGACACCTTTCCATTTAAAGGTCAGTATTTTGAATAGCCAAAGCCATGTGTTTAATTGAATTTTCTTTCAATTTGGTAAGCCTTGTAGGATCCAAGGCTGACACAAAGCAAGTATAGTTTAAGAAAAGGATCTTGAGACACAGTATTCTCTTAGCAAATAATTCCTTTATATTAACAGATTTTACATGTATACCATAAATGCTATCATTATCAAGCAAATCGTATTGCCTTAAAGCTTTGTCATTTGCTACATGTTCAATAACATAAAACGTGCTTGGCAATATGTACTGGAAAATTTGTATTTACTAACCATTTTATAATTCATAATAGTATTTTAGTATATAGCAGCATATAAAAGAAATCCTCATTTATTTTTACTATGGTAAAAAAAAATAATAATTTGGTGTATAATCTTTCCGTAATAAAGCTTTCACTTCTTTCTGAATAGACTAGCTTTGCAGTCACCTAAGTACTGCCTAGAACCAATCAGTCTACCCCTCTCTGCTACACAGATAAATGAAAAAAATAAACTGTTTGTACACTAAGTCTAAGCTTCGTAATTGAAAAGCCCACACTCTGAACTACTACAGTAGCTATGCCGATGCTAAAAAAAAAAAAATCAAGTTTATGACAAAGTTTGGTATGTAAATTCTCTCTTTCACTTTAGCCAGCAACTGTATCATGGATACAGGAGATCAGCAGGAAGCGTTAACACTCGCATGGTCTGTCCCGCTGCACTTCCCACACGTCTTCCAGAGCAAAGCCACCAGGAGACATAGGGAATCTACTCAGCGGTCAGAGAGAGAAGACACAAAGGACAGCTTTGCTTATATTGGTGCCAAAGCATTTGGCTGACAGACACTGGCGGTCAGGACTACGACACGCAGGAGGCCAGCCCGGCACCAGCCCACCATCTCGCTCACTCCCGGATGAGTCTCCCCTTCCTCAACAATCTCTGGTTTTGCCACTTCCACTCTCTGCTGCGCAAGAGGAGCAGAAAACTCACCTCTCTCAGAGAGCTGTGCCCTCACCTGCTTTTCCATACCTGTGGAGAAAACCAGGCTTATCTAAAGAAGGTACGTCTAACTAGGCTTTTACAAGCCTCGGAGCAAGTATGAGATGGTTTTGCTCCCCCAAGCTTGAAATTAGAGACAATGTTTCTTTTCATTGGACTGACTAAATAGAGAAAGGAAACATCTGTAACATCTACTTCAACAATCAAAAAATATTTACATTCACGTGCTGGTTTTGGCTAGGGTAGAGTTGGTTTTCTTCACAGTAGCTAGTATGGGGATATGTTTTGGGGGTGTGCTGTGTTGGAAACAGTGTTGTTTTAGGGATGTACACTGTGTCAAAATTCAGGATATTTTAATAGTTACAGTTAGAAAATGTAAATAAGTTATTACATTCCTCTGTTAATTCCACACAAATTACACAACTCCTGCTGTCAACACTTTAAGTATAATTGGTTAATCAAAAAAGTATGAGCTAAATGTTTGAGGGACATGAGTCAGGGACAGTCAGATTTAATTCAAAGTGCCTCTATCCTGTTGAAACTTTACCAACTCATGTCAGTTACGACACTTAGAATTTAATTTTTTTAAAACCAAAACCCAATTAGTAAAGAATAAAGAAATAAAATGGAAAAAACCTTAACATTGTATAAAAGCACTACCAGATTATGGTTTCAAAGTAACTCTTCCTTATAAGAGATGTTCTTACAATAGTTGTGGGTATTCCATAAGAGATCTGATCTACCTGGATCACGCCTCAAACACCCCACTGCTACCGTGACCCATATGCATCACTCTCCTTGCAAGACTGGAAGTTTCTCAGACCACTATTTGGCAATATTTCCAAGTGCTAGGCAACGAGTAAAGAGCAGGACTGGGGAGATGGGTTTTGCAGTGCAAAGATTGCTTTTGCAGGAACTATTTAGAGGAGGAAGTGAGTAAAAACAAACAGCCCTGCTCTTACATACAGGAAAACCAAAATTCTGCACATTCAGTAAGACACTATTTCAGGGAAGGGACGGCTTTCTGAAAAACCATGTTTAAAGAACTCCTGAGAAACTTCAAGCCAGGGTGTAATGCACAAGTAAAAACAGTCAAAACACAGAAGGAAAACAAATACTCAGATAACAACTGGGAAGTTTTTGTACTTTGATATAAATTCGCATACAGCAGCTCCGGAGCACTACTCCAAATTTAATGTTACATTTTTGAAAGACTAATATGTGTAGTGTCTTGTATCCCAATGTGCAAGGAAAAAAAAGTCTACTTTGGATTAGGATATTCTCGTTTATCATCACCCAAGAGTACTGAGGGTCAGCACAGTCCAAGACATGAGAAAGATGAAGATACCAAACAGGTTAGCTGAACACATACGTTACTCTGTTGCCCAACTGACTTAGACACAAGCCTGAAAAAACCTCATGTAGCTAAACATATGCTCAAGCACATGCAACCAGAATCACAGAAGTTGGTTCCCTTCCCATTATCCACAATGTTTGTTTCCATAAGCTTTACAGGAGATTGAAGTCTTTCTTCAGAGAAAGAATTCAAAGCACCCCAGACCAATAGATAGGGTAGAAAAATGATATCAATTAAACAGTGATAGCAAAAAAGAAGAGCAAATAAATGAGGAAGGAGGGAGAGGTATTCTGGAGTGAGGAAGGAGGAGTTTCTCCACTTTTATTTAAATTGTCATTCCTTTTTCTGCAGCCCCATGTGGTGTTCATCAGAAATTACCAGCCTCTACTGTGTTAGTAAGAGCTATAGCCTATCTCTTAATTTTAAATGCATGCTTTTCTAGCATAAAATTGACTTACTCAGCTTGAGAAGAAATGGAGTCAATTCTCAGAAAAGCCATTTCTTGCACATCCTGTATGGTGAGCTATTGTAGGATGTAAATGAGCCACGTGGACGTTATTCCCCTCACCTCCAACCCTCCAGCATTTCATCCAGCCATTACAGCTTCATGGCCTGAAGCAGCCCTGACATCAGTCTCTTCTGTGCCCCTCGCCTCGAAGTCTCTTTTAACTTCTACACAGTTTTGTCCTTCAACCATGGAAAGTGTAAGTCTCTCATTTCATAAGCAAGTTTACTTCCACTCAATGCTTTGCTTCCACTCAGCTCAAAACCCATTATACGCCTCTTCACCTTTCACAAAAATATCTTCAAAAGTGCCTGGTATTGCCCAGCTCCATAAATACAGCTCCCAGAAGAAAGCCAAGGACTTCATTTTTCCCTAATTGCTAATTTACTGATGACTAGTCTTATGAAGTCTAGCTTCAAAGATCCACAACACCAAAAGTCTTAGTCTTTAAATATTAAACTAAGTCTAAATTTGGAAACTGTCAGACTTTCAAGATTCTTACACAATGTATGCCTGCAATGTTTTTCATTAAAACATGATTAAGCTATATCAGATAAAATCGCCTGCCTGAAATTTGACATTTTGTTCCATTTTCAAGCAATTTTGCAGAAGCACATATGGGAAGAAAGGCAGGATGCAGATTCCAGATTTCTATTATTAATGAGGAAACTAATAATACATTTGTCCCATTAACTGTCAACTTGCCAGAATGCTGTCAAGTGTCAGCAGTGGAAGAATCCTGTAGAACACTTAATTCCCTTGCACACATCTATTGTGCTTTTCCTTGAAAAAACCTTGCCCAAGCATATTTCAATACATGGCAACCTTTTAGTGGTAGCCAACAATCCCTCATGATAAGGATAGTCCGAAACTGAACCCTAAGATAGTACACTGTGGTTTGGCATTTTAACTTACTAGTTCTTCAGACTGCCGTAAGTAGTATTTACCCAAGGAAGCAAAACAAAAATGTTGGAAATGGAAATAACACTATATCCATACAGTGAAAGTCCCCTCGGAGACCCGCAAAGCTGTGCATAAGTCTTAGTCCGATTCCACTGGAAGCAACTAGAATTCCATAGTCCTGCAGGAGACTTAAGATGATCAACAATTTCTACTCATTGCTTCTTTCATATAGCCTGATAAAGTTTAACTTGTAAAAGCATGAACATGAACGCACTGAACTTGTAGCTCCTTGTGAAGACAAATATCATATATGTATGAAAGCAACTATTACGGCTAACCTTAAGAAGTACGGACATCTGTAGAAATGTTTCATTGACACCCCATTCTCCTCCTCCTCGAGTGAATAATACTGACAAGGAAGACTGACCAAGTTTCTTCACTCAGATTTAAAATAAGCAATTTAAAACAGTAAGATTTTAGAATAAAAGAAACCATTTATAGCAAGGCTTATACACAAATACACAAACATCTGCTATTTATTGCTCTTTACAGAAAGGCATGTACCTTAGCATTTCTGTTCTATATAAACTTGCAGACTTCAAGATATATGGAAGATAACATAATGCTGTATTTTAATACCAATATCAAATGTTGTCTCTAATACACAAAGCATTCATTAATCAAGATACAGGAAATGTATGGACAGTACATATTAAAATATTTTTCCAGTACAGCCTAAACACATCAGACAAACAGAGGATTTGGGGATAGAAAGGTGGGGTGGGAAAGAGAAGAGCTAATCCTTTGCTCACACAGCTTTCACTTTAATAAAGTCCTACTGCAGGTGCATTAAAAACCTTAGAAATGGCCAGATGACCTTAAGACATAAATAAAACAAAAAACCTCACAATGCAAAATTATATCAACAATAGCAATATATTTGGTAAACTTGCCTTTGCAAAGTGTGCAAATTGATTTCACTAGAGGCAGAGAGAGATGACTTGAAGCTCATTCCAGACTCCATTTTATTTAATGCTTTTTATACCTATGACATGTTCCACTGGACAGTGCTATAAAGCGGCCTCCAAAGTAACAGAGCTCCAACTCTGGCACCAGTGTGGCTCCGTGACGGCTTATGGCTATGCAGAGCTTGCGGTACAGACACGGTTATCAGACCTCCACCCACTACGTGGTTATGGCTGGATTTGAGCAATCTCATGTTTTTCTTTTGAGATCAGTCCAGACTCACCTGCGCCAGGACTGCGAGAAGCTTAGCTGAAACAGCAGGCAATTACAAGAACCTGCCCAGCTCACAGGGGCCCTAAGTATCATGAGTTAACCACAGCAAGTTTATGTATCCACAATTAGAATTTAATTGGAAAACCATGTGGTTTCAACTAGACATCTGAATATTTATCTTCAGCGGAGCACTATCATCAAATAATATTTTCTTGGCTATCACAGCTGCTAGCCTTCACATCAACTAGAATACCAAGTCTGTGCTTTTTAAATCTGAGATCACTTTAAAAACAACACATAATTATGCATAATGTTACTTCTCTCAGGCAGTGACCTGAATGCATGCATTCCAGGCATACAGAGGAACAGAAATGGAACAGGTTTTGTGGAAGAAAAATCTCTCAGTTTACATAAGAGCACAAAATATTTTATGACCTCTTCTGCACTTTTCCCTCAATAGAGACAGGAACAATTAACAGGAAAGCTTCAAAGGTTGCATTGCAAACTGACAAAAAGCACAAATTTGAGAGATATCTCTTCCTTTCAGACAAAGATATAAAACCTGAGAGATAATTTTCCCACTAGGGACATGGGAATAGAATCAGCTAGAATACTGCCAGCTTAAAGGGTGGAGAAACATATGCTCTGTACAGCTAAGTCTCTAAGACTGCTTGTTAATTGCTGGTTTATAGCTTTACTAGACAACATAAAATTAAAATCCAGGATTCATCCCATGCTATAGCACACAATACCTTACCCCTTAAGTATCCTTTTGTATAAGAAATTACACATATTCCTTTTGTTCCTACCGCAGTGAAGAAGTACAGCTGAGAAGATATTTTCATACCCTAATACCTCGAAATGTAATAAAATACAAGAAATGAGAAAAATCATGGGAGGGAACAACCATCATTAGTAACAAGTTTTGCGTGGAAACAGACTTGTTCATGGTTTCTAAAGCAATCCTTTCCTAAGAGCAAGCACAAATGGGCTTAGTCTTAGAAGAAAATCAGGGTGCTAAGCCAACAAACAGTCTTTGGGGCAAGGTGTCTTAGGTCCAACACCAACACCAGCTCAGGCAGCGATCTGCCGCCACATGCTGAAGACTGGAGGCTCCTGGGCAAAACTGTTTTACAATTAAAGGAGGAGATTACTAGAGTAACTGCTCAGCAGCAGGGTGACAAAAGATGAAGACCACGAAAGTTAGAAATGCAGAAATGGAAAAGGACAATTTTAAAATAAAGCAATTGCATACATTAATTAACACATTAATTAGTAATATAATCAACATTATAATGACATAAGCTACATATCAATGATAATTCAATAACTCCATTTAGAAGGGGATATAATACTATCCAAATGAATATTCTGTAGGAATCTGTGGCTGACCTAGAGAAATCCAGCAGTATTTCTAGTACGTGCTTGATTGTTACTGAAAGAAAAACAAATGCAGTGTATATAAAGCTCTTGCATTAATGAGTTTTATTTAATTTCTTTGTGAAAATACAGTTCACACACAGCTGATTTGTATGCATCTTGCGTTTGTGAATGCTTCTCTAATTTTCAGCTATCACATTTAAAGGCTTCTGGACATCTGCTGAATGGATATTACAAATAGAGCCCAGTTTTCAGACACTTAATAAAACAAATGCTTCAAAGGCTCAAATTTAGGAAATGAATGAACAAAAGCATTCTGTTTCTTAAAGGTAACTCCATAACTCATTCATTTATTCACAAAAGTAGTCACAGTTTTAATAATGTTTTCTTTTTCCATAGTGCCCTTGAAACTGAAAGTTGTATTTCATAGTATTTCCAGCTCTGTTAAATGCTAAAGTAGATAAGGAATTTGGAAAAATGAGTTAATGTTAGTTGGTTGAACACTGCAGCAAGATATCACTAGACCATTATAAACACTAAAGATGTCAAAAAACCTGAAGCTTATACTAAAATGGAATATTCTCAATGACTATAGGATTAATTTTCTTAACATTTTGCACAACTTTCAAATTACACCTTCACAAATCAGATCGTTTTAAGCTGAACAACTTCCACACAACAGCCTAAACTATTCCAAATGCTGACATGTGTTTAATGAGGTCTCTAGCTTGCACGTAATTGATGTGGAAGTGCCTCACACATCATCTAATGTACGTCTGCACTATAGGAGTCCTCTGTTTGGCTTATGTCACTCACAGGAGGAGTGGCACTGAACAGAATTTAAAGTCTACACCTTGATCCCAGGAGCTGTTTTCTACAGGCAACTATCAAACAAAACCCCAAATATGCTGCAGCAAGTTTCACATACCACAGGTCTGAAGTGCAGTGCAGGTACATTTCTTAAAATAACAGTACATTTTAATGTACTTTTGGGCACCAGAAAGGCAAACTTTGCTAGTTACAGATTCAGTAAAGTAAAGGTTTGCACCAGATCTCAGCGTTCATCCAGAAGAGAAGTACTGAGGAAGGAAAATCTGCATAAATGCAACAAGGGCACATTAAGATTTCTATGTTATGACTTGCCTACTGCTTTCAAGTTCAAACAGAGAAGAGTAAGTCATTTCAGTCTGCCTGAAGACAAGTGACTCAAGATGCAGTTGATGTTTTTAAACTTTAGGACTGTTATGTTTTCTTTTATAATACTAATTTTTTTTACAGAAAATTCAAAACCAATTTCTTGATTTCCAAGAGCCTGTTGAATATTTAAGAATTAATAGATAGCTTTCTCCACTAAAGATGATAATTTTGGAAAAGATGACAGGTTTAGTACAGAAGAACAAATAGGGCGCTAAAGCAAAAAACTTTTGAGTAGGCAATACCAAAATGAAACTTAAAAGAATATTATATGGGCTGTTTGTACCAACCAATTACCTCAGTGCTTCAGCAAACATCATTGCCAGACTGATAAATCTCTTGGGAAGACTTAGAGCCCTTTCTGTTAAACTAACTCTGTGCTCAGTACATTTTACAGGAAACAACTATGCAGAGTCCTAAATTAACAATGCATGAAACCCATTAATACTAATGCAATCTTTCCAGTGATTTAATGTTGCAGTTTACAGATTCACATAGTGGCTCTAACCTCATGCTCCAGCCAGGTTGCTTGATCACTTTTTCTAGTCATATGGAAAACTAGATACAGTTCTCTTCATACATTTCTGTCATCTCATCAAAATATTAAAACAGTAATTGCAATCAAAGGAATCCACTAAGAAGGGAAGGATACACAGGGAAATAAACCATCCCCTTCTCTACTCCAGAAGCCTTCTCTTGGCCAATGTTCACTTTATTACAGTTTCCATAAAAGGATCACCTAACAGAATGCAATTGCAACGAACTGAACTTAATTCTGCATTCCAAAAAAATCACTTGGAGCCTCAGTCAGTATCAAGGAGCTGTCTACCACTGAAACAGCACAGGCTCACACAACAGCACCCTACTCCATACTGAATTCCAATTCAAACCTGCATGTGACCCCTCTCTCATCTACAGAAAAATAAATTTGTAAAATTAAAATGAACATCGGCTTTACTATTAAATACAAAACAATCCATACCTGGGATGGTTGTGAGCACAAGAGGCTCTAAGCAAAGGAGGAAACATGTCTTCCCTTTGACAAGGAAGATCAACAAATTACATTGCTTGGAAAAGAATACTTACATAAAACTGGTTTTTGTAAGATACTCGTAAAATATCTAAAATCCAACTTCTTTTTCTAAATTCTTAATCTGGTAAATAAGAAGTCTATCAGTCATCAATAAAAGTTGCCTTACTAAAATTGTCCTAAATTCAATACTTTGTGTTGTCTACAAAAGCGTCCTAAGGACCTGCTATCACTTCTTGAAAGAGGCACTCACAAAATAAGTCTGATAATCTGATTTTAATCTCCACAATTGATGTCTTGCCCCAAATCCCAGTTCTGTTTGAAATAGACAAGTAATCCCATTACCCCACATACAGGGAGCTTTCTAACCACCACCATCTCCAGATACAAGTGTAAAAGAAGTATAAAGGACCTCAAGAATCATGAGGTGGCTTTGAGTCTCCACGCAGATTAGTAGTGTCTGGAGGCAGCAACTCAAAACGGAGAAAACTCAGCATTTTTAAGAATGAACGTGCTGAAGTACACACGGTCATTTCAGCGTTCACAGAGAACCTTTTGAAGACGAGGTACTCTCAGATGCTCTAAACCATGCCACCTTCCTGCAACACGTATACCTCTGCAGTCTTTGGGCTGCTTCTGCTCCCTAGTCCTATACTTCTCTACACAGACATAACAGTAGGCACTATCCATTCCATATTTCCTTTTCCATCTCAAAAACACTTGCATCCTATACACCAGCAAGTCCAGCCTTGGCTCCAGTCTCCCCCATTTCCAGTTTCCAGCAGAGGCAGCTCCTTGAATCCTCACAAACTCCAGACCTTGCTCTTCACACTTAAGCAAGAAACTGCGTCTTCCCTATAGCTCTTTAAAAACGTCAAGGCAGCCTGGACTACCCCAGAAAAATGAATCTTTCTAACTGCCAGTTACAACTGTGGATTACGGAAGAAAAACCGCAGTTTAAAAATCAGAAACAAAGCAAGAGTTTTTTCCAGATCCTGAATCAAAGCAGAAATACATATTTAAGATTCAGTAAGGATAATTTGAAGACAAAAAGAACAACAAAAGGAAGTCTGAATTAATAGATGAAGATTTGGGTTTTGGTTTGGGGTTTGTTGTTTGGTTTTTTCCCCCCACATCTCTAAAAGGTACAGCAAGGAAGAGGCAGGAGAGCAGAATCCCAGCGCACTGAGGATGAACGAATCTTATAGGGGGACACCAGGGCTATCTCCAGAGCTGTTGATAAATGCTAGTCAGCTTCTCAATAATTCAGAGAAGTTCTTTAGCAGACACCCCGGCACAGCCCTCTATCTTCCCCTCCTGCAAAAATGGGTGAACTTTTATCTTTAATGCTATTATAGTAGAATTTGAGAGGCAGGAAAGGAGAAAACTTCTTCACAGAAACACAACCAGTAACTTTTAAAATTGTTTTTAACTACTTTTTGAGCTTCCTGCAGTTTAAATCTTTCCCAGCCCAATATTTATACATTTTATGAACTTTAATGCCCAAGCCAGAAATTGTGTTATCCACTGAATAAAAATAACCCCAGCATGTTATGGCAGGGGGCAGAATGCTTCCATAAAATTTCACACATACTGAAAGTCAGCTTCCAGCTTAGGGACAGATAAGAAGTTATTAAAAAAAAAAAAAAAACAACATATACAAATAAGGACAGCAAATGCACGTGCTATCCTTTCATCTTAATTAAACTGACCTGCTCCTTCTGCTAGTCACTGCAGTCAGTGAACGCCCCCACGGAGGGGCCATGGGAGCAGCTGTGGGTACACAGCCTGACCTCCAAGCCCCACTAGCACCTGGGAGCTTCCTTGTTTGCTTTGGAGGGAGAGAAGGGAGAGTTACTGCTGGCAGCCAGTCAAGCATTTCTCCAGGGAAGGGGAACACGCTTATTTCCCAAGCAGAGCTCTTCATAGCAGCTGCTGGCAAATGCAGCCCCTTGAGTTTTCCCTTTTTGTGCTGTTCCTTGTCCTTTCTCAAACAAGGCAATTTCACCAAGGCCGAGGACACGCTCTGCGGTGCCCCTGAAGCTAGGACCCCCTAGGGAGTCTATCTGCAGGGTTAGTCACACAGGCGGGAACTTGAAGCTGGTATGTTCTCTAGCACTCTCCTGTCAGACTTATCTGATCAATACCATAGCATCTCAGCCAAAAGTAGATGTTTCCTCAAAGCAGAGTGTCATTTTGGGAACCTCACCCCACACGTTTCACAAGCCACAATAACAGGTCAATAATAAAACCAGGAATGAGCTTGAACAGCTTATTTTCAACCTTACATTTTATACACCAGTGCTTGAATTCCCTGCATCAAATTATGTTCAAATACTAGCTAGCCAGAAACAGCAATCAGGCACAGGTTGCAGTCATCAGCGCCAAAATGTTAACAGCTGAACTGAAACTAGGGGAACCTGAAGCCAGAGCAAGTAAGCAGCATTTAGTGATTTTTGTGTTAAGCAACTGGAACCTAAGCTCTTTGCTTCCATGCTTCAGGTAACTTCAAATGGTCTGACATCATGTCAGAAGAAACTAACAATTCAGAGGTTGCTTAGCAGTAAGGAAAGACCTATGACTGGCAGCAACAAAATGAAGACCAGAAGTAGCAGAATATTGAGATACCAGCTTTTGTCTAGAAATAGGTAGCGTAAGATCGCATGCATCCAAACCCATAGAAAGCTGCAAAACCAATTCTTGTTGTTACACACTGCTCCAGCTGAACCATTTCCTAGCACTGCTGGGCCAGCTGGCATGGACAAAGCCACCAAAGCTCCAGTGGCGATTTCACACACTGCGCCTCATGGGGCGCCGGCGAGGCCAACGTGTCCAATTCACATCACATTTTCCTCACGAGCCCAAAGCATGCATTTGTGCAAACCAAGTATCAAACAGCAGTATTTTCTGAAGTGGTTTACAAAAATGCTACTCCTGAGCGGGGGTCAGCAGCACCAACTTCCAATGCTGAACCTGCATTCACAACTTTTGAGTACCCTCTGTATGAAAATCAATATTAAACTGCTGTGCACATTTCTAAAGAGAATTCTCGTACTGTGAAACATCTCTTACAAAACATCCAAAACAAGACAATCAATATAATTTCTGATGCTTCTAAAATGTTTGTTTTGTTTAATATCGAATCAAATTCAGCTGAGAGCTGAATTCATTAGTCAGATAAACACACCACATACCTTGCACATGCAAGAAAATGAAGGACCAAGTAATAAATGCACACACAGGGTAAATTATTCACTGCTAAGTTTTGCAGTGATTCTCTTTTCAAAACAGACATTTCTCTGCTTTTTACCAATAAAGCCCTTATTGAGAGGATTTCACTGAATCCACCCTCCTCCTCTTGCACCTCAGCTTTTCTACACTCTAAAACAGTGTCACATAATACCAGTCTATAAGCTACAGCCCTTCCACTACAAAAAATACTACCATATTGTAGTCATTCACAAAAAGTTAAGGTATTATTTGTTAATAGTAGAGAGACAATAGAAGAGATCACCACAAAGGGAAAAAATCCACATGGGACTGCACATTTTCTATGTATCTTCAACATGCTCACCCTACCTAATACAGTCAGATAACTGCCCTCACCTCTAGCACTTTTAGTACTACTCAATTTTATCTCCCCTTTACAACAGTTACTAAAGCAGCTGGTCACAGAAGAAAATCATCCACAGGCTGTTGGTTTAGACCCTGCCTGGCAATTAGGTAAAACACACGTTATGGACACCAGCAGCTCTAACTTTGTAACATGGGAAGATGAATTAAAACAAAATTAAGATTCAGAGAACACAAGAATGAGAAGGTAAGTCAAAATGCATAGCACGGTCTAAAAATCAGACTTCCAGTAGCCTGCAAACAAGGAAAGAAAGAAGTGTAAGTGAATGCGTGCTATCAGCTCCATGAAAGGATGTGAAAATTCGTGTCTGCTTATCTACCCTTCCTTCAGCCATCTCCCTCGCCTCTAAGGAGGCAGGGAAGTCTGCCACTTTGTCGCAGGGGAGATTAAACCTCACACTTCCATCACCCGTGAATATTAAACATTCAGTGCTATCCAGATTTCCTGGTTTCTAGAATATATTTTTTTAAAAGGTACATAATCTGAACACCAAGCAATCTCTATAGAGAGCCACCAACAGAAGCATTTAAAACACCCTGAAAACTTTCCTAAGAGTTCTGAAGTTTAAGGTTTACCCAAACTTTATCTGAGGCTTACAAGTTGATTTTGGTGGTAGTCAAACCAGCTCTGGTTATCCACGTCAGCAACAAATAAGACAGCGGCGCATACAACCTCCCAGCACCTCTCATGGCCATGTCAGTTCCTGCAATAGGACCAGTAAGTCAACACAGCTGCTCTGGAATACCAGAGCACACTCTCTGGGAAGTCCGCATCTGTGGCCACCAGCACTTATTTAACATACATATCCTCACCAAGTTATTAATCACTTCTGATTTAGTTTATTACAATGACACTCTGCTACTATATGATATTTTCTACTTTAAGTTTTCCAAGGTTTTGTATTTTGAGATAAGGGTATATATGACACAGAGATTGACACAGGAGGTTGCACACTGAAATAATGTATTTGTAATCAAATATATAGCAGAATTTCTCTAAAGATTCTTTTTTTAAGAAGTGATTAGGCATCAGCAGAAATTCTGATAAATATATTTCTTCCTTTCTAAAACAGGTTTTAGATTCACATGCCAGTAGGATGTAAATGAAGAGGCAGATAGGCTGCAGCATGCAATATTAAATAACTATAAGCCAGCACTTCTAACACTAAAGATTCTCACCCTACCACTCCTCTCGATTTTTTTTGACTCCTGAACTGTGACTTTATTTAATCACAAAAAAAATTAATAGGTAGCATTTTTCTAGAACCAGCATTATCAAAATGAAAAGTGCGACATTTAAAAAAAACAAAAAACCCTATCACTCTGCTGCGCTACATTTCATAGGAGAGTATTGTCACATGAAGCTCCACTACAGATGGTTCCATGATGAATCCTATTATCACAATATATGAAGTAACACTTTGCCAACTGTCTCTTGCAGGTCAGTTTTGCCACAAAAATCATAAACCAGAATGGCTCCATCAAAAGAAAACTTGTGTAATTTTACAGTTTGGCAAAGAAGCTGTTATGACGGCAGATTAAAAGGCTATTCTTAGCAAAACTCTCTTTTTCAGAAATAATAGGATAAGGCAAGGATCTTCCAATTCCTTAATCCTTTTTCAAATAAAAGATTATACAGAAGGACAGTAGATGGGGAGAAAAATCAAGGTAAAACTTTTTTGAAAGGCTTAAAATATTCAGGTTTATGGCAGGACATTATTTGTCACTCCAACTATCTTATTTTTTTTAAACAATGTTCTTAAAATCCGAAATCAGTGAAAATTCAGTGAAGGAAGACCTCAAAAAGCTGCACCTGGGTCGCAGCAACCCCAAGCACAAACACAGGCTGGGCAGAGAATGGATTGAGAACAGCCCTGAGAAGAAAGACTTGGGGGTGTTGGTGGATGAGAAGCTCAACATGAGCCAGCAATGCGCCCTCACAGCCCAGAAGGCCAACCGTATCCTGGGCTACATCAAAATCAGCGTGGCCAGCATGTTGAGGGAGGTGATTCTGCCTCTCTGCTCTGCTCTGGTGAGACCCCTCCTGGAGCACTGCGTCCAGCTTTGCATTCCTCAGCACAAGAAGGATGTGGACCTATTGGAGCAGGTACAGAGGAGAGCCACGAAGATGATCAGAGGGCTGGAGCACCTCTCTTATGAAGACAGGCTGAAGGGGACCTACAAGAAAGCTGGAGAGGGACTTTTTACCAGGGCATGTAGTGATAGGACGAGGGGTAATGGCTTCAAACTGGAAGACGGTAGACTTAGAGTAGATTTCAGAAAGAAATATTTCACTCTTGAGAGTGGTGACACACTGGAACAGGTTGCCCAGGGAAGCTGTAGAGGCCCCATCCCTGGCGTTGTTCAAGGCCAGGTTGGATGAGGCTATGAGAAATCAAGTCTAGTTGGAGGTGTCCTTGCCCATGGCAGGGGGGTTGGAACTAGATGATCTTCAAGATCCCTTCCAACGTAAACTGTTCTATGATTCTATAATGATCTTGCCAAATGACTGGGACTACTGCATTCAAGGGAACGCTATTCCGTATTGCTTTATATACCTCCTTTCTGTGCAGAATCGTGTATCACGGCCCGTTCAACTTATTCAGCTACTTGAATAAGCTTAACTGTAATCCATCTTGAAATTCACGAGAAGAGAATAAATTTTTAATCTTGTCACTATGTGGTTTCAGCTAACTACCTAAGGGACTGTTAATTCTAACCATACCACAAAAACTTGCCTGCATATGCTAGTCCTCTGCCCATACAATGACCACTGGCAAAGCAGTAATATAGAATAAATAGTCAAACCATCAGCAAAGTAAGTCAGTAAACATGACTCAGAATGCTTCAATGAGATCTGCACAAGGTTAGAAGCAAAATCCCATTCCAGGATTACTCTGGGGTAGGAGGAAATGCTTGTTCTTTATTTAACCTCTTCTTGTAGGGGAAGATGAAGCATATGGAAGCTAAATGTTTCATCAGAAGACGCAGATTATCTAATTCTTTTAAAGGACAGAAGCAAACCAAAGATACCAAGTGACCTAAAATGCTCACTAAGTATCAGTGATGAAGAGGACAATAGCTACAGAACATCAGAGGAAGCAAGGAGTTGCATAACAGCTCTGAAAAAGTTTTCAGAATGTTTTAAAACTACATTTAAGAATCACATCAATAGTCTTGCAAAAAAAAAAAATAAATCTTAAAACATTTTAACTTTAAATCCCAGTTACAAAAACTTTGAATCCAATTATGAATGTGCTACTTTCACTAATTCATGCATTTATCTGTTAAGTACAAGCAGATTAATGTGGTATAAAATCCTGTCTAAAGTATTTGGCACAAAATACTGCAGTAGTAAGAGCTTTAGAATGGAACAAAACCCTCTAAAATATATTACAACCTAAGGACTGAAAATTCCTTCACAGATACCCCCTGTAATGCAGTACAGTACTTTGCACAATCGCTTACTGGGAGTGGGGTGGGAAGGCAGGCAGTACGTTTCAAAATAAAGGCTTTGCTTTCTAGGTAGTTTGTAGGAAACTACACCAATCTACACGTCTGTTCTGTGGTCCCATTTGTCTCAGACTTCAGTAGTGCCTGATGCTCTGTCCTAGCAAAAAAGATTCCTAAAACAGAAGTTCCCAAACCAGGAAGAGGTTGAGAATTCCCATTTTTTTAACAAGAACAAAAAAAGGCTTTAGAAGCACCACTGCACACCATATGCTAGTGCTAGCGGCTGTGCACACAGAGAGTTGTGATGAAAATTTTTCAGAAGAAAGCTAAGAAGAATTTCAAACAAATTAAAAGAGGGGGAGAATAAAGTAGGTCTAGTCACATTAAGATCTTCTGACTTCCCCACACCACCACACTAGTATTAATGAAACCCTTTTATGTCCAACATAATCTTATTAGAAACTGAACTTTTATTTCCACCTTCTTGACATGTAAGTGCCACAAGAATCTTGTAATGCTTCAATTTAAAAAACAGCTAAAGAAACACTAGCTATTGTTCAACAAGGAGGGGTTTTGCATTGCAGCAACCGTGCAAATGAAAGCCGCTCGCTGTTGGAAGGCTTCACTGCTCATTAAAAGAACCACTGCCATGCACAAGGACCTTTCTGTTGCTGTGTGTCTCCTGAGTACCTGCTTTTGGCACTAAATGAAACAAGTGAACCTAGCCCTCACCTTTCTAATCAACTTCATTAGAATATCATATTACTACCTTTCCTACTGTGAAGGTGACCAGGATGTTTCTCACCACCCAAAACATTCACACAATGAAGTCAAGAATTTATCAAGATTTACGCTGATCAGCACAACAACCATGGCATTCACTTTTACTGTTTCTATAGTAAAACTTAAAACTCGGATTATATGCTCAAAACTATGTTTGTACTTTCATACCCAGGATCCTGCAAGTATGCACTATACTGTTAAGCACACTCCAACACAATCATAGGCGTTAAAGCTATTAAAGAATACACCCAGGGCTTGCAAGGATGTGCCATCCCCAACACCACAATTCCCACACAACGCTACCTTAGAGTCACATGAGCAGCTGTATGCACATAATTAACCACCTACAGGTTCAAACCCCAAGACAGCTGCTTTGTTAAGATAAAAACCAGACGTTCAGGGTTGTAACTTCCAATTCCGCTTGCCTCCCTCTCCCTAAGATTTCTGGCTAACTTTACTAAAGGGACAAACACAAAAGAACAGAAATAAAAGAGTTGCAGGTTGCTGCCTTCTCAAGGCAGCACAAACACTAAGGACAGGCAGCTTTATGGATCCGCCATGGGTCTTTTCTGTCTCCCAGCTGCTATTAGTCCCACCGTCTCCCTGCAGTTGTGAACTGCTACTGTGATCAATTGGAAATCAGAGCTGGTTTGGTCCCCAAAGCCACTTCCTGGAGTAGCCACACTCCAGCAAAGCATAAGGAACCATCACCCACCCAGCAGAAGATCAAAGCCTTGCACCAGCAGCTGCCAACACGCTCCTCCGCTAGAGAAAGCAAGACCAGGACAAACTTCGGTTGGCTACCAGGCTGCTCCTTTGGAGATGGGTTTTTATATTCACCACAGTGATCACAGGCATGATAGGTACCATAACCTTTTCATTGTCCTTTATGATAGCCTGCAAGCACTGCTAGCCTAGTCAGCTGGAAAGTTCAATGCAGGGCAGAAAAATGCCAGTATTGCCACCAGCAGACTTGAATGAAGGTGCTTATCACATCTCATTACTTTTCCCTCCACAACTTCTAAACACGATTCGAAGCAGCCTTGTTTAGCCACATCACCATGCCTTTTGTTTTGCCAACTTCCTCAGCCTACTCATTAAAAAAAAAAATTTAGAATCTACAAGCAGTAGAATCACAATATCGTGAAAGCAACCTCTGGAGATCATCTACCTGCCCAAAACAGGTAGAACTTCAAATTTGTATTCATATCAGGCTGCTCTGGACACTGTCCAGTCAAAAGTCTCCATAGGTGGAGATTCTGTGGCTCCTACAGGCTCTTGGTGCAGGGCTTGCCCGCTCCCATGCAGAGACATTCCCTTCACATCCTACTGAAATTTCCATTCTTATGTCTTGTGACCATTGACTGATCTTTTCACTGTACACTTGAGGTGAAAGGGGCTTCATCATCTCTACAAATCCTTGCTTAAAGATGGTCAAATAGAGCAATAACGTTCTCCCTTGGCCTTCTCCTCCCCAGCTTGCAAACCCATTCCATCCTCCACCCTCAGGTGCTCCAGCCCCCAGCCACCTGAGCAACCCAGTGCCACCAGAGTCCCTCCAGTTTGTCTCTTTCCCCCAGGCTGCGTGTATGTGATCTACCGGGCAGCACTGAAGCGGGAGCTTCACAGCTGCCCCACAGATGGGAAGCTCCTTCCCTGTACCCGCTGGCCAGGCTCTGTCTGAGCAGCCCAGTAACTAATTAGCCTCGAGGGATACAGAGGCACACTGCTGACTCCTGGTCAGCTTCTCCTTCATCAGAAGCCCCAGGTCATCTTCTGCAAGAGATGCTGCCCAGTCAGCAGCTCCCAGCAATCAACAGCAGAAAAATCTCCATTTTATGCACCTACATGCATAGGAACACGTACGCTGACAGAGCTGGGCATTTCCGTGACTTTGAGGTCACAGTGAGAAATATGATACCTAATGTTCATTCTTCTCATTCCACAACAATCAAAAGACCAGACTGGAGATGTCTGAGGTTTTGTTCAGCAGACTAAGGTACAAGGTAAATGTTTGAATGGACACAGACTACAATGATGGGAACACACATTTTACCCATAGTTTGTAGTTAGAAGAGTAAATATTGAGTTAAGACATTTTCCTGCATGCTTTTAATATCTAGAGTTAAAAAAAAAAAAAAGTTGGTACAATGTCAATATAATTAAGTAATGAGAGGTTGCCAGAGTTGGGGTTTGGGTTTTTCTTTTTGTTTGTTTTGGGGTTTTTTTTCAATAATCAAAAAATCAATAATTACAGTGAATAGGCTTTCCAGCAGCACTGTAGAATTCATGTTTGCCCTTTTTGTTTAAGTGTACACACATATGAGTACATATACAGCATTTGCTTTCTTTGCAACACAAATGACCACTAAGTTAAAGTATATTTTCTGCTAGTCACCATTTTACCATTAGTCTACAATATCCAACTGAGAACAATTAATAAGCATCCCGTCTGTTCACATATCAAGCGGCATTCATCCAACAATAAAAGTGACAATATGGGCAACAACTATGAGGTTTATTTCAGTATCAAGCTTACAGGCAATCAATTTGGACAGAAAAAGAACCAAGGATTAGTTTTTAATCACGTAAAGGGAAAAAAGCATCTAAAATTAAGAAGAAATATGTTGCTATTAATTATAAACCTGGTACACACCAAGATCGTTATCTCTTCACACATAAATCAAAGAAAAATGCAGGCCTTAGAAAACCTTACAAAAATATTTAACAAAATAAGTTAACAGTCAAGGTAACAGTACTATATAAACAGCTGGTTGGGCAGTTCTCCTCGGTGATCTGATCCAACATCAGTAATGGATCTCTGTCTCACAGTTTGATGCAGTCAGCTCCAGTCTCTTGGAGGAGTTCTTACCTAAAGGTTTATAAAACCTACAGCAGAAGCAAACTGCTATTCACTGTTGCTGTACGATGAGCCGGAGTGTTCCCTACGCTACCCAGAATGGAAGATGCCTCCAGGTCACAAAAGGAGGCTGGCTACCATGCGCTTGGTGTGTTCCTTGAGCTCACACATCAAAGTTTACATCAAGGAAATCTTAGATACTATTAAAATTTAACTAGCAATTCCGGTTGGTTTTGATTTCTTTTCCTGTGACTGAATTCTTCAAATCCAAGTATTAATTACCCTTAATTAAAGGTTATATCATGCATAGCTACACTTATTGCTATTTACTTCTCATAAATTTCAAGTTAAGGTATTGGCAATATATTCTATCCATCACAGAGTCATCGTGAATTTCTCAGCATCATCTTCAAACTCTTCTGAGATAGCACATTTCGTAAATATATCACCATTCACTAAGAAGGCTACAGTTTTGCCACAGGACAAACTTGTACAGATGAACAGTACTAATAAAATTCCATTAAGTATTTGGTAAATACAAATAACTTGGGAAACTACTTGGTGACCTACACTTGCAGTCCCGTACTTTGAATAAGAGTTGGGACAGAAAAAGAATATAGGGTATGTCAGGCTTTTTTTCCTGAAGATTTCACGTATCACTGAGATACAACAAGCTGAAAAACACTACAGTAAGTGAAGTTTTGAACTCCGAATTAAAAGCTGCCCCTACCAAGCAGAATAACCTAAAAGATAAATGCTACATATTTTTGAAGTGCCAGAAAAAAGAAATGAGAATTTGTGTTCCTACATGTAAAATACAGTCCTAAAATAGTTAATATTTTCTTCTTCATAATACAGTATTTAAAGAAAGCCAAAAACAAACTGTTATCAGCACTACAAGGATGTACCTTCTGCCTCAGTCCAAAAATTTCCAGATTGTTCTATTTAAGGGCTCCTATTGATACTACACACACGCTCTGAAACGATTCATACAGCTAGGTGGGGAATAGGATGTCCATCCATGCAAACTGACTGACTCATAACTTCTAGATCAACATTCATCACCAAACGGTTACTCATCCCCCATTCATTTTGGGCTCTACAGCGTGTTCAAGAAACTAAAATAAACATCTTGTTCAGAATGCTTTTCAATAACAGCCGCTGAAGGCCAGTCTGCAAACAAATCTATAAACAAGTACTTCTCAACACAGAAAAGGTTCGCCATTTCCACCCCAGCAGTCTTCCAGCAACCATGACTTGATCCGTGAATACCTTTGTGCATATGCATGACCGATAGCAACCCCCACCTAAGCAGCTTCCTTGTCGTCCAACCTGGCAACCACATAGTTGTTTGTTCAGACACATCAGGGAATTAATCAGGCCAAAAAATAGTCAAAGACCAATTTTTTGTTTCAGCTGGACCTGTTAACTTCTTGATCTACTTTGCCACACAGCATCTGGCAAGACGGAACAGCAGGTAAGAGAAACTGCTTAAGTAAGGTTGCCACTGACCACGAAACTATGGTGTGATGTTATAAAATAAGAACCTTTGAAAACTCAAGGACTTTATCAATGAAGTACCTTTCACTGAAACTACAGTTATTGTCAAAAAGAATGTGTGCAAATAAAAACAACTATTGCTGTATTTTCATACAAATATACCTTGTAATGGAGCAATGAATGCCTCTTCCACTACAGCTCGTCTTTTCATGAGGATAGCCAGAAAGGGCCTTTATCAAATTTAAAGGTGAATTTTCATCTCCATTTAAATAAGGGGATTCTTGAAAGATTTGAAAATTAGATGTTCAGATTCTTAAATCAAAGTAAAAATTGTTTTCCAGAATCCATGTCCAAACTGTTGTGAATTTCACAACAAGCAAATAACATAAGTAGTCTCAATTGGATTTTTGAAGAGCTTTCAAAAGCCAAGAGATCTTTCCATAACATAAACAGAAGCCTGTTTCTGCAAGTTTTGAATTAAGGACTGAGGGCTTTTTTAAAGGAAACATTTACACCAATGAAATACATTTAGCCTTTATTAAAAAGCCTAGGATCAAAACCAGATTAGTCTAATTTACAAAGTGATACAGCAGTGAACATTACAGTAAAAATGTATAGTAAAGCTACATACATATAGAACACTTTTTTTTCCCCCCCAAGGGGGGTGGGTGGGAAATGAGGTCTAAAAGAACAGCACACCATACTTTTCAGCAGACTATCAAGAAGGACATATGTGTTTGTCCAGAATACTGGATCAATCCTCAGAAACAAGGAGCTGAGCGCATACTTTCCCTGCATCTTCTAAACAATAAGCATTCAACCAATTTAGGAAGAATGAAAAAGAAACCAAAAAACCGCATACACAGTGAACAAATAACCAGGTAGCATTATAATCTCAAATGCTATCCCATTAGCTCAAGGTTAAAAAAAACAAAACAAGGAAAGCATGAAATAAATCAATTTCAGGTAAGTACGGGGCAGAAAATAAATTCAGTCGTTAAAAATCTCCAAACACTTGTTTATTCCCCTAATATTTGCATTTAAAAAATCACCAATATAACAAGTTTACCTAAAGCCTTTGCAAAGGAGATTATACCTGCACACCTATAAAGCCAGTAAAGGCCTCGGGCCCTAAAGAGCAAGGTTAAAAGTTAAAACACAAAAACCACCCACAAAAGGCAACTATACCCAGAAGCAGCAGGCCAAAACTACAGGACTCAGAACCATATAAGATCATCTCAGTAATGCTTCTGACCTAGAAGTCTCCCTGAAGCATATGGCAGCCCACAAGATTACTTTGAATGTCTATACAAGCCAATAGCCCAAAAAGCTTGGGGACTTCTGCACCAGAAGACGCCGTCAAAATTCCTTCTCAGTGGTGACAAAACAACTTTGGACACCCTCTGCAACTCTGGATTAGTCTTGTTCAGCAGATGTTTCTCTCCCCCTTCTCCTATCACAATTTTCCCCAGCTCTGCCGGAAAACTGTCACAATCTGCCAGGCCACCAGCAATTTGTCTGGTCCCTGCACCAGCATCCCACGTTCCGCAGAACTCCATAGCTGCTGCCTACTATCCAACTAGTCTGTGTTACACATCTTTGAATCAAGTGGGGAAAAAAGACAAGATGGCTGCCCCCACAGGCTGAGATCAAGGCAGGGGACTATTCGAAATTCAACATATTTTTCTTAACTGCTACTAGAAGAATTAAGAGTTTCCCTTCATTATGTACATGCTCAAGTAAGTCAGTAAACACCATTTGACAGTATCCTTACCTAGGTTTGGACCAGTTTCTCTTCATGTCACAATTCAAGCCGTTTGTAAGTTACATAATATACTGATAGACCTACAAATCCATAACAACACACGCCATATACTATACTGCCCTGGAAGCGCATTTGTGGGCATCTCTAGAAGCAGATGAGGTCTCACGTGACCATCACCGGTTAAGTCTCCACACCTCTAAGTAACACCCAGCTGGGAGGAGAAACTTGCTCAATTCCACAAGCACATGCCCTGGGGCAAGTAGTGCTCTCCTCCCCGAGCAGCATAAGGCCCTTGTCCTTCTATTACCAGACAGGCCACAGCCTGCAGGGGCTTTCAACTGTCTGAAAGGCTTCAGCAAGCCCGTCCCGTGCAACATAAAAAATTCACAAATATACTATATGCTCAAAACCAGTAGCGTAACTGGGCGAAGGGGAAGAATTAATAACCAAGTGGGATTCGTATTTATTGGTTGTTAGTGGTGCTCAGGTCAAACTTCACGCATGGAACCGCTCCAGGAGAAAAGCGGAAAGAGATGGGCTTTGGAAAGTAAAACTGGATACTGTTAATGACAGAGAAACCAAAGAGCAAAAGAAATTCTGCAAAGCGGCCACTGGCTCCTTTTGCAAGAAAGGTAAGAATTAAAAGGCAAAAGAACCAAGGACACTGCCGGACTCTCCCAAGCCCCTCCATCTGGAACGGCTGCATTACCCCAGAGGGGCGTTTTTCGCTTTAAGAGGCATTTTCAAGAGCAAGGTGGCGGAAGCTGAGCACAGAGGTGGCTCACCCGCTGGCAGGGCTGCCCTCCCACCTCCTCGGCCGCAGATCCTTCCTGCCCCAGGAGAGACCCCGGCCCGGCCCGGCGGGTGCCCCCGCTCCCAGCGGGAGGAGGAGAAGGAGGAGCCCCGCGCCGAGCCGAGCCTCCTGCCACACCAACAAAGAGGCCCCCGCCATTACCCACCGAGGCACCTCCAGCCCCCCGAGCAGACACGGAAGGTCACCGGACCGGACAGCCCCGCGCCGCCGCCCGCCTCCGGGAAAGGCCACGGGCCGCCCCCGGCTCCCTCCCCGCCCGCTGCTCCACCGAAACATAAACAAAGCGGCCGGGCCCGGCCCCCCGCCTCCGCGGCGCGGCCGCTCGCCACC